>CM053785.1:839716575-840276575 GCA_028749045.1 Cupressus sempervirens | reverse complement strand
TACTTTATATTCTTACCTAGGTTGGAAAAATCTTAGCTATTTCTTATCAAATCCCACCTAACTTTATACATCAAAATCTCACAAACCAAGAAAACAAAAACCATAATTAGTGTCAGTAGATATACTAAATGAATATATGAATGCCATGGGAATGTTTTATAGTTGGAGCAAGGGGTTGTAATTGTCCTGCAACTTAGTGCTGACAGGAAGTCAATACCAAAAAGATTGGTGCCACAAATTGTGTTGCTCAAATGCGACAAGGGTTACAGTGTTCTTAGCATGTAATTGATGGTGTTTTTGCATATATTTTTTGCAGTTTCAAGAAATTTCATTTTCAAGTAAAATCAAGTAATCAGTATGAAACTTTGATACAATACTGATTAACAGAAAAGTCTACCACTCGTAGAACTTGTAAAGTGTAAGTACCCAAGTATCCATACACAAGTACTAGGTACAAGTACCCCAAGTACCAAGTAATCATAGGAGAGTATTATATCTAAGGACCTTTATTAAGATTTTTGATTTAGTTTTAGTTTTTTGTTTTCACATAGGCCTATTGTTTATCAAGCTTAATTCAATACACAATCAGTTTGAAACATTAATATAAAATTGATTAACAATAAACTTGATCACTCGTAGAACTCATAGAGTGCAAGGTGGTCTACAAGTGTCATTTTAAAACATTCAATGTTCATCCCATTTTCATGAATGCATATTTGCACATATATATGTTTGTCCATATTAACAATCAAACAATTGCCTAGGGATCTACAAGGTGAAATGTAAGGAAAGACAACATATGTCCACTAGGAACTCTGACAAGCACAACAATATAAGAAAAATTTGATACCTCTACTTGGCACTCCTCCATGACAGCTTTTCCAACTTCTGCTTCTAGCTCACAAGCCTTCTTCCATTTGGTTATGTCTTCTTCTACCACTGTAATATCTTTCATGAGACCTTCAACCTTTCAAGATGATAGATTGGATCAATTAATCATTGTTCCTAATGAAACCTATCACTACAAACTTCATACATAGACATCTACCAATTACCACCATATAAATTGAAGATTAAAATGAAAACATTGATATTTTTTCATTTCTTTTAAAACTAGCATATGAATACATAGAATATCCAAAAGTGTTATTACATTTCCTGCTAGTGCAATTTCCCTCTCTTCAAATTCTTTAACACATAACTTATTTTTTTGCTAGATCTTGAGCTTGGCTTGCTGAAAGTTCTCTTAAATGGTTGACTTCTTCTCTGAAATATGATAAGGACATCTTTTAGGCCCTTTAGACAATCAAGGGACATCTCAAAAATCACCAACTGTCTTAGGGATGAACAAATTGTTATATGAAATTGATAGATTTAGTGCAATTATACTACTATAATTATTGTTGCTACCACTATTGTCATGACTAACTTAGTTGCTATTCTACTACTACCATAATATATTTATCACTAATGCTATGATGCTATCATTTTATGCCATTGTTATTGTGCTATCAGGTCATGCTGCTCTTATGATGCTACAATGATATATTTAACAATCTTTTTTTTATGTTAATGATCATTTTTATTTCTAGACATTAAGGACATCAATTTATCCCCAGGACAATTAGGGGAGATCTTAGACATCACTAGCCATCTCCAAGATGAAGTGATATCTAAATGATGATATATTTAGTGCTACTAAACTACAAGTACTACTATTTCTATCACTCCTATCTATTGTTGCTGTGATAAATTATGCTATCATTTTATGCTATTGTTGCAATTGTATCATGTTATATTTATCTTATAATGTTGCAATGATATATTCAAAAAAAAAAATTTGATATTATAAACATTTTTTTTCAAACATTATAAACAACTTGCTTTGCCATTAAAGACATCTTGCTGTCTCCAAAACAACCAAAGGACATCTCAAACATCAATGAGTCTCAAGGATGAACAAACTGTCCACTACTACCCCACTATAACTACAATTACATTGGGGACATGTATAGAGGTTTGAAAGCTAGGGACGTGTCCAAATGGAACGTACACAAAAAAGTTCAAAATTTTCAGCTACGACCCCCTTTTATTCCAAAACTATGTAGTCCATCTCTCTTCTAAAGGCTCTACTAAGAGACCATAAAATTTTCAAGCATAGGAACTTAAAAGACCCAAATTAATGAAGTGTTGAAGTGGGAGTGGATTTTTTCTTAGCAAGAGTTCTTATCAACCTAAAATCAGAGAGAGAGATGGTGAATATTGCCTAGTTATAATAACTAAGACTATTACAAACAAGCAAGCTCATAGCCTCAAAATTTAAAATGTGGTAATAGACTTTTTACCTAAAAATTATAATAACTAAAAGATATACAAATAAATTGATAGTGTTCCATTTAAGTAGATTTCCAACATTCCTCTATTAATAGGCATGTGATAAAGTTACGTACTACCAAGAAAAGGTCTTGTCTACAAAAATGTTTGCATTTGAGGTGATATATTTGATTTGTTCACATAAGTAAGCAATTATTCACATGTAATGAGTCCATACAATTTTGAAAAAAGAATAATTTGAAGGCCATGACTCATATTTTTTCTAAGAATAGAGTCCATTAAATGAACGAACCTCTGACCTTTCCAACCCTCACCTGAATATGCATCGATAAGGGTCTACTCCAGTTTCAGTTTGCTGAAGAGATATTTGATCCTTCTATTTACACGTAACACTATTTAAGACTTGAATATAGGGAAAATCACTATTTAAGAAGAATTTGTGAGACTTATGGTGTTGTAAATCTTAGCAGAATAAAACATTAACATCTCTACTAAATTGTGATATTGCTATTAGGATTCAACAGTGTATTTTTTAAGTCAAACTCATTGACTCAATAATCCCTACTTATCTCTATTAAAATTGCAACAATAATCCAAAGGAATCATACTATAATGAGTAAATGAAAACTCCTTGAGTGTAATCTGTATCTCAAGAAAGCTAAATTATTCTGAGTTGTTTTTGCATGTACGACAGTCAAGTCTAAAATTTCTTTGCAAACTTCTTCTAAACATTTTTCTAGCACCATTTGTTCCATCAATCTAGACATAAAGCTGAATGGAAATTCCAATAGCATAAGCTTACCAAGAAAGAATGGAGAATAAAAAGAAGCCCTACATTAAAGACTATTAAGAAAGTAAAAATATTGGGAACGTGATAGAGTCTCACTCAATTCCAACAGAATTTTCAAAAGATGCACTATATCAGCCACAGGAAATTATTAAGGCACTAGTTAGGTGTCATTGTTGTGACATGGGATTTTACTTCTACTGGGCAGGAAGTGTCAAATACATCTCAAGATTCAAATGATGTAGAGTACAAAAATGGTAGAGAAATAGATCCTATAACTCCATTGTAGAGAATAGGCAGGAAAATATCTCCTAAAAAGAATTCCAGTTGTAAACTTTTATGCTTTGGCAATTTTTTCAATGTTGACTCCAACATTGTTATTGCCAATAGCAAATCTGATTTCAACATGAGTATAATACCTTTTCCTTAGTTGAAGGAAGACAATCAATGTGATGGCTGCCCCAAGGCTAAAAATGATGTTCTTCCCAAAACAAATAAGCATTGTGTTGTTTGGATTGATGATTCTAAGCCTTACAAGCACCTAAGATATCTACAAGAATTCTCAAGGGTATCTCAAATGTATAGAAAAAGAGTCTTTTTGTGATGTTAATGATATTTTGGTTGATGGCTTTTATGATGCTAGTCAATATTGATTGATCATTTAGGCCACTAAAGAACTTTGAGAATGAGACCTTTCACTTAGGAACTTGTTAGATTATACTAGTTGATAGGTTAGTAAATGTTATATGTTTCTTTTCTTGATGCACTCATTCTAGATTTTAATTTGAGCTCAATCTTGTAACCTGTTGCTTGTCACTCTTTATGATTTGTAAAATGAATGGATTTTATTGTTTTAGCCTATGCTTTTAGGGAAAGAGGTGAGTTGGATGCAATTGCACTGTCAGCTAAGCTAGTTGTTTCTGGTTGAGAAAGGTTTGGGAGGGGAGTTTTGACAAAGCATACAAAATTGATGACTATCAGAGAGCATCATTATTAGCCTTCTTTGTGTCAAATTTCTTTGGTGGTACTGATAAATCTCTAAATATATCTAACATGTGAAGAGTTGTTGTGGGGCCCAATGTTGAAGTCTTTCAAGTTTGTACATGTCCTATAAATAACAATTCCAATGTGATAAGCCTTTTTGATTAGCCACTCAAGAGTGTCACAGTTCCTGGTATAAATTTCCTTTGTGAACAATCTATCAAGACTGTAAATCAATAGTACAACTCAAATATTGTTCCCATTGGAGAAATTAATTATGGCGTGGGTTTTCATAGGGCTATTCTTATGAAGGTAACAATTTCATGTACATCACAATTCATATTTAAATATTTATTTATATCATATATTCTCTTTTAGTCATGTTATGATTATTTACTTCAGTAAGTACTTTTTTTTGGTTTATAGTTTCATCTAACTCATTTATTGTACAAATAAATAGTATCTGTGTGATAGGGTAGACACTCTAATAGCTTGTGAGCTTATAAGGGGCTATATGGACTATACACTACATGCATGGAATATCGTTATTATAAAAAGATATGGAAAATGGATGTAGTTAATAGTTGATATGTGTCATCCTCACAACATAAAAGAAGAGGAGGATCCAAAATACATTTTTAGGTAATGTGTCATGTCTATTTATCTTTGCTTATGTGCTCCTTATCTAGGCTTTGGTTGTGGATGTTGCAATTTGTATATTATACTCTATCAAAATTTTCCTTGTAGTATTATTATTTTGTCATCTATTTTACTTGCAATGCAATAAATGACTTGCAAATCCAAAGCCAAACCTATAGTGGCTTACTTGACTTCAGTTGTCTGAATAAAAAAGTTCTAAAAAATTCTCTTGTTTGTGTCAATCATTGAAGATGTTTATACTTAATTAGCTATTCACTTCTCATTTGGGTATCATTTTCTATTGTATACTTTCTCATTTTCTTGTTTTTCTCTTATGCATCTCAATTGCTTGAACTTCATACCTCTATGATTTTATTATAATTCTTTAGTCTATATCACTCTCTGATTGATATAATGGATACCACTATTTTTTCAGTGCACTAAACTTAGAAATCTTATAGTTTCTCTTTACTTGGTTTTCTCCAAATATAATCCCCTAACTAGATTTCTAATTCTACCTCCAGTTGATAAGGATATCATAATGCAAGAAATTGTGTTTTCCCATGCTTGCATGAAGTAATTTCTCATGGACCATCAAGATCTATTCAACAATGTACCTTGGGTCAATTGACATGAGCTGCAAAGGTATTTGTTGTCTTTTTGTAAAGTAAGATTTTTGAAAATTATGAATACAATGTTTCCATTAGATATCCTAATGACTAGGGTTGATGTTCTTCAATAATGTTCTATGGGAAACAAGCACAATAGGTTCAACATCAAATACATAAAGTAAATTACATTTTAAGTGTATTTTGAATGCCTAAATGTATTTTGTTCATTCTCAAGTAAGCTTGCAATATTAATTATGTGGCCATCTATCTCTATTTTGCAGTTATGGGGTGGTTTCCTAGGTCATAATCTTTCCTCCAGGTCAAATCATTTGTATTTCCTCTTACATCTCTCTATTTATGGTATGTCAGAGGTTGATCATTCTTGCTTTTGATATGCTAGTTTGTGTTGTTATTTTGGACTTGATTATGCATGTGATCATCAACTTAGACAATTAGACAGAGAGAGAGAGAGACTTAACAAGTTTTGCAATCTTAGAAACATCTCAAATATAGAGTGGTCTCAAGGGATTTGTCAAAAAGAGAGATACCTTAACAAGTGCCATGATCTTAGGAACATCTCAGTGTTCTATGGCCTCGAAGGATATATCAAAGAGAGTGAGAGAGAGAGAGAGTTAACAAGATTTGTCATCTTAGAAACATTTGAATGTGCTATGCCCTAAGGGGATATCTCAGAGAGAGAGAGAGAGAGAGAGAGAGAGAGAGAGAGAGAGAGAGAGAGAGAGAGAGAGAGAGAGAGAGAGAGAGAGAGAGAGAGAGAGAGTTAAAAAATGTTGCCATCTTAGAAACATCTTAGATGTGCAGTAGTATCAAAGGATATGTCATGTTCCACAAGGAATAAATCATTTGAAATAGGCATTCATATCTTTTCCTAGTTTGGTGTTCTAGTTCAATTCTGTATTTCAAATTTCACATTAAACAAACTCCAGAAAAAATTAAGAGTTATTCATGTGTTTTTTTTATACAATTTATTATTTTAATTTATGTTCCTTTGAGAAAATGCTTGGTTAAAGACTATAATGTGGGATGCATATATGTCTGTAAAAGAAGCTATCTCTTTAGACTTGCAAGCACCAAATAGACTCTAACAAAAAGTTGCTAGGCATATGCAACTGTGAAATAATGAGTGCTAGTTTTTTCATTCATTCTCATGAGAGATGGCTTCATGTGAACCACTACTCATGAAACATGGGTTAATGAATTTGACAGAAAAACAAAATAGTTGATAATATCATAATTTGACTTGTTGTGGAAAATTTCTCCTACTTATCAGATGTAAGTTTGCAAACAAAGCCCTAGAACATTTAGAGAAATAAAAACTGAAATACAAAAAAATCCCTACAAAAAGAAATCTAGAATTACCTCCCTTATATTAGCAGTATAGGCCTTTTCAAGCTCAACATCATCTGGGTGAAAAAATCTTTGAGCTTTAATTTTTATGGGCTTGCATTCAAACTTTTTTAAGCAACCAGAGCTTTTGATCTCCAAAATCTGGCAAATAGCATAGGGTCTAAGACCACTATTCCCACTTTCTTTTAACTTGTCTAAGGGTTCATTTTCATCTTTAATAGCAAAAAATTCTTCTAGATCAACATAAATGGAATCATGCAAGTAGTACTCTAGACCTTTGTACTTAAATCCATCATTGTTTGGAAGCATGTATAGCTCTAAATTCTACTTCTCATCTTCTCTTATTCTACAAGACTAACATTGCACATTTCCTATACCTAAAGTATCATAAGGAAGAGAAAGGAAAGCACCACAGTTAGGTGCACATAGGGATTTGTAGAAGTATTCAACCAAGAGTTTCTTCCTGTCCATCTCTATTGCGTGTACCTTGTCAGCTTCATCTACAATAAAATTTTATTTCCTATACTGATAGCCCCAAGATCACAATCCAATCTCCACTCCTACAAACCCTTTTACATCCTTCACATCAACTTGAAGGCATTGATGAGTCAAAAAAGATTTGTGAGGATTAGCAACATTTCCTAACAAAGTTATATTGCCTCTCTGAAGAACTCTTCCATGAATCATTTTTGTCCCACTAGATTTCTCATACATGTATTCAACAAGAAGAATAGTGGGAAGATCCTTAGAGTGTTGGTCCTGACCTTTTGAATACACTAGAACTGCACTACCAACAGTAATATCTCCATCGGCAGAAACCATCTTATAAAGGGGTTCTCTAGATGATGTTTACCAACAGATTGGCCTACCCATTTTATATCTTTTCTATTCAATCTGCCTCTCCCTATTCCAAATTTGAGACTTACTTAATATAAGATTTTCCATTTTTGATGGATCCAAATTTTTGATTATTAGAACCAACTAAGGAAGTGTGAATGCCCTCACTTCCTTGTACAAGAGATGCATTTCCATTTTCTCTAAAAGTGGCATGTTTGTATTTGTGCACACAAAATAGAACTTTTTATATTTTAACATCATGAAGCCTGTGTTGGTAGAAATTTTGACCAACCCTTAGGGAAAAATATGTGTTGGTCAAATTTTTGACCAACACGAGCATGGATTTGAAAAAATATATTTTTCCCTGCCTATTCCGACCAATTTGACCCCATTTTAATAGATGGTCAAAAATTTTGGTCTAAAAATGGTGTCAAATGGACTAGTGTAAGGTGTTTTGTTTGAATCATTCTTCAATTGTACTATATTCAAGGTATGAACTACAGTGCTGATAGCTTCCTTCTAGTATCTGAGAGCAACCTTTTTATCAATCATCAAGGTTCTTGCACAATCCATGATAGATTTATTTCTTCTTTTAGCTATACCATTCTGTTGTTGTGTACTAGGAGCTGATACTTATTTTTTTAATTCCTATTTCAATGCAGAAATTATTGAATTCATTGGAGATGAATTCACCACCTCTATCTGATCTTAAGAATTTCAACTTTCTCCAGTTTCCTTTTCTACTCTTGCTAAATACCACTTGAATTTTTGAAAGGCTTCTAATTTTTTCTTTTAGATACATTACAGTCATCATTATGGAATATCATCAACCAAAAGAATGAAAAGATTTTCTCCACTATAACTCTCTGTTCCAATAGGTCCACATAAATCTATATAAAAAATTTCCAAGACTTCTTCTGATTGATAGTTTTTTCTTTTGAAACTAGTCTTTCCCATCTTACCAATTTGGCAATTCTTGCATAGACCCCTATCAGGCCTCTTCAAACTAGGAATACCTCTTACTCTTCTATGTTTTCTCATCTCAAATAGCTTATCAAAGCTTACATGATATAGCCTTTTGTGCCATAACCAACTTTCTTCTACTTGAGCAATAAAACATGAACAATCATTGAGATCAAGATAAAATAGATTACCTTTTATTTTTTTGCCAGATCCAACTATATTTCCTTTTCCATCCAGTAGTTTGGCCTATCTGTTCTTGAATTCTACCTTGAATCTAATGTTATTCAACTATGCCACACTTAGTAGATTATGCTTTAGTCCTTCAACCCAATAAGAACTATCACATACAAGTTCTTTTGTTGATAAAATACATCCTTTTCCTTTTATGTTACAAGGTTCATTGTTTCCAAATCTCACACTACATCCATCATAATATTCAATGTGTTCAAATTTTTTTTTGTCTCTAGTCATATGATGTGAGCAACCACTATTAATAATCCATATATCATTTTTGCTAACATGAGAGATAAGTGCCATCTTATCTCCTTCATCATCAAATTCATCTTTCATAGAAACATATACCATTTCATCTTGATTGTTATCAGAATCTTTAGCTATAAAACAAGATTTCTTACCTTTATCCTTGTAGTTTTTGTAGTTCTTGGAGTCCTTGTTGCCTTTATGCTTATTGCTTTTATTTTCATCTTTGATTTCCTTATTTGGACACCTAGCAGCAATGTGACCAACTTATTCACAAGAAAAGAAAATTAGAGGAACTTTACCTTTGTGCTTTCCTTTACCTTTGGAATAATTTCTTGCATGTAGGGCTTCAACAACTTCACGATCACTATTTGAACTTTCTTCTAATGTTCCTTCTTCTTCACTTCCTGATTGACCATACTTTGATTTCTTACACTTTCTTTGATCCTTTCTCTTGGTTTTTTTCAACTATTAAGCAAAAAAATGCTTAATATCAAGATAATAAAACTCACAAAATCTAAGGATCAACTAATTCCCATTAACAATTATGTATGCTTCTTATATGGATCCAACTTCAACAAAATCAAGATTGATTTTTTTCTCCTTAGGGTCTACAACACCAAGGTGGGTATACGTAAGGGATGGAATATTTTCACTATAATACCATGTACATAATTTTTTCATTCCATGACTCTCTATAACAACATGCACCCCTTAAAAGTAGATTTGGTCACAATTCTTCTCATATTTACAAATATTCCTAGCAATAGTAGCTAACTAAGGGTTTTGAATTTGTGTCAACCAACATTAATATCCTTCAAATAGTAAAGTAAAATTGCTTTTGAATTTGGTCTTGATGCTTGCCTATGCTTTCTTCACATACAAGTTAAATTTAACAGATCAATACCTCATCCATTAGAAGTTAGAGTCCATTCAATTCCTAGATCTAGTTGATTGCTTTACAATAAACATTATCAACAATTCTTACTAAAAATAATACTTACAAACATCCTTACTATTACCATGGAGACCCTATCAATATCACTAAAGCACTTATTTAATTCATTGAACTAATAACAATGGTGAATTGACATACAATTTAATTCAATTTTATTTAACTAGACAGGCTTTTCTTATACAACTTCAAAATAACTAGGTAATATAAAGGAGACAAGATTCAATAAAAAAATTAGTGGAGATAGTCTATTTTGTATTGATCTCTTCTAAAAACTGAGTACAATTGACATGAAACTCAAGATGAATTGAGATGAAGCCACTATAATTTGCAAGATAGAATGTATTCTTAAACAATTGTAGAGGAATACATCATAATGTTCACATCAAGATATTGGACCAAACAAACTTAAAGACTTACTTAATAGAAGCTAAAAGTGATACAACTATTTGGACCCTTTCTCTAGCCCTAGAATCTCACTTATAAAGGGTAAGATGCAACAAGATTTAGGCTTAGAGAAAATGATAGCTGCCCTTTAAGACAAAATATATTTACATTCTACTATCACAAAAAGAAAAAATTTTGTGTAACAGAAAAATTATACATCAAAGTATTCTTTTGGTGGGCCCCTCTTCTATTATATCTCAAAATGCTACGGGGCCTATGATTGGATCTTGTGCTATTTTGATTTGTTAGAATATTTAGCTATCAAACTTGCTAATGTTGTGTCCTATTCTAATATTTGCAAGTTAACCTCAATTTGGGGATTTTCACTACCTTCATCATGAACTAATAAAATCACATTTATTCTTGTTTCATCTTTTCCCATGTCATCATTTTGGGCCTCTAAACCTACAACTACAATTGGTTTCTTGTCTTTATCCTTCTCTTTCCTTTGGTCTCCTATAGGTGTATCAATGATCTATATTTCATCTTGATCCATCTCATCGTTATCACTTCCAAATTTCTCCCACCGCTTATCAGAAGAAATACCTATCATCCACTTTTCAAAAAGTGTGTCATCTAGCTAGTTAAATTGTAGAATATCATTTTTCTTCTTGATCACATACTCAACCTCTTTATCAATGCTAACAAAATCTTGTTTTAAAGAATAAAAGAATAATTGGACCTTCACAATTTCCTCTATTGTGGTTGCCCACCATGCATGTCCTTTTTTATTAATGACTCTATTTATTCTCAAACAAAATAAGCCATGTAATTATTTTGCCCATTCATACTTATTTTTCAATCTATTCTTCTTATTCAAAGCAAACAAGAATACATAATTTTTTTCACTTCTATACTTATCCAAGTAACTAACAATTCTTTGTTGTAACCCAACTCTTCTATCATCAAATTTTGGAAGATCATTAGTAACATCATAAGTTTTTTCTATGTGGTCCTGTGAAAATTTTATAATTGAATAACATAAAAAGGTGACCTCTTTTCTCCTTTTACTCCACTTATTAACAATGAGTTTCAAAGTCTAGTCACTTGCTTTCATTTCCTCCCATATGTTTATTACCTTTGCTAACTGATCATAAAAAAATCACCATTCAATTTTATCAACCAAATACATGAGAGCCTTTCTCAATTTATCCTCATACTACACATTTAACTCTACATGCAATGCCCATAGTTTACTCTTCTCCTCTTCAAAATCCTCAACTGTATAATACTACAACTTTTGTGGTGTGTCAGGAATCTCAATGAGGTGAGTGAATTTAAAAGGCTCCACTTGTGGGAGAGGGTATGTGATACATGGTCTAGTATATTGTCCCATAACCTTATCCTCAAGTTTAATTCTTTTTTGAACTTCTTTATTATAGGCCTCCAAAACATTCTCATACTTATCCTGCGATGCTAACCTTTCTTGCTTATCTCTCTCTACAGTGGCAAAAGCTAGGTTAGATGTACCAAAATTCAAATGTGCAGCCTCCACATTGGTTGTATCTTCTACCCTCTTCAAAACTATATTTCCTATTGATCCAATATCATATGACTGTGAGGAAATAGTCCTAGATCCTTTTATTATTAACCAAATTACTAAGGTAGCATGGTCTGCACTGAATGTGACACCTTTTATTTCTTTTTTATTCTAATCTTGTATGTTTAATTTTCTTAAAACAAAATTAAAAACTAAGGGATCTACTATATCCCAATTGGGTACAAATAGAATATCAAATTATTTTACCATTTGTCTCCCTTCGTTAGGGGTTATATTTTAGAATTCTTACGTCATTTCATCTTTTATTTGGTTTTGTCAATCTACTTCTTCCATCTCTGGATGTTTTGCCCTCAATTTATTTCACCTTTCTTCAAAAATCCCTATATTTTTTCTCGAAGCAAACTGGCTCTTGACTTAACAAAATCATCATCTGACAAAAATTAATGGCTAGCCTATTCTAATACAGGGTCCAATTCTCTTCCTTTGTAATCTGCCATTGTCAAATCAACACTTGGCATTGGAGGCTCTTGAGGATTTCCCTCTTCTAGCTCTGCATGGGTAATAAATACTCCCCCTTGGGACCCCTACTATTCCACTTGCTCTCCAATGAGTTGTTTGCATCCAAACTACAAAGGGGATTAGGTAGGTGAATATTCCTCAATGTAAGGACCTTGTTCTTTTATAGTTTTTTTGCCTCTTGGGTGAGGGCTCATTAGGTCTCTCTTCCAAAACAACACTAGTTGATCATATTATTTTCTTTTCGCTATCCATAGTGGCCTTATTTTTTATCACATTGTAGCCTTGTCTTTTTTGGACAATTAACTACCCTATTCCAATATTAGGAGTGAATGTCAATCTCCTCATGACCTCTTTTGCTTTATCTGGATAGGAATTAATGAAGAATTGTTTCTTCTCATTCATTGTTTCCATTATCTTAGGAAAGGTAAGCATGAGCTTATTTATTTTATCTACCTCTATTTTTGCATTATCAAGATGCTCGTAATCTTTGTCAAAATAGTGAATAAATTCCAAGATTCTTGAAAAAACCCTCCACTTCTCCTTTTTGGTCTCTTGCTCCTGCAAAGAGAACTCATTCCTTATCATATCCTCAGGGTAATAAGGCTCATTTTTTATGGAACCAAGCTTAGCTCTAAATCTAAAAACCAAATCATAAAATGCCTTAGTATCATAAAAATGGGGATGAGACATAGCCATCTTATACTAGTCTAGTAATTTGTATAAAAACAACCAACCACCTTTTGTAATTACAAAATGGTGGGCTACAGTACAAGTTGGAAAAAATGAGCCTCTTTTTCTTCTTACCAAATATGTTTCCTTAAATCCTCTTAGCTACCATAATATCTTAGTTATTCCTACTTTTAGAGGCACCTGATAGGGGAATACATGAGGGGTCCCTTAGAAACCATAAATTCTAAAAATAGTTGAAATAGAGTATGGTATAATATCTCCCCAATTGTGTGATACTTTCAAACTAGAGGGGTTATCCATGGGCCTAATAAGATTTATTAGTTCCCTAGGAATTTTGGGATTGTCCCTTAATAATAGGCATCTTAACCTTGAGGCAAAGTACCTATCAAACCTAATGAAGCTAGTGTTTTCTGCATCCTAGGTCATATCTGCACTCCACAACTAAACTGGCAAAGCTCATCCCTCTTGTTCTCTATTCAAAACCATTTCTTTCCCAAAATATGTTACACCTATAAACAAGAACATATGCATTAGCAGTGAGTAGTGACCAAATTTTTTTTCTACCTTGTCCTTTGTAATTCCAACTAGGCCTGTATGGATTTCCTTTGCTAAATAAGAGGTGAAATCAAAAATAATATCAACATCGAAAGAAGAAACTTGTGCCATCATATACATAAAATTTATAGGCATGACATTCTTATCATCCTAACCAAAAATCCTACACCGAGTCATATATATCTCCATAGCCTAAGAATTAAAATATTCCTTTTTAAAAGGTTCCCTAGTAGATGTTGTGATTACTAGAAAGTTCACAATTGTTCTTATGTGTGCCCTCAGTGCACCATGTCTGATCATATCCTTCTTAGATAAATATTCCTTCTCCAGATCTAGTATATTAATAGGTATATGATAATCTGATAGTGGCTCTAGACCAAAAACTTCTCAAATGTCCTTAGGGCTTACTGCAATGAGACATTCACCATCCATTCTTCTCAGTACTCTAATTGTGGGATCATAACTTTTGGCAATAGCCATTAATAGGTTAGAATCTATGAAAACACTATGGACCACTAGTTCTCCCTAGTTAAAGTTCCAGATATTCCCATGAGGGGCAAATAATTTCCTTTCTAAGAACCATTTTTTGAAAAGCTAGAGCCCTATTCTACAAGCACTAGCATCTCTAACCCAATTTTCTTTGTCATACAAACCATTGGCAATTTTGAGTTTAGGGTTTAGAGAAGTTAATATTTCACTAAAACAAACTTGTATGTGGACTCAGGCAATAACTCAAGGAGGTCATCATGAATATTTCTGGAAAAATAGTCTTCTTGACCTAAGAAAACATTTGTTGGAGCCATGGTGAAAAAAATCATAGAAAACTAGAACACTTTGATATATATAGTGAATTCAAGAACTTACTTGATTTTTTGCTACCTTTTCTCTACAATTCTGTAATATGTTGTGGACAAATGGAAATTATTTTGTGTTTTGATCACACCAAGGGTGATTTCTTAATTTCTCTAAACTCTTTGGAAACCTAAAAACTTGTTCATGTATGAAGGAAATAGAAAGATTTTTGCAATATATTTTTTTCTCGGTTCACATGAGGAGCTTTCAATCTTCATAAATGAACTATAAGTAGAACATAGTGGCACCACCTTCTATTTTTGAAAATACACCATTGATCCAAAAAATCTGATGATCTAGGAAAAGAATAAAAGATGACTCATTTTCTACTTGCCAAGCTGGAAGTCAATCCAATAGGCATTCTCCATGTAAGCCTTCCTTTTACTATTGGCAACTTGGACTAGACCCACTAGCACTTGCAGACATGTGTCACCTTCTCGCTAAGTCACCATCCATAAACAGTGAGCAACTTCCTTATGCAACATAAGGACCATCGTTGATTCACTAAAATCTAATGATGTGCATTTGATTAGTGCCTTAGCATGACTATGGTGGGTCCCTCCATTTCTCCCTTTGGTCGCTACATCACTACCTTTAAAAAGCAAGCAATTTCTCATAATGACTTAGTGCCTATTGTTGATGCAAATTAGATCTGATGGTCCCAACTCTTCATCTACCTTTTTCCTTAAGTGCATTTCCATGTCATATGCACCTTGACAAAACTTTGACATGTTGGAAAATCATGTATAATATTTTAATCCTTTTTACAACATAATTAAATCAAACCCTGTCATGTCTTGTCTTTTTTGGTAAGGCACTATGTCACTACTGGTATAAAATATGGGTTTTCTAGTCACGACATAGCGACCACCACATTCTTTAAAAAATTTGGCACATAAAACACACATTTTCTTAATTGTTGCCAACATTTCACAATGATTATGTAGCTCATTTATGACTAGGGAACTTTTGGGACCCACCTTTCAATATAAACTATTGCTGTGTTCCACTTTTCTTGGCAAAGTGCTATGTCGCTACCTGTAGGATTCTTGTATTTTCCAATTATGACATAGCGACCTCCTTAAGGCTTTAAGAAATTCTAGTGTTAAGAAAATCACACATTTTTTTTGTTATCACTATATTCAATGCTTATAAAAATTCATCATAATTACACAACAACATTAAAAATAGAGAAACTTTACAATGTCCCTCCGATTTTTTAATCTCACCTTTGTTTCATTTTCATGGCAAGGCACTATGTCACTACTGGCAAGATTCTTGTATTTTCCAGTCATGAAATAGTGACCTCCAAGATAATACCAAAACTAGTGATAGAAAATGTAACATATTCCAAATAGTCCCCTTTTTGGTACTAACATTTCTGACATTAGTCATACTACCAAAAATTTCAAAATAATTAAAAACCCAATGCCTACTTTCTGCTTCTTGCCACTGTCTTTCTATTTCGCAATGGTCTCTATGTTGCATAGGCTAAAATCCTTGTTATTTTTTATAGTAAAATGACCACCACCATAGATATGAAGGAGATCTGATGGTAGGAATAATTTCTGGAAAAATAATCTGAAAAGAAATAATTTAAATGGCTTTCAAAAGAATATTCCACTTTCAAAATTGAATTGCCTGCAATTTTTTTTAAAAAGAAACCACATGATCTAACAAGTCTGCTTGGGGCATAATTTTTTTTTAATAGCATTTCACCTTTTCTTTTAAAATGAAACTTTTCACAAACCAAACCCTAACCTACAGGATACAAACTTACTTGATTTTTTACTTGTGAAAAATCAAACCACCACTTTCCACATATTTTGCAATGTTCTCATCTTCCCTCATTTTCATCTAATCAAAATGACCTCTAAGACTTTCAACCTTATCCCTTCTTACATTTTCATCTCCTCCATATATCTCTTTTAGTTTGATCGACATCTCATAAGCTATCTTGCAGTCTTTGACTTCATCAAATTTAGCATAACTAAGAGAAAATGCAACATCAATCATCATGATATTATGATTCTTCTTTTTAGCAATATCTTCAATAGATAATGTTCTAGTGGGAGTCTTCTATTCAACATCAAGATATTTTCATCCTGATTCACTGATGGTAGCCAAGTCTAGCCTCATAAGTCCTTGCCATGCTGCAAAATTGTCTCTATCCAACTCGGGGATCCCTCTTCTGTAAGACATCCTGATCTTTAACTTAGGTCCTTGAAACCTTCTCTAGAAGCACCAAAAGCTCTAATACCAATTGTTTGAAATATAATAGCATTAAATGAGAGGGGAGGGTTGAATCAGTTACTACTAAAATAAATCCTAGATCCCTTAAATATTAGTACAAAAGTGCAAATTAAAAATTGATTACTGTTGAAGCTTGGTAAACAACATAAAATGTTGTAACTTGGTAATAACTGAATTAGCTCAGTAAATGCTTAACATATAGAATTTAGATGTTTCTTGTGATTATCATTACTTTAACTTTGTTGAAAACATATAAAAGAAAATAGCATGAACACATTTGACACCAAGATTTAATGTGGAAACCAAATTTTGGAAAAACCACCAATTGCAGCTAGTTACTATTTTTCACTCTTCTAAAGTGAGCCTTGTTAGGAGACAACCTTGCTAAAGGTTTCAAAACACACTATTATGTGTGACCCTATTAGAGGATTTAATCATCCTGTTAGCAATGGCCTTGTTAGAGGTCTTCAAACAATTCAATAGAGCTTCCACCTTGTTAGAGGATTTACAAATAGTTGTTAAGCCAACTCTATTAAGAGATTTAGAACACTATTTCAATGGTTAGAAAGTAACAATGAGATGACCTGGTTTGAATGCAACTAATTTTTTGATTACAAATATTTGTTTTTTCTTGTACTTGATCCTTGCTAATCAAATATAGCTTTGTTTTTCCACAAGGATATTCTGCTTATCCTTCAAATTTGTTTCCTCTTCTCATCATTAAATCTTCAATAACATCTTCATACTTTCTCATACACAAACTTTTGAATCACAACTTGACCTTATATCTTCCACTTTGTCAAGTTGGCTCAAATACAACTTAGAATAATTAATACCCATCACCTCAGTCAGTTGGAATCAATAGATAAATCAATTAAGCTTATTATGCCAAAATAAGAAAATCCTTCATTAGATGATCTAGCTCGATAGAAACTAACTTAGAAATAATTTCCTTTGTTAACCAATAGAAGCTCGATTAACACTGCAAACTCACAAAAATCCTTTGGTGATCGAGTGAGCTCGATTAGCACTGGTTGCATCCAACTTTCCTTCATTAACCTAGTGAGCTCGGTTAACACTCATTTGCAACATATTTCCCTTTAATGCCCAAGTGAACTTGGTAGACACTACCTTCTAAACTAGAAAACAACAAGAAAGCTTGGTAGACATAGAAAATTGACTTCTCTACCTGAGTGAGCTTGACATATACTGACTAGTAATGATTATGACATTTGTGTAACATCAAAGACAATACACTATTAATCAATTGTACCCAACAATTATAATATGTCCTTCCCTATGAAAGTGAAACCATGGACTAGTATTTCAATGTTTAATTTTTTCGATCCATTCAATATTGGTAATAAATATTTTCTAACTGAAGTTATAATACGTTGTTCCTAAATAATGAGATACTACAACTTCTTAGTCTCATGGAAATAAAGAAATAAGCGGTCTAGAATTTTAAGGCAATGAAGATGAAGATCCAAGAAATAATGGTTATGTGAATGGAGGAACATAAGGTGATGATCACACCCTTTACCAAATTAAACAAATGTTCTTAGTCACACAGTTGAGGAGTGTTTAGCCCATATAATTATTGAGGTGTTAGCATGTAGAGTAAGATAGGCTCTCAACATGACATTTTGTGATCCAAACAAAAGAAATTAGTTTTATAACCATGGTATGATGTTTATATATGGTATAATATTTAACATCATAATTAATATTTTCTTTCACTTAAATTTTCCTTCTATAACCAACAACAAAATATACAAATTCTTGGAATACAAGTCCTTAATGTGGTTTGTAGAATGTCCTAGGCATTGAAGATACAAAAAAGAATCATTCTATATAGTATTTTTGTGGCATAAATTCAAAGTGTCATGATTTTTGTACCCACTTTCCATCCCCATACAATCACACTACATGATTAGTATCAATTTTAAAAATACTTATGTTGAGGGTATCTTGCTAAGATCAAAATAGACAAACCTAGCATAGAGTTGGATATTGATTTTAATTGGATTATGAACATTCATAAAACCATCCACATGAAAAAAAATCTAGAATAAGTGAGAAAGCCATACATTCAAATCATTCATGTATAACTAGACACTAATCATAACCATGACTTAAGAAACCATGAAGGTATTGAACTTTGTAAACTATTGATAACTATTGATCTCTAAATGCACAAACATTCCCATAGATCTAAAATAATATGCATTATGAAATTTATTGATTTGAAAAAATATTGCACCTTAGAATTCACAATCATCAAATCTTAGCATCCAATCAACTAATCCAAGATGAACTTGAAGAAGTGAAGAGTGATTTCTTGAAGGTTTGCCAAGAAAATCAAAGAAAAATGTGACAGTGGAGGTCAATCAGTGGATTGACATGTCAGCCAAAGTGTGATATGTATTTATAAGTGAGTTATATTAGTCAGATTAAAACCTACTATTACATTCTAACCATTATATGAGTATTGAAATACTTTAAACAAGGTTGACCTAACAATCACATGTTAATCCTTTAATCAAGGTGGCATTTTAATGGAACATTCTAAATTCCTCTACTATAGAGGATGAGCTAATGGATGCTTAGATATGAAGTAGCTGAAGTGCTTAATCATTTAATTGGTACATCTAGACCTTGGATAACTAATTCAGCCCTCCTCTCAGGTATACTAAACATTCTATCATATACATCAAAAATAAAATATTTTCATAGCTCTCTTTGATAATCCATCTCTACATCCATTTTATGGGCATCTGGACAATTAGGAGTAATAAAACCCTACAAGAATATTCAAATTTATCGCTCGATCATACTTATGAATATCATGTCTGATCTCAATACTAACTAAATTGTAATGCAATATCTTTCATAACTTAGTCAGTAGCTCAAAACTATCAATTGTAGTAAAAACTCATTAAATAATAGAGTGATGAATATGTGGAGGAGTCTCTAACCTCAATAGCTTAAAATGATACAACATCAGAATCAGATGCAGTTATGAAGAATACATGTTTTCTTATACCACATTATCAATGAAAAAAATTGGGTACCTTTGTGAATGTGGTAACATGTCCTTGATTGTATGGTGTTCATCCTAAACATGGAATATTACCTATTATATATATATATATATATATATATATATATATATATATATATATATACATATATATATATATATACATATATATATATATATATATACATATATATATATATATATACATACATATATATACATATATACATATATACATATATACATATATATATATATATACATATATATATATACATATATATACATATATACATATATACATATATACATATATATACATACATATATATATATATATATATGTATATATGTATATATGTATATATGTATATATATATGTATATATGTATATATATATGTATATATGTATATATGTATATATGTATGTATATATGTATATATGTATATATACATATATACATATATATACATATATATATACATGTATATATATACATGTATATATATGTATATATGTATGTATATATGTATGTATATATGTATATATGTATATGTATATATATATGTATATATGTATGTATCTATGTATGTATATATGTATATATGTATATGTATATATATATGTATATATGTATGTATATATGTATGTATATATGTATATATGTATATGTATATATATATGTATATATATATATGTATATATGTATGTATATATGTATATATATGTATATACATATATATACATATTATATATATATACATATATATATCTACATATATATACATATATATATCTACATGTATATACATATATATACATACATATATATACATATACATATATATATATATATATATATATATATATATATATTAGACATCACGTGGATATGAAAATAAATGTATTATAGACATACAAATTTATAAGCATTTGTACATTTATATACCTTTGGATAAAATGAGTTCATCCAAAATCAAGGTGACCCCAAATCAACATCATCATGACCCCAAATCAACTAATTATTCATGCATTTATTAAATACTTATTCAAGATAACATTTATCTCTTCTATGTATGCTTTAATTACAATGAAAAGTGGTATGATTCATGTGTAATGACTTTCAAAATTTGTTGCACACCCTTGTCAGCTTTCTTAAGCTTATCTCCTATAGTAGTTAGATCCTCTCTCTTTTTTCTTTTCTTGCTCTCATTCCTTCTTCTTTTATTTCTCTTTCTCATCTACCTCATCTTTCTTTTCCTCATCTGAGCTAGTATACCCTACTAATTTCTCAACAGTATGGATATAGTCTTTGAAGGGGACTTTAGATGTCTCATTGGTAATGCTTATGTTATTTATATTCATTGTATCTATACCAACTACAATTTGAGTAGTTATTACCATTGGGTTGTCCTCTAGCTCCTTCATCTCTATGTTTATTGTGGTTGATAATAATGGTGGTACTGCTGCTATAACAAGAGTAGGGACTATCTCCCTAACACTTTTCTTTAGGTTCTAATGAAGACATTATTTTTTATTTAGAAGTCATATGTGCTCGATGTTCTTAACCTCTTTCATTACTTTAATTATTTCTTACTTGGTCTCTTTATTCACTTCTTCATAATTGCTTCCCATTATAAGAATGAATCTTGTATTTTTACATAAAAAAGGATCAATGATCCTCATTATCCTTTCCAAATTATCATCATTTTCAACTTCAAAATATTTCTTGATCAACTTCACTCAAATTTCCTTGTCCCCCTCAACAACTCTTCTCTCTCTATTTACTAACCTGTCATAGATTTTTTGGTATCCATTTTTCAATATCTATTAATTTCTTATTAGACAAGATTAAGTGTCTAATGACTACATTTTCTAGCTGAATTTTATCCATGTTACTATAGAAATCACAATATCTGTTCAATTATACAAAATTTCCATCATCAATAATTTTACAATTCAACTTTTCAACTTTAGGCTTCCATTATTTTCTCACTTTTCTTGTTGTCTATGTTTTGTCTTTTCCTTTATCTTCTTCTTGTCTTGAAATCTCAAGACTAAAAACTTGACCTCTAATTTTCTTCTTCTCTTCATAGGAAATTAATAATTTCTACCTTTTACCAGACCTTATTGTCATTTATTTCATTCTTTTCTATCTAGGAGCTTATTCTGGCTCTTGTTTAACCTCTACTAGCCTTGTAAAATTATTCTTTGCCTTAACACTTAACTCTTCTTCTTCATCTCTTAATTGAACAAGTGGAATATCTTGTGATTGCACCTATGCAACTACCACATATGGTGTGGAAGATGATTTTGTTGATGGTTCAACAACTATAACTACTTCTAATGGTGGTGTTGATGGTGAAGGTCCTATTACTTCCAATGGTGGCACATAGATAATACTTTTTTGTCAAATCTATTTTATACCATAACTAGTTTGCTTTACTATTTAAACTTCTTGTGGAATAATTTGTGTTTCCTCCATAACCTTTTTCAATGTGTTACCAATTTTTCTCTTAACACACTTCTCAAGATTATCTTGATAATTCAGCTACATGTTATCTTCAAATGTCCCAATTCTAATAGATTATTCATATTTTTATGACTTAAGAATAGTCTTAACATATCCTTCAACTTCCTCCTCATTCACCTCATAAAAACATCCTAGGCTCAACTACCTCAATATAAGTGAAATTTGTGTTCACCATTGAACAAATATCTTCCTTATACTTTCTCGTAATTGATGGTGGTATTCTTAGTCTTTATTTCATCTCGGTCTAAAATGTTTTGATGATTAACTTTGCACTACTTACAATTTTTTCCATTGGGTGTTTTTGATACAAATGATTGATCTTCTCCATTGTGCACTTGTTACTATTATTTATCTCAAAAAAATTCATGAAAGGAAATCTTCTCAATAGTTGGACAGACATGTAAGTGATAAAATTTTGAAGTTTGAATTGACCATTTTTCACTTTGTTAATTCTTTAAAAGTTTTCTATCAATTGCACTCTCAATATTTCACACAAATTTACCTTGGTTTTCTCAATACACTATATGTGTATTGCATGAAAAAATCTTGCTGCCATGTCATCATCTTTGGAACTGGAAAGAATCTTTATTGTCATGATTTTGCTAAAAAATCTCACATCATATTATCTTATCTCACTCAGAACTATTCCTCTCCCATTATACTTAGACTTGGTTTTCTCAAGCACAAATTTCTTAACATTATTCTCATTTAAAGGGATGGAGCCTTCATTTCTCAAACCAATAAACTAATGTATCATATTTGCTAAAATTTTAATCACATTGTCTCTCATCAAGAATTTTCCATCATGAATTCTTCTTAGGATTATCTTGGTCCATTCTTCCTTATCAAACTCGAAGTAAAACAAATATTTAACTAAGTATTATTACCAAAATGTTCATAACCTTCTTTGAATGTCACATCCTTCTTGTGAAATTTGTCAAATTATTCTAAAATATTTTATTCTCCTACAACAACTAGTAAAACTATCATAACTTTGTCTCTATTTTTCATCCTCAAGTGTGCACATTCCAATAATATCTCAATGAAGCTCACCAATCAAAACTATGCCTATGCCAATAAATAATCTTCATGATACCTAGACATTTTTCTAAGTCTTACTATCAAAAATTTCTCTCCATACTTTTCTCTCTTCATACTTAGTATATGTTGCCTTAA
This sequence comes from Cupressus sempervirens, assembly GCA_028749045.1. Lineage (NCBI taxonomy): Eukaryota > Viridiplantae > Streptophyta > Pinopsida > Cupressales > Cupressaceae > Cupressus > Cupressus sempervirens. Next base: position 840,253,050 of record CM053785.1, on the reverse strand, counting down.
ATGACAAATCCACACTATCTATCCTTGCCAACTTACCAAAAAAATTGTGTTCACGCTCCTTGGAAAATAAGAAAATGCCAAAGTCACTAGAAAGAAAATAGAGAGAAATAAGAAACAAGTCTTCAGTTTTTTCTAAACCTTTTCAACAACATGATTGCACTACCTTATTCATTGATATTTCAAATAGTGCAACTATGTTATTGCTTCAATTGAGTGAGCCACAAGCTTTCCCTCCCCAAACCATAACACGATCACAATATTTCTTAGATTAGAAAAAAATTATGGCATCCTTTTGGTACCACATCTCTATGCACTTACCCATAAGTAAAATCCAAAGTGGAAGTAAATGGAACATATCTTTATCCATTAAAGAATTCTAGCCTCCAACCTGAAACGAGATGAGTTTATTAGTTTTCATGGTTTTACAACACATGCTCCATTTCTCCTAAAAATGGGGACCCCTAGTCTAGGGTCTAGGTCTTTTTTAGTGTTCTACCTAGAGTCTGGGTTTTTCTTTCCTCTCTACCTAAAATACCCATGTGCTAGAATTTAGAGTTTTTTTGAGAAAATATTATTTTATAGTAGAAGGGGTGCACTAGCATATCTAACACACCCTTTAAGGTGTGCTAGTGTGCTTAATGTGCTAGTGTAGGAGCACTTTTCTTTGGAAGTGCGCACATGAGAAAGTGCACACCCCCAAGGGGTGTGCTTCATCCAGGGCCTATAAAAGGTTGGGACCCCTCCCTCTCATGTATTCATTTTCACTCTCCATCTGTCAATGAGTGAATCTCCACACCTTTAGAGGTGTGATTTATCCTTGTGTACTTGTACACATAAAAAAAAAACACCAAGGTTGGGAGATGCATACCTGCACACCTGTCCAAGGTGCACAAGTGTGCACCTTTTACTTGTAATTTAAAAAAACCTAATCCTGCACCTAAGTGTAAGTTGCACATATGCACACCTATCTAAGGTGCATATATGTGCACCTATCAAAACAACTAAGAAATAACTCCTTGAAAAATGGTGTGCACATGTGCACCATGTCCAAGGTGTGCATGTGTAGACCATTTTTTAATCTTAGGTCTTTGCACAATAAGGGTGCAAAGGTGCACAGCCTTAGAGTTTTAAAGCTTAATAAAATGGCTAAGCACACCTAGCACACCCTTAAGGTGCACAAGGTGCACCAAGAACTATGCATTAAGAGAATAAATGGAGTTTTTAGTGTGTTTTCAATTGGTTTTGCATTCTAGGTTTGATTTTTTTTATAATTAGGGTTTGTTTAGGGTTTTATTTTCCATATTCTAGACTAATGTGTTTATATTTTGAGTAGACAAATGGATTCCTCATTGTCTTCACTCACAACAAAGATTGTTCCAAAACCAGTTGTCTTTAAGTTTCAAGGTGTATAGAAAAAAGCATGCTTCCAAGATGCACATTCAGAGATTTAGGATACTAAATTAGGTCATATTGATTGGAATTCATTTTTGGTCCTCTAAAATAATCCAAATGAGAGGTCCCCAAAGGCCTCATAACTTATTAGAATAGGTTAGTTAATGTGGCCTCACATCCTACATCAATATAGTCTTCGAAGCTAGTTATGACCTTGGCAAAGAATTATGTGTTAGAGGAGAGAGTAGTGAAGAGCATCATAGGAGAGGTTGTCTTAGGCCTAAGACTAAAGAATATCAAGAAAGTTTTCCATCTCCAAAGGGCAGACCAATATGTAAGGTTAACTTATCATCAAGCAAAGAGGTGGTATAGGTATAATGAGTAGAAAGCTATAGAAATCATTCAATCCACATATTTGATTCATAGAACACCCATGGGATGAAGCACTGGAAAATTTGACATGACTAGAGGGTACATGAAGGATGGTATTAGATATTACATTATGCTTTTGAGAATAATCTTGGCTTTGCTAGTAGTAGGACACCTAAACATATGGATGGCATATTTCATCGAGACCATTAGAATGGCCAAAATGCCAATTGATTGGGCTAAAATTCTTAGTGAGAATTTAGATGAACAATTGGTGGTAGTCAAAGTCAATACAAGGTTTTATATGAAATTTTATTTGGTGTATCTATTAGTAGCTAAGACCATGAATTATCTAGGATTTTTTAAGAGGGGAAGCATGCAAGATGTTAATACATGACATTATGTGGTAAACCCCTAGCTAGTAAAGAAGAAGCTCTTAGATCAGAACAAAGAATTTAGAATAGTAAATGGTGCTTTCATTTTTGTAGTCATCTAGTTTATTGAGGAGGATTTTGCAAAAAGGATGTCAGTAGAGCTAGCAACAAGGATTGCAAAAATAGGTGCCTAATACATCTAGTTTAAGACATTGACCTACTTAAGGTTAGCAAGCACAACTATGAATCCAAAGAAACTCTGAAGATATCTGTCATATATACTCATTTTACTAGAGATTGTGAGACAACTCTCATCTAGATATGACACGGTAAGGAAACAACATAAGAAGACTTGGGTATGGCCCATCACCATTGGTCTATTTCATGTCAAGAAAAAGTAGGATATCATGACTTTTGATTTAGAATGTGATCAATATCCCTTGGAGGACTATATCTCCCCTTATACAATATTGGCAGAGTTCAACAGTTGGCCAAAAAAAAATTTGAAAATGAAGATGCCATAGAGGATCATTGCATGAATGTATTATATGACTACAATATTTAGATAAGGGATTATTGTAGGATGAATCTTTATTTGGTAGGTAGTACCTTGAAAATAAAGATCCCATTGAGGGTTATTCAAAAAGACACTTCAAATTTTTTGGATCCCCTATATAATCAAGATACGATACACAATCGGCCAATCATGAATAGAGAAATTGATGGATAAGAAAATGCATATATTAGTTATAGGGTGAGGCATATCATCTAGTTGACCAAGGAATGGATTAAGAATCCATTTGAGTTGGAACCAATTCCTAAAATAGTAGTCTTACAGGCCACAACCTACCCAGTAAACGGAAGGGTGTGAAAGTTACAGTACCAACATTCACAACCCAATCTCCAATTAGGCTAGAAACAAGGGAAGTTGGATACTTTAAAGTGGAGAAAGGAAAGAATAAAAGGAAAATAGTTTCTCCTTAGCAAGATGAGCCTAAAGTTGGAGGGATTCAGGCTCAAGAGGCAATTCAAGCACCTAAGAACTAAGAGCCAAAAAATGTAGAAGCCTCTCAAACTCAGGATAATCTACAAGTGCCAGCACTAGAACAAGGGCAAGGACCTAAAAAAGAAGCACAAAAGGTGTCCCCATATTTTCAAGAGGAATAAACCTCTCCATCACCTCCTAAGAGAAAAAAGACTAAAAATCCAATCAAAAGGAATATAATACAAAAAGTGCAAAGAAAGGTTATTCATATTCCTTCAGTCCTAGAAACTATTCTTGAAGAGGATGAAGATGATGAAGAGGATAACTTCCCCTTCGGTCAGAGGACTTGTCTAGCAAAGGATACTAAGGTATAATGAAGAAGGAGTTTCATGATAACACTACCATCTATTCCCACACAACCTATTCAGGTTGCAACTTTGGAGGATGACCAACAATAGTGGATTGATGAACAAGAGGGTCAAGAGAATGATGTCTTTGACATGTTAGATTTTGACTTCATGTCATGGGTACTGAACTAGTAGGTTACTAGATAAGGGATACACTAGTGAATCAACCTTTACAAGAAGATTGGATTCAATTACCACCTTTTGCACAAGGACCTATATGTGCCCCACCATAACCAAGTCAAGATTTATATTTCTTGGATAAAGGTTCAGCCACTCATCTCCCTCCTATTAATGAAGAGAAAGTACAAGTTGTATAGGAAGAAGAGCCACAACAAAGACCCATCAATGAAGTATCAAAGGATTGGAAAATATATGAAGAATCTTTAAAAACTTCTTAAGATATAGAGGTAATGACTATGGACTAAATAGACACATGGATTCCTGATGTATATCTCTCATAGAAAGAGAAGACTTTGGAGAGGAGCGATAAGGGAAAAAGTCTAGTAGGACAACCCTTATGCCTTCAACTAAGTATATGTCTCCAATGGGAACTACTCCAAACTGGTTCAAGAGGGAGGTGATGGTTATGAAAATAAGGCAATTGTGTTGTAGTGAGGATGAGGGAACAAAAGAATTAGTTGAAGCCCTCAAGAAACCTAAGCCATCTATGGGTGATGCATGAATGTTGGCCTTCATTATGAAGAACCAAAATAAATACTTGTTCACTCCTATTGCTATCCCTCCTCTACATGAAGATATTGAAGATTTGACCCTGAAAGGTGATCAAATTAAAGAGGTCTTGCTAGGAAAGCCCACTATAGACACTACTAAATTGTTGGTCACTACAGGAATTAAAGAAGTGTTTAGCCACCTAGAACAAGATGAGTTTGAATTGTTGAGGCTCTATACATAGAATGAAATTCTAAGTGGCTATTGGCACGAAGTGGTTTTTTCCTTTGGATCCTAATCATCTTGACATGACTCTAGGTGCATCACTTGATAGAAGGGATAAAGAAGGTGAACAATTTGATCCATTTTTCAAAGTGTGTCAATAATGGCAAGAAAACTTTGAGGAAAAAGGTGTGTAGATAATACAAGGAAATCTTAAAATATTGCATCATATGCAAATTAATGAAAACAAGTTGGTTGCTATACTAAACCAAGATTTTGGATTAATGGACAAGGTACATACTTGGGGTAAAGACCTTCAAGCGTTATAGTCAATAAAGGGTCAAAGGTATCAAATGTTTGTGGATGTATATACAATGTAAGAATTGGATAAGATAGATGATTGGATTGAGAAGATTTTTGTTTGTGATAAAGTAATGGAGACATTATGTGTGGTTATTCACAAGCTTGAGGATCAAACCCAAGAGCAAATTTTGGAAGCTAAGAAGTATTACAGTGATGCTTGCCTTGACATTTATGAAGATGAGTGAAGGGATAAACTCATGTCTGTGCAAGTAGTTTTTGAATAGTTTTGAAATAATTTTGAAGAAGATTCGACTGATAAATACATTAGAAAAGCATTTAAGATAGAGGAGGCATTGCTAGAATTGGATGTAAGACTGAGAGACTTTCTAAACACTCACATAAAAGTGATGAACTACTGAAAAATAGTAAACAATAAGTATGATATTTTAGATTTTCCAGATGCAACCCAAGTGATGGAGATCATAGAGAAATTCAAGAGCAAACATCCAAACATAGCTCTACTATGAAGGAGAAGAAAACCTAGAAGATAGAATTTCAGTTTTGACACTTGGGAAAGTTTTGCATTTTAGAACCTGTCACTAAGGTGCACAAGGTGTGCTTCTCCAAATGTGCACTTTTCCAAAGGTGTGTAGGAAGTTTTTGAAGAAATTAGAAGTGTGCTAAAAATTAACTATTAGTTCTAAATTTAGAGGTTTCGATCACCAGAAATGCATTTTGACAAGAGTTTAACTCCTACAAACATCCAAAGAAGGTTGAGATTCTATTTTTGGCATCTCTAGAGACTCCTACATCATATAACATCTTCCTTATTATTATTTTGAAATGCTTTCTTTATTAGGTGACCAAAATGAAAAAAGAGACTAAATTTTGAGGAGATTTTGTAGGATTTAGAGAATTCTAGATAGGTTGTTAATTGTTTTGACAAATTTCAAACTAGTAAGATTGTTTTCAAGTTTTGGACAGCATTTGGTTGTTTCAAACAAGATAGTTGGTTTTTAGATAAACATGAGAAGCAAGCAATAGTTTCAAAAAACCCAACTAAGGACAAAGCAACTCGGAGGGGTGGGGGAGTCTTGACCTTTAGCTTGTTTTACAAGTTTGGATAATGTTTAAAGACTCCATAAAAAACACACTTTAATCCCTAAAACAAAAATTTGTAGAGAACGCAAAACCTTTGACCCACAAGTTATGTGCATGTACGCACATCACATAGTTGTGTCACCCCCTAGAGTGCACCCATGTTTTTGGTGTATACAAAGGGCTCAATAACATATACACTAAATGAATAGTCTTGTGGGAGGGGTCAAATGCATATACCACCTTCCAGCACCTAGTTGCATGCCTATGGTGAGTTTTACACGAGAGATTCTTCCCCCTCCTTGCATAAAGATTATGCCTCCTTTTGGAGGTGAACTAGATAGAAACTAACTATGAGGTTTTTACTTGGCTTCTATTCATGTTAGCCCCTAGTGGCTTTGCAAGTGAATTTGAGGCTAGCAGCCCACACTAGCATTTATTAATGCACACACTTGACTAGCAAGACTAGTTTCGGCATTGACCATTGTAGCTTATAGAGCCTCTTCTTGATATTCAATATCAAAATGAAGAAGAGGAAATTAACATGGCTTTGGAGTCTTTCACTCAAAAAATCTTCTTTATTAGAGTGAGGTGAAATGTCTAGCGAAAGGAATGTGTTGACTTGGGTCATTCTCAGAGGTTGGATTGCTCTAGCAGGCCCTCTAAAGGTTGACTCAAACTAGTGGTTTGGATCTAAGGGTCCAAGTTTCTAATTTCCCTTAACAGGAAAGACCATACTCCTCTACCTCATTTCCTTGCCCAAACATGCAAGACATGCTAATCATCGAGTTAGATTATTGATCCCACATTGTCCTATTCCAAGACTTTGATTATCTAAAAGGAAATCAGCATCTCTTCATTAAAGGCTTCTTTTGGGAGAGCCACAAACTTCCTTACCTGCCTTGGGTAACATCTTTCAAAGGCTTCTAGGTTTTTGATTTACCCTTGGGAATCACTTCCAAGTAGTAAAGAGCATACTCCCATATTCCCCTATCTTGCACCCTATGAAGTTCACAAGCCCTATTTATTCTATTTGTGGAAAGCAATAAAGAAAACACAACATTTTAAGTGGGTTTAAAATGAGTCTCTGACATGCGTATGTTTGACAAAGCATCTTGTATTCACACAGTTAGTACAAGTTTAAAATGTTTGGATAAAAGGTGTCTTCATCAAGCATCCTACAAACCATTGTCAAGCTATTTGAAAACCAAAAATTTAAAATAAAATGCTTTAGAGAAAAAATTATTAGTCAAACAAAAGCTTAACAATGGAAAAATAAAAGTTAACTATTTTTGTTCTTTTTTTATACCCATAGAATAACTTAGAAAATGTCAAAACCTATGAAAACATCAAAAGTAAAAATTTGTTTCATACTCTTTTAAATTTTAAAAAAAAAACAAATGTCCTCCAAACCATTCATACTCTTTTAAACTTCAAAATAAAAACGTTAGTCAAACATCATTAAAAATTATAATTTTGAAAACTATGTTGTTGCAAAATTTAGTGTGAAATCTTTCACTGAACTGTGTGAAGAAACAGAGTGCACCATGTGAGAAACTGCACGCTTATGCACATTTTTGCATGAGAAAGGTAGAGGAAGACACAAAATCTTTAGGTCTTCGTGCCAAAATTAGATTTCTCATGCAAAAATATGGAAACCTATAAGGATGAATGTGGTAGAACAATAAAAAATGTAGGAAATATAGAAAATGAGGCCAAAAATTTTGATTTTTTGGGCCCCATAATGGGTGCCAAAAATGTGTACATGAAATGCAGGCCTCAGATCCTCACACACACTTCAACACATTCATTATATGTGAAACCATCCCATAATGAACATTGAATTGTTTATTTGAAATAGTTTGACAAATCAACTTGTTGCCTTCTACTTAGAAGGATTATGCTTTTTCTCTCAGAATGAGAAGCAGGTAACCAGACCTCTAGAATGAAGGATTTTAAGCTATATGAGATATGGAAGATTAATGTAGATGAGAATGCATGGTTAAGATAAGAAAATAAAGAAACATGTTATGCTAAATGAATGCATTTTAAGCTAATATGAGATTGCAATGTAAGAAATTAAGCTAATAATGCAAGAACAAATTGAGTAGATATTTCAACATAAGTTCAATGCAAATTCCCAAATTCTCTACCTTCATTATGAGGAATGGAGCTCTTCTTTTATAGACTCTAAGAGATGATGGACAGTCGAGATTAACTAGAATGGATGATCAAGATTGAAGAGGAGACCTAGTCATAAAGGAAACTTCCTCATGAAAAGGGAGTTAACTAGTTTCCTTTGAGTGATAAAAGGAGTTAACTGAGTCCTTTTTGAGTGATAAAATGAGATAACTAATTCTTTTTTGAGTGATAAAAGGATTTAACTAGTTCCTTTTTGAGTGATAAAAGGAGTTAGCTAGTTCCCTTTTGAGTGATAAAAGGAGTTAGCTAGTTCCCTTTTGAGTGATAAAAGGAGTTAATCCCTTTTTGAGAATATTTAATTTAATAAAAGAGAATATGACCTCATAACTGAATAACTTTAATTAATTGAATAATTAAATTCAAAATTTGGTTATTATCTCTATATTTAAAATCAATAAAGGCTACTAGGGTTTCATGTGAACTTTTAGGTTTCTTGCATACAACTCTTTGTCTGAGCTCTCCTTCTATTGTTTCCACTTGTAACACAACATTTACTATGGGAGTTTTTAGGCTAGGTTATAATGGCCCTAGCCAGTGGTGACCTAGTTGTTACTGGTGTTCACACCGCTACTTCAGATAGCCATGGTGCCTCCTCAAAACAAACATCCTTACAAATTTGTCTCGAAGGTTTTTCATTAGGTAATCTTGATAGTATCCTTCCTTTACAAGAATTAGATGCTACATTTGACTGGTTAGAACAAAATATCTTAATAGGGTATTTTGTGGGTAGGACTACTCCTGAAGCTATGTTCTAAGAATGGGTTAACAAGAGCTAGAATCCTCATGGTGTCTATCTTGACAGTGTATAAAACCTTACCAAAGGTTTTTTTTATTTCACTTCGCTAACCCATCGCAAGAAAACACAATGTTTAACAACAACCCTTGGTCTATGCATTTGTCTCTGCTTGTTTTTCAAAAATGGTCGCAAGGCTTCACAATCTTTGATGATAAAAATTTAGGGTTCATGTGTGGGTTGAGTTACCAATTTTACCCTTGCCATGTTGGCCTTTTATTGATTCCATTGCCAATACCCTTGGAAAAATTATCACAAAGGATCATGAGAAATTTTTCAACACTCACCCACAAAGATGTGTTTATGTCAAGGTTGATCTTTCCAAGGATCTTAAGGATTCTATAGAAATATAGATTGGGACTCAAACCTATTCTCAGAAGGTGCTCTATTTGAACCTTCCCAGCACCTACAATAGGTGCTAGTCAGTGAAACAAAAGATAAAGGATTGCCCTTTGGCTACACCTAAGGTTAAACCCTCACCTGAAGAAGCTCCTGCCAAGTCAGCCAAAGGAAAAAAAGAAGAAAGGGTTACTATTGGGCACAAGGGCAAGGCTTCCTTGGTTCCTATGGCTCCTAAAAAATCATATGCAATGGTTGTTGTGGTTCCTCCTATTCCAACAGGAATGCAAATCCCAGCCAGCTTAGGGATGAAAGCAGTTTCCTCAAAACCTATTTTGCGTGTCTTATAGGTTTCAAACCTACTAGTTCATAGGGGTTAAGGTAGTTGGTAGAGCTACCAACTCAATTATGGTTTGTACACCTCTTGTTTCTCCTTCCATAGTACCATCGGTAGTGTGACATTCTCGTAGCCCTCCTAGATGTGCTAAGAAACTAGAGGTGAAACGATAGGCTACAAGTCCAAAATATTTTCCTTCTAACTTTAACCAAGTTCCTACCTTCTTGTAGAATAACTACTCCTCTCTTGAGGACAAGGAAGGTATGGAAGAATTTTCATGAATTTTTTTATCATGGAATGTACAAGGTCTTATACACCTCTCTAGAAAGTACTATGTCCAGGACACCCACCATAGACTTGGTAATTTAGATTTTCTTTGTATGCAAGAAGTTAGGATTTCTAGTTCCATGCTTTCCTCTACATGTCACTTCATATGGAAAGATGGCATTATGTTTTCCTCTCAACATGAAGCTAGTAGAGGTGGTGTAGTTACTCTCTTATCACGTCATCTTCATTCTGCTATTATTTCACAAGGTTCTGACCCCATGCATAGAATTATTTGGTTGTTAATTTCCATTAACAATCATTCTTTTGGAGTCATTAATGTTTATGCTTCCAAATATGTTGTGGAAAGATCTCAGATGTGGGGTTGGTTGGCTGATAACTTGTCTCTAGCTACTTGGATTATGTGTAGTGACTTCAATATGGTTGAAGTGGCCTCTAACAAATATGACATTTTTCCCTTTCACTAGAAAACTGGGGAAAGGGAATCTTGGTACTACATGCACAATAAATTGGGCCTTTTTTTATCTCAATATTAATCAATGCCAGTATAGTGGGATTTGGCAAAATTGGTCCAACTTTCGAGCTAGCTCTGACCACATTTTAAAGTGCCTCGATCGTGCTATAATTATTGCATAGTATTTTTTATTCTTTTCTAAGGATTGTGATTTACTTGTCATTCCCCTACCAAATGTGATGTTATCTAAGAATTATCCCATTTATTTTGTCATTTCATGGAAAATAGCTATCGAAAAAGTTGTCAAGTCATAAGTCTTCCTCAACACATCTATGTTGGTGCATGCTTCCACCATTACACATATCCTACATGTTTGGAATTTGGAGCCATGTCTGCATTCTTAGATAGGGTGGATCCAAAGGTGGAATGATGCTATTAGCAGAAATGCTCACTTTTTGTGCATCTATTGGCAGTAGTTGGCAATTTTTAGAAAGTGGACTTATGAAACCAATACTTTTGTGCTCAAAAAAACCTCTGAAGCTCTCACTTTTAATCCCTTTTATGTGAATTTGCAAATCTAGCTTGGAAAACTTCACTAGGATAAACAACTTGCTAACAACTATGTTACTCAAGGAGCCCAAATCAAAGCTCATCTCCATTGGCTGGAGGTTGGCGATAGGACTTTGAAGGAGTTCTTCTAGGCTTTTCAACCCCATCATACCAATATTGGGATTGATAAAATTTTAAAAATACTTATATTCTCTCTAGTCTCCATGACATCCTACAAGCATTTGTTCATCAATATAAGAACATTTTTACTTCACAGGGAAATTTAGTTACTCAGGAGGAAGCTCTTAGAAAGTGTATCTCTATTACTTCAAACTGCCTAGTAGTTGAGTAGTGTGCATTCTATGAGCAACTTCTTAACTTCTGAGACCTTAAGGACGTGGTTTACCCCATGGTTGATGATAAATCCCCTCAATGTGATGGGTTTCCCTATGAATTTTGCAAACATCTCTGGGAGCATATAGGTCCTGATCTGCACAAAGTTTATCTTGAAGCCTACCATACTAAAAGCTTAGGAGACATTATAAATAAAGGAAATATTAAATTCATACCTAAAGCTAGAGATCTTGAGGATATTTGCAACTAGAGGCCCATTACCCTTCTGAACGTGTCTTATAAGATTATTGCCAAGGAAATTTCTCTCAAAATTTGGCACCTGTTGCCTTTACTTGTGCGTCCTTAGCAAACTGGCTTTATTAAGTCTAGATATATTCTTTACAACATTATTGTTGTCTAGGAGGGAATGGAGTGGGCTCGCAAGTCCAAATAGATGGCTATTTTTTTGAAAATTGATTTTGCTAAACCCTATGATTGCATTGAATGGCCTTATATCTTAGCTATGCTCCAGGATCTTGGTTTTGGTCCCAATTTCCTATAGTCTATCTAAATGCTCTTTAGCAATGCTAATGCTTGCATTACCATCAATAATTATCAATCTAAGGCTTTTGGTCTTTTTCATTCAATCAGGCAAGGTTGCCTTCTAGCACAGGTACTTTATGTCCTTGCAACTGAAGGATTTGGCTATTTTCTTTCTCACTCTATCTCCTCTAGATGGGTTCATGGAATTTCTTTTCCAAAATCATCTCCCCAAATGGTTAATTGCCATTTCATTGATGGTTCCTTCCTCACTCTTTTGGAGGATGAATAAAACATCAAAAATGTCTTAAATTGTCTGGAAACTTTTTGTCAAGCCTCTAGATATGCTATTCAATGGCATAAAACACTCTATTACTGATAGTCATTCTTGCTAGCTCCACCTTGGCTTAGCTAGTTTGAATGGAAATGGATCACCCACAAGGAGATTTTCCACTTTCTTGGCATTCCTTTTGCTTTTTAGGCTTTGCCTATTGAACTATGGAATGTTGTGCTTGCCAAGATCACCAAGAAGCTTTACTATAGCTTACAAAATTGTTCTTCCTTGTAGACAAATTCTAATTTTTTTTGAAAGTTCTTATGGCCACTCATGTCTATTATTATTCTTTTTGGCTTCCCTCTAAAGCCTCCTACAAAAAACTACAAAGACTACTCAAGGATTTTCTTTGGGCTACTAGTTTTGGTCATCATAGCTTTCACAGAGTTGCTTGGGATTTTTGTTGTCTCCCAAAAGAATTTGGTGGCCTTAGCCTACTCTCCACATAGAAACAAGGCCCTTCTCTTTGTGCCCAATGTATTATTCATGCCATCACTGGAGATGAATCCTAGAAGATTTTGGTTTGGCATTGCATCTCTTCCAACTTACTTGTCAATGAGCCTACTTGGAAAGGGATTGGTTTCCACACCATTCTCATCATGCACGAGCTAGTGATCATACAGGGATCTTTTGTTATCAATAGCATAGGGAAGGCTTGGGAAGCTATGAAGCCTTATCTTCACTAGTTTGGTGATGAGTTCCACAATGGCCTCTCCTTAAATCAATAGAGAATTTGGTGGTCTCCCTTGTTTTCCATTAAGAGTACTCCCATTCCCAAGACTTAAGGTGCTAGTGCTTTGCATTTTTTCAAATGAGGCATTAGAACTCCCAAAGATATTTTCTCTAGATTTTCCATGAGTTTAAGATCCTGGGAAGATATGCAAGTCTAGTACCATCTTATCCATTTAAATCAGCAGACTTTTGACTTATTGCGCTCTTCAATTCCAATTCACTTAATTCATTAAGTGGGTATTCAATCTATTAGACCTTGGTGGCATGATTGGAAGTGGTATCCAACCACTCCTTTTTCTAATTACAAGCCAAGTTTAGGTTATATATGGCTTTCTTCCCATCTACCAATGGTGGATATGGTCAATTAGTGATGATATTTTCAATCTTCTCTTTCCCAATAGAGAAACTACTTTAACACTATATGGAGTGCTATTACAGATCCCAAGATTGTCCATTTTTCTTGGTGTCTAGCCTTTCAAGGTCTTCGCCTTAGGTCTTGGCTCAAGCATATTGGGGTTCTTGATCCTAGATGCCCTTCTTGTGGACAACTAGAGTCTTTCATGCATATTTTCTAGTTCTATATGTGTGCTCAAAATGATTGGCACTAGATTCATGACTTCTTCAAGCCATTTAGGCTTGAACCATTTTCTTGACACATGGTTATATTGGTTGATTCCCCCAAAATTCCTTAGAAATTCACCCAAATTTGGCATACCTTTAGGATGGAGATTTTGTTCACTCTATGGAAAGATAGGAATGCTATTTGTTTTACTCACAGTTTTCTTCATATTAATATTGCTATGTACACTAAGGCATGCATTTGTAATAATGTAACTATGTAGATTTAAGTTCAAGCTAACAAAGTGGCCTTGAAGGTGGCTCACCTGTAAGAACTATTGAACCACTAGGGCAATGCCCCTTACACTATTTCTAGAGTTTCTCTAGATGCTTCGTTTGATACCTCAAAGCCTCAAGGCTGCCATCCATGGCACCATTACTTAGGTTGCCACTTGCACACCTCATGCTCCTAGGCTTCCCACCACCACTCTCCCAATGGTGGCAATGGTGGATGGAGGTACCACTCAGCTTCTCTGCCTTGTGGTGGCTCTAGCTAGTCCCTAGCTCCTCCTCCTAGTGCTCTAAGGATTCTTTCTTGGAAATGGCCTCACCTGGATCTAGCAATTTCTCCTTTATGGCTAGAGATAAAAGATACAAAGGTTTCCACTAATCCTATTGTTGATGCTATTGACGACAGTTAGACTATCCCCAACCCACCCCACAATCCCAAAGATGACTTGGATTTTCATGATCATGATGACACACCACCCTTAACAGGCACTACTTTGGCCACCTAAGGTCACTATTTATAAAAAAAAATTATGAATAGTGTTTGATTCTAGCTACGGCCATGTGAACTTTCATAAGGTGATCTTGTATCTCCTGACCCTTTTTGGTGGATTGTAATCTTAGTGTATTATTTATTAATAGAAAAGGACTATTCATCAAAAAATAAAAAAATTAAGAAGAGGAGATATCTTACTAAATTAAATGTATTTAATTCCTTTATATATTAGCTAAAGAGGTAATTTCAATTTAATTAAAGTAGAACACTCATAATTAAATTAAATTAGATTAATAGGTTTATATAGCTAATTTGATTCAATACTTTAGGAATTAAATAAATAATGTAATTAATGTAGATTAGGGTTTTCTACATTTCACACCTAGGCCAAGTAGCGATTATCAGAATTAGAATTGCCTAGTAAAATAGGACTTAAGAATAATTTGAATAAACCATAGTTAGTTAATATGGCAATGTGTGAATTTTGGGGTATTACATTTGCCCCTCTTTGAATGAATTTGCAAGCAACACATTTGATTTAAATAAATTCGAAAATATGAAATGAAGATCAAGAAATGAGATTGGTTTTAAAATTGATGACACTGAAACCAATTGATAAGCTTTTAAAGGTTATATCTAGAATGAAGCTTAACATTAGGGAATCTAGATAGAACACCTAGATACCAAAGTTGATAGCACAAAGATTGTCAAATTTCATAGAATTGTTCCCATAATGAGACTCAGCTCTTAGGAGTCAGGCTTTAGACTATCCCAATACTTGTTCATTAGAAGATGACAAGATTAAAGATAATTCATAGAATTATCCCAAGAATGAGGCTTAATCCTCAGCAAAAGTTAGGATTATCTCCAGATCGAAGCTTAATCCTTAGCAAGAATTTGGAATTATCTCAAGAACATAGCTTAATACCCCAGAGTCCAAATAGAACACCTAAATAATAGTCCATAAAATATAGTAAGATCCAATCATGAGTCATAGAATCATCCCCAAAATGAGGCTTGATTTTTATCATTTAAGTTTTAGATTGTCCTGATACTTGTTCATCAAAATCTGACTAGAAATGTTATAAGATGTGATCAATTGATCAAAAGATGGCATAGATGCTAGATAGAAGGGAGCAAGATGCCCCAAGTAATGAGGACATGAGATTTATATTTGAGCTGAAATATAGATTCAATGATGTAATCATCTTGCCTCCTTGGGAGTGAAATCAAAAGATGACACACTAGAAATGCGATGTAGTGAAGTATGTTAAGAGATATTGAAGAAATCTGAGTTTTGGAAGAATATAGAAAGGATCAGAATGATCAAAAGAAATTTTGAAGTCAATTTGAAGTGATTTCGAGGTCTGAAAGACTAATTTTGACCAAAATTTGATTAGAGTTTACTTTTTCTAGAATTTTATTGGAAATTTTGAAGAAAATGTCATTGAAAAACATTCCAAGATTCACAAAGTATCAGAAAAATGGACTTCACAAGAATTTTATCACATCGGTCCACAATTTTAAAATGCAATTTTTAGTTGTTTAAGTGTATTAGATTTTGAATTAGATCCGAAAAAATGGATTTAGAGAAGTCAAATTAGCCAAGGGAGTATTTTTGTGTAAATCGGAGCACTTTGAAAAATTAGTTCAAGACCTATATAAGTGTCCAAAGGGTAATTTTCAAATCATTTTCAATTTTTTCCTTAGTAAAGAAGAGAGCTCTGAGGCCAAAATGTTGGTCCACATGTCTAGGCATCGATTTGAGTGATCCTGATGCCACAGTCGGCAGACTGAGTATAGACCTCTAGTGAGTAGTTGATAACATTGCTTTGTTTTAATTTTTCCATGCATTTTGAGTCAATTTAGCATATTTTTAGTGATTTTTAAGTTTTTTTGTGTCAGTCCTCATGCAAGAATGTCTCTCCTCATGTTGACCCTATCTCTTCTCATGTGAAGAACCAACTTTTTTGCCTAATTTAGTGGGGATTCTTACATGGAATATACCCTCATGTCATAGAAGGAACCCTAAATGTTAGGTGATTTTCACTTATTTTTTGAGTGCTCTTTGCATGAAGATGTGCAATCTCACATGAGGAAGTGAGATTTCATGCAAAAAACTAGTGTCAATCGTAAGTTTAAAAATTGAAATTTTGATTTTTCATTGCAATTTTACGCTTTGTTTCATTGTGTTTGTTTAGCAGAGAATGATGGTTTTCCTATTTTGTTTGTATGTGCATTTTACATTTTAGGATATTGGGTTCTGATTACATTATTCACCTTATGGGATGTTGTTATGATAGCTCACTAATGCAAGCAAGGCTCATATAGATAGACTAGGTTTATCATATGTGTGTCAAATTCCACTAGTATTGGTGAATCACAGCCTGCTTATAGCACTAGTGGAGCATTTCCATTTGGAGACAAACATATTCCACTTACCCCATGGGGAAATGATAGTGACATCGGAGGACATCTACAGGATTCTCCACATACGATTCCATACAGGATTCTCCACATACAATTCCATGGTCCAAGAGTGGTTTATGACACTACTTTGTGAGTAGGTACAGAGGTACTAAGGGCCATCTTCCAAGAGGACTTGATTATGGGAAAAGCCATCACATGGGATGAGCTTGTGCATAGATATGGGCCCACTCATAGGCTAGGATCTATTTTGTGCATATTTATCAACTACTTTTTGATGTCAAATAGAAGCCAACATGGATTAGAGGGCAGATGGGGCAAGATACTCCAGATGATGTTGGAAACTCCAAATAGATTTGGGTGCGAACAATGCATGCTCATGCATATGTGTTATGAGATGCACAAGATAGTCTACCATGAGAAGAAGAGCATGGCAGTCATAGTATATGTTCTATAGATCTGGGAATAGGAGCACCTACTAATGATGAGGCCCATTTTTAAGGATGAAAGAGAGCCAATGGAGCCATACATATGCAGATATCGAGGATAGCTTACTCAAATAGGTCTAAGGAAGACTGATCAATACAAGGCCCATCTTGATGACTTAGTGTTGATAGTATGGTGGTCCTAGAGAGAAATTGAGGAATGGGATGATACACCCTAGGAGTTGAGCCATGTGTTTACTTCATGACCAATGATAGATTGATCCATATAGATGATAGAGAGATTTCCTTTGATAGGGGTGTGGTGGTAGTATGGACAGTCGTAGGACATCTCATAGGAGTATTGCTCCTATGGTCAACTAGCAATAGATGTGGAGTTTGGATGGTCTATGAGATTGGATCTAGGGAGATCCATGATAGATGTCATCAACTATGTTCTAACTCTATGGGACTAGTTGCCAGTAGTGGAAAATGGAGGGATGATGCCAACTTACCAGGCATATTTTGTGAGCCATCCCTTCCCACACTTTATAGATCTAGTTGGGATTGTAGCTCCTTGACCACAGGGACCATCATAGAAGCCACCACCAAAACAATAGTAGGTGAGACACCAAGTTCAACAGGTGTAGATCCCACCTAGGAAGATGGGGATAGATCCAAGTGTAGGTGGTAGTGAGATAGGTCATATTCGACAATAGAGACCTCACATAAAGGATAAATAGCTAGCTAAGGAGTAGGTTGAGTAGTTTGATGAGGAGATGTAGGACTAGCCTATTGTAGGGACCTAGGAGGCTTTGAGGAGGGCCAAAGAGCATATACAACAAGCCTTATGGCTATTAGGAAAGTTATAGATATAGGTAACTATTAGTGATATGCAGATAGTTGAGTGGGATCATGAGATCAATAGGCTATGAGAGCAACTAGAGATAGCGTCTCAGAGGGTAGACCAAAGATCTAAGTAAAAATAGGATGAGATCCAACTGCAGTTAGCTAGAGATGCATATTACTTTGCAGCTTATGTGATAGTTGTACCAGATGAGGGTAAGCAAGTGCCTCAATTTTCATAGTATGCACAAGAGTTAGAAGGTGCACAGCTAGTTGTGAGACCTTAGATGCCTCCTTCTCCTTCTCCTCCATTGGGAGGTGAGGGGGAAGGAGAGAGTTAGACACTTTTGATTATAATTTTGATCTATCTCTGTATCCATTGATGTGCCAACACCATTTTGTATCATTTTGATATTGATAGCACTCAAGTAGCATTATTTTTTTTGCCCTGAATGTATAGTTTTGATATATATATATATATATATATATATATATATATATATATATATATATATCAAAAGTGTATTTTGATTCAAGTACCATCGCATGCGTCACTTTTTTTCTTTATAGTTCATTGTACATGAGATATTCATGCTTATGATTACAAATGCAAATATGATGTGATGTATGAAAGTAGTGTAGATAAGATGAGTTATAATAGTATGTATGAAATGCAAAATATGAATGAACTTAACATCTCATGTAGTGTTTTGTTTTTGTTGTAAGCGACAGGTATCCCATGAAGATCAATAGGACAAACCAAAGACCAAACACTTGTGTAGCCATGAAGAAACATGATACTTTAAAGAAGCTGACAATTCCTCATTATGAAAGATGTAAGTAAATCAATGATCAAACTTATGCAAGTGAAATACTAATGCAACCCTATGCTAGATGCAACCTTAAGTTAGATATAACCCTAGGTTTAGTTACCAAGCTTCAAAAATTATCATCATTAAGCATAGAGTGAAATTACATATGTCATACAATTCCCACTAACATTGCAATCATGGAAATATGAATAGGACATATGTTCTAGTTTTCTTAGGATTAAATGTAAGCATTCAAGGCATAAGAAGAAAAAATGACAAAACATTTGTCCCTTTTAATGTAGCAAGTTAACATAAGCATCAAAGCATAAACACTAGGATGACCAGAATGTTTCTTGTGTGCAAACACACTAGACACATGAGAGATCCCTCTTATGCTAAGTAATCAGTAAGTCTTCTGCTAGCAATGGCCCTTGCATCTGTAACCTAATACAAAAGTTTTTCATATATACTCATAGTGACCTGTATGTTCACTTAGCAAGATGAGTATCATTATTTATTGTAGCATAAAGAGTTCACTCCAACAAGTAAAGAGAAGGAACAAACTCACTGATTTATCCATATAAAAGGATTCAAGGTATACACACCCATCCAATATGAGATGGAGACTCGTATAGTGGACACCCCATTTATATGTATGCTTGAGATCATTAGAACTAAATCATAGATAGAAAGAGAAGAAAAGATCATGCCCCAAGTCCTTGCTTCTCTAGTTAAAAATGACATCATTAAGTTGCTTGAGGAAACATGATTAAAATAAAAGTAAAAAAAAACAAAGAAAAGCTCAATACATCCAAATAAATTCATCATTTTGAGTTTTAGCTTCTATGTTATAAGATTGATTCAAGTTTCAATGTTTAGAACTTGTATGAAAGAAATCTCTTCATCAAGGTGAAAACAATAAGCATACATAGTCAAAATGACCGGTGACTAAAGTCAAAGAGGAATCTTCAAATAAGAAGAATCTTGATAGTAAACTGAGTGATAGTAGATAGACACTATTAGAACAACTAGCGACTTACACAGGAGATGTTCTGTGAGAGGAATCTCTAAGTGCTACTAGTGACAGTAGACAGACATAGTTAGAACAATCGGTGACTGATGCAAGAGTTGTTTTCTAAGAGGAATCTCCAAGTGACACTAGCGATAGTAGGTAGATACAGTTAGAAAAATTGATGACTGACATGAGAGACATTCTGTAAGAGGAATCTCTAGGTGACACTAGCAATAGTAGACAGACATAGTTAGAACAACTGGCGATTGAAGCGAGAGATGTTCCATGAGAGGAATCTCTAAGTGACACTAGCGATAGTAGACAAACACAATTAGAACAACTAGTTACTAATGTGAGAGATTCCTATGACACTATAAGGGTTAACCCAAAGTTATGACAAGATTCAATCCATGGATATGTGAGCAAAAGAAGCAAACTAAAGTAGGAAAGAAACTATACATGAGCCAAAAGATGTGCTACAAGATATAGCAGTTGAAAAAGCGGTGTCTGTGTACCATATTTTCACCATCTTGGAAAAAAAAAATTTTTTTTTTGCTACCATGATGCCTATTTCCAAGTTTTCATCAATGACACATTTTATTTTTCCAATTTTTTTTTAATTTTTCTCTTTTTTATTTTTTTTGTATTTTTGAGCTTTTCAAATATTTATGGCATTACCAAGGTGCATATTGCTAGGTTTTCACCAAGGTAATGATTTTTTTTTCAAGACCTTTTTCAATTTTTAGAATCTTTTCAAGATATTTAAGTATATACAAAGAGCTTCTAAGATCAAATGAGCTTTAGAACTACTTCATGCAAAGAGTGTTGATGGGCTTCTTAAGTGCCTCTCCCTTGACTGTAGAAAGTTGGTAAACACCAAATCTAAGCACTGTAGTGACTATGTACAGACCAAGCCAATTACATTCAAACTTTCCCTTTTGTACTCATTGTTGTTGATTCTTAGGTTTTTCTCTCAGAATAAGATCACCCAGTTGGAAGTCATGTGGCTTAACATTCTTAATGTAACTTCTAGACATACGCTATTGATAAGCTGGAAGATGATCACATGCCACTTGCCAATGTTTATCTAACAATTCTAGCTCTTGAAGCTGAGATATTCTATAGTCTTCATCAGTGATAAGGCCCTTCATGGAGATTCTTAAAGTAGGAATCTTGACCTCAATTGGAAGCATAACTTCTGCTCCATATACTAAAGCAAAGGGCATTGTACCATTGGAGTTTTAATACTTTTTCTATAAGCCCATAAAGTTAGATTAATCTAAAGGTACCAATCCCTTCTAGATTTACTAAATATGCAATGTAAAATCTTAAGGATTTCCTTGTTTGATACTTTCAGTTGACCATTACCCTGGGGATAATAAATAGAAGACCAATGTTGTAGGAGTGTAAACCTTTTACAAAACTCCTTAAGATCCTACTTTTTAAACTTTCCTCCATTGTTAGTAATAATGGAGGAAGGGACACCATACCTGCATATGATATAATTCATAATGAACAAAGCTACACCTTTTCCATTTGCTATGGAAAGAGGACTATCTATACCCACTTAGTGAAGCAGTCTATAGCGGTAATCATAAACATATGTCCATTTGAAGAGGATGGGTGAATCTAACCCACAAGATCGAAGGCCCATTATTGGAATGGCCATAGTGTAACAAATAGAATCAAATCTCTAGCTAGAGCATGAATAAAATTCCCATAGAGCTAACATTTTTTGCATGACTTAGCATATTTGACTACCTCTTGCTCCATATTCAGCCAATAGTAACTAGCTCTAATAAGTTTACGAGCTAGAGTCAAGCCATTTGAGTGAGATTCACAAATGCCTTCATGTACATCTATTAATGCACATTTGGACTTATTGGGTTCTAAACACCTAAGGAGTGTTCCATTGAGACCTCTCCTAAACAATTCGTTAGTAATAATAACATACCATGAAGCATTATGGATAAGGTGACATTTTTTATTCTAGGTTAAATTGTTTGGGATGGTTTAGTCATGTAAGTAAGAGTAAATATGGTGGTAGTGAGATGAGTTGTGTCCTACAATAAAAAAAATCATCTTAGATTTAGGAAAGTCATAGGCAAGGTAGAGTAACATTTCCATCAAGAAATCATGTTGGAGATCAATTTTTGTCATTTGTAACAAGGAAGCAAGAGTAGCCATGGCATTAGCCACTTTGTTGTCTATCCAAGGAATCTATTGAAAAGTGATATGAGAAAAGTATTTCTTCAAATTATCCACAATGCATGTACAAGGAATCAACTTCTCATCTTCTTTCTAATATACATTATTGACCTGGTTGATTATAAGCCATGAATCACCAAAGATGTTTAATTGATCGACTCTCCATTCAACTACAATCTCCATGCCATTAATGAGAGCTTCATACTCTATGATATTATTTGTGCAAGGAAATAGAATCTCATATGCCTTAGGTAGTGAGTACCTCTGTGATGTGATGAACAAGGGTCTAGCACCTAATCTGTATTGTGTGAATGAACTATCAAAGAACATCATCCAAGTTTGATGTGTAATCATTAGAATTGATTCATTAGGAAAGTCAATGTTGAGTGGAAGAAGACTCTCCATTGGTGTTTTTGCTAACTGATCATCAATTGCTTGTCCTTTGATAGCTTTTTGTTCAACATATTGAATGTCAAACTTTCTTAGTATCATGACCCACTTAGCCAATCTTCTTATTAGAGCTTC
This sequence comes from Cupressus sempervirens, assembly GCA_028749045.1. Lineage (NCBI taxonomy): Eukaryota > Viridiplantae > Streptophyta > Pinopsida > Cupressales > Cupressaceae > Cupressus > Cupressus sempervirens. The sequence continues at coordinate 840,230,739 of CM053785.1, read as the reverse complement.
CTTGTTGAGTAAGTATTTCAATGGATAAATTTTAGAAACTAGTCATGTAATATGAGAAAGTGTGTAGTGTCTCAACTTTTGAGAAGAAAAGACAACTGCCAAGCAAGCCTTCTCAATGATGCTATATTTCATTTCATAAGAAATAAGTGTGTGACTTAGATAGTAGATGGCTCTTTCCTTATTATCATCATCTTCTTGTGCTAGTGAGATACCTAAAGATGATTCTTTTGCTGAAATATACAAGATAAGATGCTTCCCATGAATAGGAGGCATCAAGATCAGTGGATTAGCAAGGCATTATTTTATCTATGTTAAGCTTTGCTTGCAATCTTGACTCCAGTTGTATTTCACACCTTTATACAACATCTTGGTAAAAGTTTGTGACCTATCTGCCAGTTGTGAGATGAATCTGTGAATGGATTGAAGTCTTCCTCTTAGACCTCTCATCTAATTGATATTACAAGATGGATGCATTTCCATGATTGCTTGAACTTTCTTTGGATCAACCTCAATTCCTTTTGCAGACACAATATAGCCAAGTAGTTTCCTAAACATCACATCAAAAGCACATTTCTTGGGATTAAGTCTCAAACTAAATTTCTCCATATGATCTAGGATAGGTCCTAAATCTTGAAGGTGGGTATTGTGTTTTGTGCTCTTAACTAGTGTATTATCCATATAGTCCTCCATTGTCTTATGCATCATGTCATGAAAATTTGTATTAACTAGCCTCTGATATGTATCACCATCATTTTTAAGCCAAATGGCATCACATTCCAAGAGAAGGTTCCCCATGCACATGTTAAAGTAGTCTTTTCTTGATCTTCTAGCATAATTTTAATCTAATTATAACCAAAAAAATCCATCCATGAGTGAGTACATTTCATATCCTACCATCATATCCACTATCATATCAATGTTGAGGAGTGGAAAATCATCCTTTGGACATGCTAAGTTTAGATCTTGGAAATTTCTATAGACCCTGATAGATTTATCATGCTTAGAAACCGAAATGATGTTTGATATCCATTCAACATAATCAATAGCTCAGATGAAACCAACTTTCAAAATCCTTTCCAGTTCAGCTTTGACAAGCTATGCAACATGAGGATGCATTTTTATAAGTTTTTGTTTGACTAGTTTAACTCCTGGTGCAATGGAAAAGTGATGCATTTTGAGACAAGGATCTAATCCTAGCATGTTTGAGTATGTCCATGTGAAGTTTATCTTTTTCTCTTGGAAGAAGGAAATGAATTCCTCCTCTTCTAGAGATAGCAACTATCCAAGATGTATCATGTGAGGATGTTCTTTTGTTCCCAAGTTGACCAGTTGTATTGGTTCTATCAACATTAATGATCTTTCCTAAAAATGACTAGGAAGTGCATCAAATATCTCATTTGTAGGTGCCTTAGAGAGGTTTTCACCCTTGGATACATCTTTTATTTTTTACATTTTTAGGTTCTAACATTGCCACAATGTGGTTTTCACCATCAAACCTTTTATTTCTTTTTGTTTTGATTATATGACTAAGATATTTGATGTCAACTTCAATCATGTTGACACTTTGTTTGTTAGTGGAAGACATTATAGGTTTGATAGTGTTTAAGTAATAGGTAAGAGCATAGTCATTCTAGAATGTAGGGACTTCACTAGATGCATTAGAATTCTAGTCTATGAGCTTGAGATAGGTAAGCAAAAGAGAAGTGATAGATTCAGTAGTGTTCATAGTATAATCATTAAATGCTTGGACAAGCAATTCAAGACCAAGAGTAGTTTCATCCATAAGTGTGTTCAAATTCCTTTGAGCATTAACATCATTAATTGAAGACTTGAGGACACTAGTTGGATAGAACTCATTTGACTTAACCCTAGAAGATTCACCTACTTTGAGAATTTTTTCATAGACATGAACTTGATCTATGTCTTTATCTATAGTTCTCTCTAAGAGAGAGTTGAATTCTTATTCCTTAGAATCTATGCTACATGGTGAGAGACTATAAAATTCCCCAATAGTGATAGGGACAAACTCTCTTTCATCATCTAGATTTTTACAAAGATGCATAATGTTTAAATCATGACTAGATTCTTATTGTTCTTGTTGTGTATGATGTGAATCAATATCATCATCAGAAGAAACACTATCACCATCCATGGTGTTGACACGTGGTACAAAATCATCAGGTTTAGCAAAGAACTTAGCAAGGTCATCAAGAATGGGATAAGGATAAGGATCCTCATCATTAACATTATCTTCATGGTCATTAGACTTAGCTTGTCACTCATTTTCTGATGAATTCTTAGGTTCTAGTACAAATTTGTTGATCCCTAGATGGAAAGGAATCAACTTGAAGCCTAGACTAGATGTATCTCAGTTCCTCCTAACTATTGCTTTGACTAGATCAATTAGACCATTTTTATTGCATACAATAGGACCACTTCCTTTGTAGCAAAAGTATTTTATGAGTTTAGGACTTGAACCATACTTCTCATGAGTAATTTCACAAGAAATATCTATGAGGTTGACTGGAGTTTCCTCTTTGTAGATCCATACAACAATAGCTCTATTTTCGCTTTCCTCCTCAAGAGGGATAGTAACTTTGACAAATGTAACATTATACTTGGTTTGAGGTTTCAACACAAAAGGTCTCTTCACTTGAGATGGTCTCCCATAATGATAGGAAGATTTAGGAAGAGATGTCAAAGATAGAACAGGTTCTGTGAGATATTCACCCATTCTAGTTTCTTTCAGCTTTAGTGACTACTCAATTTGCTTCAGCATGTTATCATGATTGTCTATAGGCTCTCTATTAGTGGGCATAAATTTTTCAGCAGATTTCAGCATGTTGCAAGTATAGCTAGTGCTTGCAGGTATGGTGACTTCAGAGCCATGAAATGGGAATTATATGCATTGATCATAAGTGGAAGGAACATCTCACATCTCATGTATCCATAGTCTTCCTAGCATAATATTGTAAGCTAAGGGAATGTCTAGGACTTGACAAATGACATCCATTTTGACAAGACCAACCTATTGAGGCAACACAACAAGACCCAAAGACTTGCACTCAACTTCATCATATGCCTTGATAGTTATCTTAGGACAAGAGTTAATGGATTCTTTAGAATATTCTAATTGTCTAAGCAAAGTAGCATAGACAATATTCAAACCAGCTCCATTATCGATAAGCACATGTCAGACATGTGTTTGGTGTATCAAGACCTCAATGTATAGAGGTTGATTATGTGGATGATTTAGTGAATTGTAATCCTCCTCAGAGAAGTTCATATAGTAAGGTGAAGTTAGATGACCTACCATAGATTGAAACCTCTCAAGATCAAGATCTTGAGGAACATTTTCCTTAGCGGGGAATCTACCTATGAGTAGGCAAGATATTGAGCAATTTAAAGATTGTGATTTAAGCATTTATTCATTGTGATTGATTGAGTATACTATAACTAGAAAGTTGTGTTCCTTTGCTAGATGGACCAGCAAGAGGTTTGTCTTTGTGTTGTTCTATCTTAGGAGCAGAAGGTGCAAAGCCTTTGAGTACTAACTTGGCATGAGAGCATGTAATAGAATTGGCACAAGTTTGTGATGACTCACTATTAGATGTGTTGGAAGTAGGACCCCTTAAGAGAAATGGTTTCTTAGGTTTAGTCTTGTCTTTTTTACCCTTGATGGTGATAATGTCATAATACTCAACACTTACTAGTTCAACCATAAGGACTATCTCATCATCATTGTTCAAGTATGTATAGTTTACGTTATTGTTAGGTTTCAATTTTGAGTTTTCTCCTTTTTCATAGTGAAGGAATGGGTCCTTGAAAGCCTTGTGATCCAAGTTCCTGTTCTGGTTTTATGACCTTTGTTTTGGTGGTATTCATAAAATGAAGTTTTGTTCCACCATGGTGGCCATAGTTGTGGATCATAAGGTCAAGAATTGTCCAATGGAGAAATGAGTTTGTTTTGTAACAAGGTCTTGTAAACCATGTCCAAAGGTTCACCAAGAGGTGTAAAATCTCATTTAGGGTGTGTAGCCCATAAGTTCCTTGGTTTGTCCTCAGATGTCTTATTTTTAGGAGGAGGTTTCTCAACATTCTTGGATGCTCTAAGATTATCTATAAGATTGAATGTGGACTTGGAAAGTTTAGGATTAATGTCAACAACTCTATCATGTACAACCTCTTGATTTTTGTTCGCATATCTAGACTTGTCTTTATTAGAGGTTGACCCTTGTTAGTGTCCTTTTGAAGGGTTATTTCACCATTTTTTACTATGAATTCCTCTATCTAGATATCTTGTGTGACCATGTCTTTGAAGGTACATGGACCTTGAAGTTGAACTCTATACCCAAAATTAGGTAGGAGGTTATCCATAAAGATGTCAAGTTTCTTTATTTCCAGGATTTTGCATTAGTATTTGGTGTAAAGTTGTCTCCATCTCTAAAGGAATGTGAGGAAAGGTTCCCCAACACTCTGTTTAAGGTTGTACAAATATTGAATATTAACTAGGTGTTGTATGTTGTGAGATTAATGTTGGAAAAACAAGTTAGCAATCTCATCGAATGTTTTGATACCAATAGGCAAGTGTGAGAACCAATCCATAGCCTAACCACCTATACTTCTTGGGAATAGACGCATGAGATATGTCTGATTATGCATAAATTCCATAGACAAGGCACCAAATTCCTACAAATGATATTGGGCATTAATAGTTCTAAAGTATTTATGGTACTTAGGTAACTCAACTCCTCTTGGAAAAGAGGCATGCCTACACTCTTGTCAAAAGGAAATGGACAAAGAGCATCTAAGGTGTATGTCTTTGTAGGTTTGTCTTTATCATGCATCATTGGGGCTAACTATTCTTGCATGATTTTCAGTTGTTTTTGCAATATGGAAGTCTTAGTTTCCTCTTCAGGTGTTGTTGGGTGGTCATTTTACATGAGGTCAACAGAAGGAATCCAGTGTGTAATTCCATTTTTTAGTTATTTTTGCAATATGGAAGTGTTAGTTTCATCTTCAGGTGTTGTTGGCTGGTCATTTTACATGAGGTCAATGGAAGGAATCCAGTGTGAAATTCCTCTCTTGAAAAGCTAATCCTTTTTGGATGAACTCCATGGTTTAGTATTTGTCTTGTGACATACCAAAACCTACTCAATTGAAGATAAATGTGATTGTTCAATAGGAGGCCTTTAATGGTTCTACTATGATCTCAGAATCAAATAAATTTATTTTCTGTCTCAAAATAACACACAAAAGAACAATATTTTTGTCTTTTCTATTTTTTCAATGAATGCAATTCTAAGAATACAACTAAAATGAGTTCCTATTCTAACAAGGTGTTAGCAAAGAAAATAATGAAACTGAAAGAAAATAACATGAAATTGAAATAAAATTAAATTGAAATCCTAAATCGACATAAGCTATAGAAAACAACACATTGCGAGTTTAGCTTTCGAATAAATTAGTAGGAAACTATTGAAAAAGGGAGCAATGCTTCCTAGAATCCACTAATGCAATCTTTGGTGAGAAACATTAACAATCATATGATATTTCACTCTTTATCAAATTGTAAGGCCATGGAAAGTGCTCATGTGAGACAAAGAGCTATGCAGGCACAATTCAATGATCTCTTCTCAAGCTCGTTAAGTTAGCAAAATTCATAAATCTGTAGCAAACACTAGAACTAAAAGATTGCACAACCAGAAACAACCCAATAAACCTTTGGCTCAATCATAATTCTATGAACAAAATTCACAAAATAATGACACATTTAGGCAAGAATCACTGCACTCCAAATGCGAGCACCAAAAGCATAATTTTATTGCATAATAATAGTAGCCCTTGTTACATTTTACAATGGGGTATTTATAAGAAATTTTCTCCTCAATTTGTATTGAGAGTGAGAGATATCTTCATGCAATAAAATGCTTTTAAAACATTAAAAAAAACCAAATATATACAAACTAACAATTAATCTGGTGCTTAGAGGGACTCCATCCATATTTTATACATTAATTGGATACATGATCCCTTTACATGTCAAAAATAGAGAAAGCATGAGAGAGAAAGTAGGCATGTGTCAAAGTTAAACTGTCATCAGAATGCATTCTTGATGCATGGAAGGTGTTATTTTTTGAACTGGTAGTTAACTATCAGTGCACCTTTGAATTGTGGAGCTATGGACTTGAGTATCTGTGCACCTGTGGACCTGTATGAAAATGTAGAGATGTAGACCTACATGAAAATGCAGAGCTGCAAACCTTGACTAGGTGAAAAACTCAAAATTTTACTAAGTGTCAAAGCTGGTCCTTCACTAGGCATGTGTCGAAGTTAAATTGTCATCAGAATGAGTTCCCAATGCATGGAAGGTGTTATTTATGGAAATGGTAGTTAACTGTTAGTGTGCCTCTGAATTGTGGAGTTGTAGACCTACATACCTATGCACCTATGGACCTATCTAAAATGTGGAGCTATAGACCTACAGAGCTACATGAAAATTCAGAGCTGGGGACCTCGACTGGGTGAAAAACTCAAAATTTTACTGAGTGTCAAAATCAAAATTCTAGCATTTGGGTTTTGTTCTTCTTCATCCAAAAACTATGTTTGGATGTTTGCCCTTGAATTTCTCTATCATTTTAGTAATTTTAGCTACATCTAGAAGACCTAAAGCCTAATATTTATCCTTTAACTTATGTCTATAGTTGTCCACCTCAATTTGAATTTCTACAAAATCTCCAAGTTTGGTGTTCAACTCTAACAATGCTTCTTCAGTCCTAAAGGCTTACCTAATATCTTCATCACTGGATGCTTCCTCTAATGTCTTCTTGAAATTCCCTACTACTACCTCAACTAGCAATAGCTTCTATCATTATTCATCCTAAAAAATGTCCAAGCATGCATCACTGTACAACTTTTCTGCTTCCAAAATTCACTCTCAGCCTTGGTCCTTGAGACGATGGATCTCATCATGTAATGTTTCCATCACTTTATTGCCATCTGCTATCTTCTCTATCCTTTCATCAATACAATCTAGCTCTTCTTTGGTATATACATCGATCAAAGTGTAGTACCTTTGCCCTTTTATGGCTTGTAGAGTCTATAAATCCTTGCTCCATGCCCATACCTCATCCATCATACTGAAGTCCTACCTCAAAATTGCTATGATCTTATTCACATTCTCATGCATAGCATGCAAGAACTTTAAATTCCTTGTGATTGTGGTAACACCTCTATCCTCAAGGCCTTTTCACCATTCTTGTCAAGCTCTCAAAAATGGATTGAGTCATACACCTTCCCCTTCTCTAAGAATGGTATTTAGAGTATGTTCGGGGTGCTTAGGATCAAAAGGACCAACAACTTTGGCTAGATATCCCTTTAGGATCTCAACTTCCCTTCAAAGTGTTCAGAGTTTAATCTCATTATGTTCCATGTACATGAGAACCTCTTTGACTCCAAAATTCATCATCTATTGGTTAAATCCCATGTAGGCCTTCCTAACATAGCATCCTTTACTTCATAATCCTCAAGGCTAATAGCTCCTACATCTATACCTTTGAGAGGGAGAGCCTCTTGTGAAAATAAATCCTAGTTTGGTATGGTAGTGACAAATGAAAATGGTGTTGCATCATGTAATGGAGACTTAGGTTTGTTCAAGATCTCTACAATATCACAAATATCCTCCTCTAAAGCATAGAACTAAGGCTTAGCACTCCTCATTATCTCCTTTTCGAACCATCTCAAAGTGTGTTTCTCTACAACCTTGGCTCTTAATGATGAAGGGGTGTGTTCAACTACCTCCTTCCCTTTATTGCTCTTGCTTGGAGTCATCTCCTATTGTGAGGACTCTCCTTCTAGAACTTCAGTCTCTATAGATCCTATAGCTTTCTCCTTAGCATCTTGGGAAGGTTGTTGTGCATATTCTACCATTTTTCCCTCCTTTGATGCTTCATCAATAGCCCTCGGCTCTGGTTGCTCTTGTGGTGATGGTTCCTTTTGAGCTTGTTCCTCCTCTAAACATAGAGGTTGGGGAGTTACTCAACCCTTATCTACCACTATAATTTATGGTAGAGATGGAGGAGTAAGATCAGCACCCTATATATCTAGCAACATTTGCATCTAGTCTTCTTGTTGGAGTTCACCTATAGGGGTGTGTCTAATCTTATCCCCAACAAATTCTATACCCACAAGCATGAAATAAAAATCCTTCATGGAGAAAACATTCTTGCCTCCTTCCCTTTTCCTCATTCACCTAGTGTTTCACTTTGTCTTCCAAAGAAGAGAGTTATAATGGTTGTACTTGAGTAGATGGTGGGGTACCCATGGCACTCTTTCTTCCTTTTAACTATGAAAATTTTGCTAATTGAGTTCTTCTGTGTAGGGTTACCTATTCCTCCTCTTCTGATTCTTTTTCTTCCTCATCTTCTTCTTCCTATAAAATAGTTTTAGGAATATATGGATTAGGTACTAATCTTCTACTAATTGTTTTCCTTTTCTTCACCTTAATCTTGATCCTCTTATGTTTCTTAGTGATGGAAGGAGAAGGGGGATCTGCATGTATAGGAGGAATGGAGGTTTTTGGAATTTATGCCTCTTCTGGTTGGCTTGGCACAATAGGAGGCAACTAAGGTTCATCCTGGATTTTAGTAGCTCCAATACTTTGGGACTCTTGTGAGCTCTATTTGGTTGTTGAGGAGACACATTTTTTGCAACCTATTCTATCTGAATCCTTTGAGAAGAGGTTCTCTTCCTCTTTCCCTTGCTTTTAGGAGGGTGATAATATCCAACAAGAAAATCAAGCTAGGAGACTATCTATGGCCTAATAAGAGACTAGAGCACAACGATAGGAATTGTGACTTCCCTTCCTTTACCCCTTTCTAGGAGAGCATGTACATGGAAGATTATAGTATCAGGAAATGGGTCAAGTGGAAAAGGTTTCTTGATCCAATCCTTTGTCATTCTAATGACATGTCTCACTCGATGATTGATGTCATCTCCTTCCTCCCTGTTAACCTCTGCATTTAGAATGGGTCTTTCACCAACTTTATCTACAATGAACAAGGGATCTAGTAATTCTTTAGAGTCTTGTAGCCGTTTCTCATCAGGGATATTAAAATGGAAAGCCTTTTCTGATAGATACAAAGTCATCCTATAATAGTCCCTAATGCGAACATTGTAGTCATTTGTGGCATTCATCCAATGATCTTCAATGGCATCCTCATGATGGAAGTCCTTTCTTGCCAGGCTTTCCACTTTACTAACATTGTCAAAGTATGGCCAAGGAGAGTTGTTTTCTTGAAGAGGATAGTTCTCCCATTCCCACTTGAAGGTCAGAATATCCTATTTCCACTTCACCTTATACAACCCAATGAATAATGGCCATTCCCAATAGGGTCTCTATTGCCTCTTTATCTTCTCATAGGCCAACTCAATTTTTCTAGAGATCTCCAATAGTACCAACTTATCACTTGGGAATCTTGGGAGCTTCTTACGGTTGATGGATGCACCACCTACCCAAAGATATGTGAATGTCTTGAACTAAATGAAGTAGGCTCTGAGAGTCATGATCTGTGCTTTAGCTTCATCAGATAACCTCTTCCCATAGTCTCCCTCAATGAATTAGATGATCGCAAAGAAAAATGCATCATTCATGATTCTATACTCCTTTCTCTGCACTGAGAGCTTCTTCTTCACCGATTGAGGGTAGACTATGTATGGCCAGGCATTAAGGTCCTACAGATTGCCTCTCTTGTACAAACTAGGATAGTTTGTTGCCTTCGCTGCAAGTAGGTACACCATATAAGAAGTCTTATAAAACTTCTTCTTGTCCTTCACCATCCTCAATTTCTCACACAAGTTTACACTTAGTGTGGTGGCCCAATCCAGCGGTATCCTTCCATGTCTGATGGTCTCAATGAAGTTGACCATGAATGTAGTGAGATAACACACTACAGGTAAGCCTATGACTCTACTTAGGAGAATGGTAGAGTATTCAATCTCATCCTTCATGAATCCTCGAGTCATATCCACTTTTCCAGTTATCCTTCCCTTAGGAGACTTCTCAATTAGGTACAAGGATTGTATAATTTCAATGGCCTCTTGTTGATGCTCCCTGTACCATCTCTTAACTACTTCATAGGAAAGTCAAATGAACTAGTCTGCTCTTGGTAGGTGGAAAACCTTCTCAATGTCATTAGGTCAAAAATCCAATACCACTTCCCCTATGACACTCTTGACCACCCTCTCATTAGTCACAAAGTTCTATGATGGGGCCATGATTAGTTCAGCCGATTGCACTAAAACGGGATGTGATGCTATACTCATTAATCTGAAATGGATCAATGTAGATACCAAGTCTGCCCTCTCCATTGGCTTGTTACAAATTCTCAAGAAATCTCCTAGATTAATGTGTCAGAGGTCACTATCTGTAATCTCAACATAGTCATCATGGAATCTTGATTTTGATGGTAGGCCTTGGAAGTTGAATATGATCATCTTTGGTGCTACTTTGGACATGGACGCCATTTGATTACATTACTTGTACATTGCATGAAAAGCATTTATTAGTCACAAAATAGCATACAAGAAAAAATACAAGTTAAAAAAAAAAAAATCCCTTTGGGAATTTTTTTATTTTTAAATTTTAAATTTTTCCTTTTTTTTTTTATTTATATTAATATATATATATATATAATTTTATTTTTCTTTCTTTCTTTTATTTTATATATATATATAAAAAGGTCACACCACTACATGGGCAAGGCTACCACCACGGGCATGCTTAGGATGAAAGGCCAAAAGTCATGCCAGTGCATGGGCAGGGCTACCACCGCGGCCGAACAAATGTTTTAAAGGCCAAAGGCTGGACTACCATGTGGACAGGGCTACCACTGTGAGTGCACAAATGTTTTAAAGGCCAGAGGCCATGCCACTATTTGGGCAGGGTTGCCATCATGGGTGCACAAATGTTTAAAGGCCAAAGGCTGTGCCATCGTGTGGGTAGAGCTGTCATCGTAGGTGTGCAAATGGTTAAAGGCCAAAGGTCATGCCACCATGCAGGCAAAGCTACCACCATAGGTGCACAAATGTTTAAAAGGCCAAAGGCCACACCATTGCATGAGTAGGGTTACCACCACACAGGCAAGGCTACCACCACGGGTGTGCAAATGATGAAAGGTGCAAAGTTTATGCATTACCTCTCTTTATCACTGAAACCCTACAAAAGGTGAACAAAACATGAAGAGTGTTAGCTTGGGTGAGGTTTTTATAACCCTCCCCTCCATGCTAGGTCAAGTGTGCTACCTACCTCAGCATGTACATTGGTGCACGGTGTGCATTCCACCCATGCACAAGATCATGCACTTTGGTTTTTTTCTTTTTTTTTGTGTTTTTTTCAAAATTTTACCCTAAAATTCTAACTTTTAACCAAATTTTCTTCTCCTAACTCTTGAAGTATGAATCTAGGAGTTGAAAAAGTAAGGGGTCCCCATTCCTAGTGAGGAACCAAGCATGTTTTGTGGACACCACAATAGGTGTAATGATGATTTCAATGTCAAAATGATTAGGTAGCTTGGCTCCCTCCTAAGAAAGTTTGAAAAACTATTTCTCTTTCTCTTCATTAAGCAAGATTTTCATGATCTTTTGGAGATCCCTTATGTCGTTAATTCCTATGTTGATTCTAGTCTCTACTTTGTTCTCCATTTTTAGGTTCTTGATCAACCATTGTAGGAATGTGATAAGCTTCAATGTATTTTGGTTAAAAAGGTTTTCTACATAAGGTTTTAGCTATATTATTTGGAGATGCATGACCTTTGCTAGTTTCAAGATCCTCTTGATACAAGGGGTTCCTGGTTTCTTGTATCTTTATAGAAAATGTTCTTTGAACACAAGATGATCTGAAAGGTGACGAAGATCATGAAGATTCCTCACTAGATGAGCTAGAAATAGACCATGTATGAACTAAAGAGAAACCTCTATCACAATTAGTACCCCGAGCTCTACCTCACTTAGGTCTTTGGGGATAAAATAGGTTTTCGCTTCTTATTGCCATAGTCATAAACAAGGACAGAAAGAAAAAGCTTAAATAGGGACCACACAAGAACATAGTCTCAAAAAGAAAGATAAGTGTACTATATACTAAGGTATGAGTTGTCTGAGTAATAGCTAGAATAACTACAGATTATGGCTATTGTAACATGAAGTATAACAAGAACAAAAGTGTGAGGATAAAGTAAACAAGAGGCAAGACTAGTTTTTGTGTAAGTCACAAGTCATTAGCTAAGCAAGAAGCCATTGTTTGAAACTATGTAAAGACAAAGAAGAAGTACAATGTTATAGATAATAGACCAAATTTAGAGGGTAGATAGCTCTGACAAAAAAAATTGATAGTTTACAAGTAAGATTCTACACAAGGATTCCCAAGGAACCATGTGAAAAGGCATAGAAAGATAAGAAAAGATTCAGAATAATAGATTTTGCCAAGTTTTCTTGTGCAAGGACTTGTACAGAGTAGGACAAGGATGTGCTAAATTGAAAAAAGTACAATGTTCTGACAATAGGGAAAATCTGCAAGATCTTACACAGAAATTCTCATAGGGTCACGTGAAAACTTGGATAGGGTTACACAAAGAAATGTAAAACAAGAAGATTTAATGCAGAATGTTGAGAAATTGGGCAAGAAAATAGGGACTAAATTGACAAAAGAGACTAAATTTTGAAAAGATTTTGTAGGTTTCAGATAATTTTGGACAAATTGTTGGTTTTTTTGACAAATTTTAGATAAGTACTAAGATCATTTTCAAGTTTTGGACAGCATTTGGTTGTTTTGAACTAGACAGTTAGTTTTCAACTAAACACAAGAAACAAGCAGTAGTTTCAAACAACCCAACCAAGGACAAAGTAACTCAAAGGAGTGGGGAAGTCTTAACCTTTAGTTTGTTTGACGATTTTGGACAATGATTAAAGAATCGATAACAAACACACTTTTATCCCTAAAACAAAAATTGGTAGAGAAGCAAAAACCTTTGTCACACAACTTAGTTGCATGTGCACACCTCACACAGCCATGTCACCCCCTAGAGGGTGCCCTTGTTTTTGGTGTATTCAAAGGGCTCAATAAAATATATGCTAAATGAACACCCTTGTGGTAGGGTTTAGGCACGTATACCACCTTCCAATGCCTAGTTGCATGCCTACAATGAGTTGTATAGGAGAGATTCTTCCCCCTCCTTGCATAAAGATTATGCCTCCTTTTAGAGGTGAACTAGGTAGCAACTAACTAAGAATTTTTTACTTTTCTTCCTTTCACATTAACCTCTAGTGGCTTTCCTAGAAAAGTTGAGGCCAATAGCCAACACTAGCATTTGTTAGTGCACACACTTGACTAGCAAGACTGGGGCCAACACTAACTAGTGTAGTTTATAGAGCCTCTTCTTGATATGCGATATCAAAATGAAGAAGAGAAAATTAATATTGCTTTGGAGTTTTTCCCTCAATAAAGCTTCTTTATTAGAGTGAGGTGGAATCTCTGGCGAAAGGAGTGTACTCACTTGGGTCATTCCCAAAGGTTGGATTGCTTTGAAAAGCCCTCTAAAGGTTGACACGAACTGGTGGTTCAGATCTAAGGGTCCATGTTTCTGATTTCCCTCAAGGGGAAAGAGCATACTCCTCTACATCATTTCCTTACCCAAACATGGAAGACATGTTAATTGTTAGAAATAATAACATGAAAATGAACTAAAAATAAAGAATTATAATTTAATCCAAGAGAGTTTGTGATGAACATAATTACCATACTTCATAAGAGCTTTCCAAGATCAACACAAAGGAGGAGACAATGATTTTGAAAGGGGAAAGAAAAGAAAACCCCTTGTGAATTATATGAATGAGGCAAATTCCTAAGAATGCAGAAAGAGAGAGAAGGAGATAATGTGGAGCAATAGGGATCATTATATGAACTACATTGTGATTGTGAATTTTAGAATGAGAGAGAAGCATCTCTTATAAAGAGATGAGGAGAGGAGTTATTTGTAACTCCCAAGTGAATTATTTCCACATTCATAAGTGTGTGCATAACAAGTGTCATAATCCTCTTAAGGAGGAATAAACTATTTTCCTCAATAAAGGAATTACAAAAAAGACTTGTCCTCGCATGTGGACTAGAGGAAAAACAACATAAGGGATACCTTGGTTTATCCCATTTAATAAATACAACCAAGGAAAGATTATAAATTCTAACACCCCCTTTAATATTTACTTGGGGAAGTTACATCAAAGGGTACTAAACCCAAACTTTTACAATGAAATTCTATATAGCAGCAACTTGATCTTTGAAAATGCCTTCAATTATGCAAAAGGTCTCTTGTGAGCATAGGTAGATCTTCGTAGAGACAAGAGAGAAGTGGATAGGTCATGAAATGTACACCAAATAATATTGTCTTGTATGTGCTTGGATGGATTACCTAAAAAACATAGACACAAGAAACAAAACAACTATCCACAAGAATTATTTCATCTTATATTCAAATTAGAAATCCTTTTGAGTAAGGATAGTAAAACTCTCATAGAGAAACAATGAGGAGAATAAAACATGTTACCACAAAGCAATGGAGATAAACTAATATCAAGATAAAGTATATGCTCAAAATATTATCAATAAGCACAAAAAAGTTTGATCAGTGTTCTCATGAAAATTATATTATACTAATGTATGAATGACCACAGACAAAGCCAACTAATGATACTTGCATCAACATTTCATTAATCACATGGATATAGATAGTCTGCTTAATGAATCATCCCACTACAAGTTAATGGGGGTGTCCCTCCACAACTTGCATGATTCATTATCTAAGCAATGAAGTATGCAAATCATTATCACATTAATATATGAAAATAAAGTATAAGGAGATACTTGGATATCAAATTAGTATTATCATGATTTTTGTTAAGATATTAATAAGGAATGGATTATGAGGATTTAACAACATATTGCCTTCAAATTGGATCAAATCATCTGAATTTGGAGGGAAAACTCCAATAATAACATCCTCTTCATTAAGGAACAAAATGGAACAAAATGGGGGAAACTCCATAAATATCAACCTTTTAATGTAGAGCATATAGAATAAAATGGAGGGAAACTCCATATAAATATCAATCTTTTAAAGTGGAACCAATAGAACCAATTGGAGGGAAAATCCATAAAGATATTATCCTTTTAAAGTGGAACAAATAGAACCAAATGGAGGGAAACCCCATATAAAATGAGTGCATACCAATATAGGATGGAGGGATACTCTATGGGCCAAATAAGGAAACTATGTATTAGTTATACTGAGGGGACCTACATAGTTAACCTTGAAAAATTGGCTCCCTATGCAACTCAAAAAAATTCTTATAAATTAATGGTATAAAACCATAAAGTGCCAACATAGGCATAGAACGATGCTATAAAAGCATAAAAGTCAACTATGTGCACATCAAAATAACACAATAAAGTTGAAGGAAAATGTGTGAGATAACTCATAATCCAAACAAAATTGAGGTAAATGTAGATATCTAAGGAAGATCAATGAGAAATAAGCATTATATGGATATTAGGTA
The DNA here is from genome assembly GCA_028749045.1 of Cupressus sempervirens. Classification (NCBI taxonomy): domain Eukaryota; kingdom Viridiplantae; phylum Streptophyta; class Pinopsida; order Cupressales; family Cupressaceae; genus Cupressus; species Cupressus sempervirens. Next base: position 840,215,136 of record CM053785.1, on the reverse strand, counting down.
GAAAACTCCATTGAGGATAAACATGGGACACATAATTAAACAAGAATATACCCATATAATTTACTAATCAGCATAGTCAAGATAGCTTGTATATTTATTTAGGCATATATGTGGGCCCCCATATATACTTGAATAAATATACCTAAAAGGATAAGGAAGCAAGGTAGATATATTATCTCTTTACTTATATTGATATCGAGTAAATCAATGACCACCCCAAAATTTACTTAAAGGACTATATATAACATGACATTGTTGAATACGTTACTCATGTTAACATTTCATCATTCTAGTATAAAGATAGCAATTAATTCCAACAAATTTGCAATTCAAATAATTGGAAATCACATAAATAAGATAATTAAATTAATGACTTCTAACTAATCAGCCATGTTAATCTGATAGAAGACGTAATTCTTCTCATAGCTTATTTTAGATAAAAATTTATGTAAACTTGCCCACTTTTTTTCAAAAGAGCCTTGAATAAAATTTTAATTTAAGAAACAAGATTACTCAATTTTAGAGTTATAAATAAAGAATGTACTCTTAAACTTATGCAAATAAATGAAAAACTAAAAAGAATTTGGAATTAATTAAGAATGGGGATTTCTTAAACAACAACCATGTGTTTAAAGAGAAAGAAACCAAACTTGTTAAAAATAGATATTATTATTTTATTAAATATTTATTGTAAGAATGATGATAAACAATGGCTAAGAAAATAATTAAAGAAGTTTTTGCTTGAGTATTCTATTTAAAAAACCTAAATCTACTGCATGATGGATAATAAGAAACTACCTTTTAGAGATTATGACCGAAACAAACTTATTGACATAATTTTAAATAGAATTGAGAGGGAGATGCTACAGTGCTACATATTAAATAGCAAAAAAAAGATGAATGTGAAAGACTATAAAGAAAAATAAAAATAAAAAAATTTCAAAACATTGTTGTAGAAATGTGTTACAAAGAATATAAAAAAAAGCTACTGAACATAAAGATATAATTGCTAGAATGAAAGTTTAGTGGGTGCAGCAAAAAAATGGTGAATAAAAACTAGAAGGATGGCAAACAAAATGAAATGAAGAATGATAGACTAAAACAACAAATAATCTTGGGAGAGAATTGATTTAAGGTTGAAAAAAAATATAAGAAAGTATAAATGATGGATTGAAAAGAGTAGATCAAAAGCTTAAGTGTAGCAATTAATTAAAAAATAATAATGTAAAAAAAAAAAAAGCAATAATAAGTATGAACATTAAGATGGGTAAGAAGCCTATCATTTTTATTTTTTAGGAAAAACAGAGTGGAATGCACATTTGAGCAAGCCGGTTATTGGCTTGCTGCAAGGTGAATAGCAAACTTAGTAGACTTACATGTGTGGAGGCTATAATACCTAGGCCCATAGATGGAAAAGATAGAGAATACGGTGATAGTGAATACTTGTGGAGAGATTAGATTTTGCAACTCATTATTAAAAAATTATAGAGAAGAAAATTAATGATAACAATGCTTATATAAAGAATAAAAATGATGATTATTGCAGAGAGGATGATGTTCTAAGGAATATTGTTCAAACATAGCACTAATTTAAGAATTTAAAAAGAGATACTAACATAGGAGTAACAAATTATTATTAAAGTTGCAGCAAGTGATAAAAGGTTGCAGAGGAATTGTATTGAGAAAAGACTAATTTAAGAAAGAAGAGATGTCAATCTAAGAAGTAATCATGCAAATGCAGAGGTGTTTATAATTTTAAGTGACACCATTTAGGCATGGCAGTGTTTTAGTAGTAGAGAACACATCAATGTCTTCAACATCCATAGGAAAAGAGGAAGATAGGGGCTGAATAGACATCAAACAGAGGTAGCTCGCAGGAGGAGATAGGTCACAACAAGCATGATGGAGATGGAAAGAGTGCAGCTATAGAGGAGGTCACAAGGTAGCAAAAGACTCAAGGTGGGCAGCAACAATAAAAAAAGAGAGAAATTGACTCACAAGGATGATCCCACTTCCAATAGCCGCAGGTTGAAATGGTTCTCCTGCAATGCCTTGATTTGAAGAGGGTAGTATCCGTTCTATCTCAACATCACCTAAAAGCATCTACCTCATTGCTAAAAAATTTTTATCTACTTCTTCTAATGCCTTACTGAGAAGCCTGACTTCTGCAATAGTCTTTGAATTGAGAGCCATGAGAGCATCTTTGGTGGCCTTCACCAGTTTCGAGGGTGTTTTAGGCTTTTCAAAAAATGAGAAAGCCATTGCTGCTTGAAACTACATTTGCATAGAGATGGATGCAACAGTAGCTTGTCCTTTTATTGTGTCTCCATATATGCATGATACATGTCAAAGCATGTAGTTCTACATGTTCCATCAGATATCTGGTCAAATTAGGGTTGGATGGGTCTCCCTATGCTATGAGGAATGCATCTCTCTATATTTTTGGTATAGTTTCAAGACTATCCCATTTAAGGTGACCCCATGCATCAATGACTCAAAATGTGGCTCATTATTTCATAAATTTGAAGTCATAAATACATAGTAAGTAAGTGTTAGAGAAATCATTACTTTATTAATGATTACTTCAAAAAGAGAAGAGGAACAAGATCAAATAGATGAGTTTGAACCGACAAAAACAATGAGAAGAAAGGAAATATTTGAAAAAATAATAGAAAGGTGAGAGTATAAGGAAAGTTTAGAATTGGAAAGAAAAGAATTAACATAGAGATACTAAAAATGAATAATAAATAATAATTTCTAAAAGATATGGATTTGAATAAATTTTAAATTTACAAAAAAAGATTTAAGTATAAGTTTTAACTACCAAATATGAGAGGAAAAAAATTATAATTGAGTTCAAATATAAAAAGATCAGAGATACACAAAAATTCTTTAAAAAGGATTAAATATTAAAACCCAATCTAGATGAGTGAAATATTAAATTTTCAAATACAAAAATAAAAATGATTAAATCTAGTAACGTAAATTGACTAACATTATAGTAATAAATAATAGTAATTAAGTGTTCCCTGTGATAAAAATGTCCGGGAAATTTTTTGATTTTAATTATTTAAAAAAAAATTGCACACTAAATTAAAAAATACTAGAAAAAAATTGATAGATGCTACTTGTTAAAACAAGAGCCAAAAAAAAATTATAATTATTTTTAATAGAAATACTAGGTAGAAATTATTTTAATAAGGTTTGCTCTAATGAATGCCAACCTTCATCACATAAAACTCAAAATAACAAAGAAAAAAATGGGTTAGATGATAAAAAAAACTCTTTGGCAGTAAACCTTCTAAAGAGGGTTAGAAAAAAAAACTTGAAGATCGAATAAAAAACCTACCCAAAAAAAGGAATGAATTTTTTCTTCACTTCTCCTCTAAACAAAGTTCTCCACTATCGTAACCTTCACAAAAGCTCAAAACAAGGATTAGAAAGCTTTGATACCATATTAGAAATAATAAAATGAAAATGAACTAAAAATAAAGAATTATAATTTAATCCAAGAGAGTTTGTGATGAACATAATTACCATACTTCATAAGAGCTTTCCAAGATCAACACAAAGGAGGAGACAATGATTTTGAAAAGGGAAAGCAAAGAAAACCCCTTGTGAATTATATGAATGAGGAAAACGCCTAAGAATGAAGAAAGAGAGAGAAGGAGATAATGCGGAGCCATAGGGCTCATTACATGAACTACATTGTGATTGTAAATTTTAGAATGAGAGATAAGCATCTCTTATAAAGAGATGAGGAGAGGAGTTATTTGTAACTCCCAAGTGAATGATTGCCACATTCATAAATGTGTGCATAACAAGTGTCATAATCCTCTTAAGGAGGAATAAACTATTTTCCTTAATAAAGGAATTACAAAAAAGACTTGTCCTCACATGTAAACTAGAGGACAAACAACATAAGGGATACCTTGGTGTATCTCATTTAATAAATACAACCAAGGAAAGATTATAAATTCTAACATTAACCACCAAGTTAGCTTATCAATCCCACCTTGTCCTATTCCAAGACTTTGATTCTTTAAAAGGAAATCATCATCTCTTTATTAAAGGCTTCATTTGGAAGAATCACTAACTTGCTAACCTCCCTCAAGCACCATCTTTTAGAGGTGTCTAGGTTTTTAATTTACCCTTGTGCATCACTTTCAAGTGGTAAAGAGCATACTCCCCTATTCCCCTATCTTGCACCCTATGAAGTTCACAAGCTTTATTTATACTATGTGTGGAAAGCAATAAAGGATAAATAAAATTTTAAGTGGGTTTGAAATGAGTCTTCGACATGCGTATCTTTGACAAAGAGTCCTGCATTCACATTGTTGTACAAGTTTGAAATCTTTGGATAAAAGGTGTCTTCATCAAGCATCTTGCAAACCACTGTCAAGTTGTTTGAAAATTAGAAATTAGAAATAAAATTCTTTAGAGAAAACACCGTTAGTCAAACATAAGCTTAACTATGGGAAAATAAAATTCTAAATTTTATTATTCTTTTTATATACACATAAAATAGCTTAGAAAATGTCAAAACCTATGAAAATGTCAAAATTCAAAACTCGTTTTATACTCTCTCCTTTTTTTTAAAAAATGTCCTACAAACCACTATATCCTTCAGAGAAAAATTGTTAGTCAAACATCATTAAAAAATATAATCTGGAAAACTATGTTATAGAATTTCATGCAAAATCTTGCATAGAATAGCATGAAGAAATAGTGTGCACCATGTGAGAAACCGCGTGCTTATGTACTTTTTTGCATGAGAAAGTGTAGAGGAAGATGTGAAATCCTCAGGTTTTTGCATGAAAATTAGATTTCTCGTGTGAAAATCTAGAAACCTATATGGACAAATGTGACAGAACAATTAAAAATGCAGAAAATATAGAAAACAAGGCCAAAAAAATTGATTTTTTTGGGCCCCATGATGGGCACCAAAACTGTGTATGTGAAATGCAAGCCTTAGATCCTCACACACACTTAAACATGATCCTTATATGTGAAACCATCCTAGAATGAACATTGAATTGCTTATCTGAAATAATTTGACAATTTTACCTATTGCCTTCTAACTAGAAGGATTATGCCTTTTCTCTCAGAATGAGAAGCAGGCAACCTAACCTCTAGAATGAAGGATTTTAAGCTATATGAGATATGAAAGATTAATCTAGATGAGAATGCATAGTTAAGCTAAGAAAATAAAGAAATATATTATGCTAAATGAATGCATTTTAAGCTAATATAAGATTGCAATGTAAGAAATTAAGCTAAGAATGCAAGAGAAAACTGAGTAGATATTTTAGCATAAGTTCAACACAAATTCAAAATTTCTTTACCTATGTAATAAGGAATGGAGAGCTTCTTTTATAGAATCCAAGAGATGATCAACGATCAAGATTAACTGGAATGGATGATCAAGATTGAAGAGAAGAGCCAGTCCTAAAGGAAACTTCCTCTTGAAAAGGGAGTTAACCAGTTGCCTTTGAGTGATAAATTTGTTAATTGAGTCCTTTTTGAGTGACAAAAGGATTTAACTAGTTCCTTTTTGAGTGATAAAAGGAGTTAATCCCTTTTCAAAAATATTTAATTTAATACAATAGAATATGACTGTAGATTTTTAAAATAATCCCTAAACACTATATTAATTAATTTTAATATTGCTCATAACATTTTAATTGATTATTAATTAATTAATTAGATTGGTCACATTCCTCTACTTATTTAATTAAATTATTTTAATTAAATAATTTCATTCTCTTAAGTATTTAAATCTAATTTAAATACTTCTAAACTTAATGTGTTAAATTAATTTAATGCATGATCCTCCATCATCCCCTTTTTTAAATAAGTTTTGTTTATTTAATCTTCACACCTTATTAATTCCTCTAAACCCATGATTAAATTAAATTTTATTTAATTTAATCTTAAGTCTAACCTAGAGCCCAGCCTATAACCATCATTTTCATCCTCTTAATCCTACTTCTTCTCTAATCCCACTTAATCATTTCTAATTTTCTTCATAATCCCCCTCATTAGCCTAAGAGTGTGCTCACACATGTGTGAGATCTCATGCTTACACACTCCCCTTTGTACTCTTGTCTTCCACTCTTCTTCTCAAGTTTTCTAACACATGTGTGAGCAAACTTTGAATTCTTGACCATTTGCATGGCTTGCATGTCACCTTATGTGGCATCTACATGGATGCCACCTCACTAAGCCCTCCCTCAAGCCTATGAATATAGGGCTTGTCTCAAGCATTTGCATCTCCCATTATTGCATTCTTACCATGTTGGTTTGAGATTTGAGCTTACATCCATAGTTTGACCTTTCATGGCAGTTTGAGCTTGCATTAGTAGAGTTTCTTTTTGGTGATTTTGTAGGTGCATACTAACCATTTAGTGGCTAGTCTAGCTTTGCATTTGCATGGTTTAGCTAGTTTTCCTTTACATTTACATTTCCTTTTCATTTCCTTGTTAATTTAGCTTGCGTATCTAGTTACTTTCTTTGTTGCATTTCATATTTTCACCAGTGAATGCTTTCAAATACGACTTTCTCCATAGTCATTTCTTGAGGTGTTCTTCATTTCATTACAGCTTAGGTTCATATTTCATTATTCATCATATTTGCACATCCACTCAAGAGATTCACTCCATTGTTGTGTTTGGGAGAGCACATTAACCATACCCCCCATCTTAACACACCAAAAAGGCATCTTATGGGTGCCTTTGTTGAGCTATAGACGTGGCTGGAAGACTTGATTTGTTGGCTGCTTTGAGTTGCAAAACTCAAGCAAGAATTAGTTTAGTTTTCTTTCATTTTGATGAATTCTTATTACATGTTTTAGTTTGAACTAATGTTTTCTTGTTGATTCATGCTCCCAATAGGTCACATTTTCTAGCACACATTTTAGCACGCTCAGTGGGACCCACGTCCCTAGTTTCATTTAAAAAAATTTGACTTGCCATTTAGATCTTGGCCACCAAAAAAGTCACCTATTTTGAATGAAGACATAATTCTAGTCAAATTGGGAACAGAGGATAACCCACAAATCACCTACATTATTGCTTCCTTAAGTCTTGAGGAACAAAAAGCCATGACTGAATTCTTGAAAAAGGGAAAAATCAATTTTACATGGACATACAAAGACATGCCTAGCCTAGACATAGATTTGGTTGTGTATCATTTGACAGTTAATCCCAAGATTAAACCAGTGAAGAAAAATTTGTGCAAAAGCAGAGTTGCAAAAAATGTTAGAGGCAAAGTTCATCCGTCCTATTGACTATCCTAAGTGGGTCTCCAACATTGTTCCTGTAGGGAAAGCATTTGGGGGCATCCGTGTTTGTTCAAATTTTTGAGATTTGAATCTCGCATGTCCTAAGGATGATTTTCCACTTCCTAACATAGACATAATAGTGGATTTGACTGCTAGATATGAGATGTTGTCTTTGATGGATGGATTTTCTGGTTATAACCAAATCAAAATTGTAGAAGAGGATCAACATAAAATGGCATTTACCACCCCATGGGGAACCTTTTGTTATCAAATCATGCCTTCTGGCTTAAAAAATATCAGTACCACTTATCAACGTGCAATGACTACCATATTCCATGATCTTATACATGTCATAATGGAGGACTATGTTGATGATATCCTAGGAAAATCCAAGACAAGAGAATCCCACATTGATGTCCTTACCACTGTTTTTGATAGGTTGGAGAAATACAAAGTGTGCCTTAATCCTAAGAATTGTGTATTTCAGGTCAAATCAGGCAAATTGTTAGGCAACATTATGTCAATAAGAGGTATTGAGGTAAATCTAGCAAAAGTGAAGGCCATCATGGATATGCCTCCACCTACCAAACTAAAACAACTTTGCAGTTCTCAAAGAAAGTTACAATCTATTAGGAGATTTGAGTCATAACTAGCAAATAATGTCCATCCACTTTAGCATTTGGTTAACAAGGGAAACAAGTTTCAATGGGATTGTCTATGCCAAAATCATTTGAACAAATTAAGACATATTTGGCTAATCCTCTAGTTTTAGTACCTCTAGTTGTAGGATGACCATTGATTCTATACATTTTAGTTGCCCTAGGAGTACTTTTGGCACAATTAGATGGCAATGGGAATGAGCAAGCCATATATTACCTCAGTTGAACACTAGTTGGCTATGAGTTAAATTACACTACTATTGAGAGAGCATGTTTGGCTATAGTCTTTTGTATGAAAAAACTATGTCATTATATGCTTAATCATACTACATATCTCATTGCCAAGATAGATCCACTCAAGTATTTGTTATCAAAAGCTGCCCTCATTGGTTGAGAAGAAAAATGGTTCTTAATTTTAAGTGAATTTGACATTGTTTACAAGGATCGTAAGGCCATTAAAGGACAAGTAATTGGAGATCCGCTTGCTGAAGCTCCTCTTCAAGGTGACCATCCTATTGTAGCCAAATTTCCAGATGACACAATTATGACCCTAGCCCCTACTATACCATGAAAAATATTTTTTGATGGATCCTTTACGAAAAAGGGATCAGGGGCAAGAATTTTGTTTGTGACACCACAAGGGGATCTCATTCCTAAGTCTTATAAAATCTCATTACCTTACACAAAAAATATAGTTGAGTATGAAAATTTAGTCATAGGACTACGTCAAGCTATCAGATGGAATATCAAAAACCTTCTTGTCTTTGGAGACTCACAGTTGGTGATTAAACAAGTCACAGATGAATACCACACCAAGGATGAGAAATTGTTTCCCTATCACAAAATAGTTGAGGAGCTTAAGTAGCATTTTATAGAGATTGCTTTTCAGTAGATTCCAAGGGCTAATAATAAAGTAGCAGATGCCATGGCTACTATTGCCTCTATGATTGCCAGGCCAGAATATAGTCCTAAATGTCAGTTTCTCGTTGAGAATCTTTTTACTCTTTCTTATGAGCAAACTAATTTAGAGTTGGTGTGTGAGATTGTTGGTCTTGAGTCTCCATGGTATGCTGACATCTTTTCTTATTTATGTCACAAAACCATTCCCATAACACTCACCCCAAACCAAATCAAAACCTTTGTCCACCAAACTGCCCAATATACCATCCTAGGTGACAAACTTTTCCAAAAACACTTTGATGGAACCCTCCTCTGATGTCTCAATTCAGATGAAGCTAGAACAATGTTAGAAGAGGTTCACCAAGGAATTTGTGGCACCCACTCTAGCGGCCTTACATTAGCAAAAAAAATTCTTCGGATAGGTTACTATTGGCCCACTATGGAAGTAGATGCATATCATTTTGTGAAGAGATGTGTTCCTTGTCAGTAGCATGGCAATTTGATACATGCTCTCACCCAAGACCTTCAGCCCACCATCACCCCATGGCCCTTTTCCCACTGGGGATTTGATCTTGTTGGTCAAGTATAATCAAATTCCTCAAATGGCCACAAGTATGTTATTGCAGCCACTGAGTACTTCAAAAAGTGGGTCAAGGCTATTCCATTAGCCTACATCATTGGAAAATAGATTTTGAATTTCATGTTAAACTTCATTATTTGTCATTTCGGTATACTTCAAGATATCATGACTGATAATGGAACCCCTTTCAAAAATCAAGAAGTTTCCACATTATGTAGGAAATTCAAAATTACCTAGCATTTTTCCACCAGATATTACCACCAAGGAAATGGCCAAGCTAAAGCTACCAATAAAAGCATCTTGAAAATCTTAAAGAAAATCATTGATGCAGCTGGTTGTGATCAGTACATCCAAATTGCTCTCACCCTTTGGGCCTACCATACCTACATCTGCACCCCCACAAGAGCCACCCCATTTTTCTTTGTTTATGGTTCCAAATTCATCTTGCCCATTGAAATCGAGCTCCCTTCCCTTATAATATCTCTCAAGAATCTGATATCAGAAGAAGAATAATGAGTTGCTCACTTGCAAGAGCTGGCACTCCTTGATGAGAGATGACTCAATCCCCTAAACCACCTCCACACGGATCAAAATTTCCTTCAATTTCAGTTTCAAAAGAAAGTCAAGCCACGGGAGTTTGAAGTGGGTGACTTAGTTTTTCAGCATAATATGAAGAACCTCCAAAATTGTGAAAAGAAAGGAAAGTTTGAGGCAAATTGGCTAGGTCCATTTATCATTACAGCCAAATATGGTTCTGGGACATATTAGGTTGCTACTCTAGAGGGAGATTTTCTCCCTGAGCCTATAAATATCTAGAATCTCAAGCAGTTCTATGCTTGAGCCTTTGTAGTTCCTGTATAGTGTTTATAGTCCCACAAAAATCCCAAAAAGTTAGAAAATCATAAAATCCAAAAAAAAATCACAAAATGTTCCTAAAAAAAGCCTTAAAAAGTAGAAAAAAGTATGATTTATTGTTTATAAGGCTCATTTCACTTCACTCCATTCCACCATTCCATTTCCCTTGTGCAAAGTCTTATCTTACCTTTTGTAATTCATGCATCCAATAAAAGACCTCTTGTCTTCGAGGCTTTGTTTCACTTCCATGTTTGAAAGACCTCTAGTCCGCGAGGCATTTTTTATGTTGAGTAATTTTCAATCCTATTACACTGATCTTTTTCACAATAGTGACCACACTTGGACTTACACAAAATCACCATTTGAGACTTAATGATTCAAGAAACTTGTTCGCTTCATAGCCCTTGTTAGAAGTGCATGATTTTATGATCATTGACATTTCAACTTGACACACTTTTATAGGATGAATCCTTCCTATAGGAAACATTACGACATTCACTTCTAGACCTAAGGCTCTTGGCAGGAACTGTGGACTGAATGACTACTTGATCATGAGGTCTCTTTTTGGTTGATTTTTTTTTTTGTGTTAGTGAAAGCCTTTTATGGTGCACCTTGATCTTCCATATTTTGGTCATACCTAAATGGCTTTCATTGACTACACATGTTTTTGTGGTAGGATGTGTTTTTGAGGCTTTATTTCATATGTGTTAGTTTTAGGTTATGTTAATGCATTGCGTAATGGGGGCAATGGATTGGCACACATCCAACCAAAAATCCCTAAAAGACTTTGGGTGTGCCCAGACCTCTCTATTGTGTATATGACATTTGATCCATCATGACTATTCAAACTAAACCTATCATCCTAAAGTCTCTATGGTTTTGTATGTCTAGTCCACACAAAAGAGTCATGTCATTTATGCTTCTATAGCATATAATGCATAAACTCATTTGCAAAATTAACTTAAGGTGTGCTCTCCATATGAACACAATGGAATCTCTTGATATCATGTAGTTAGGATGCATGTAGTATAGGGTTTCATTCGAGTTGTGCTTGAGACAAAGTTTTATTTATTTCCCCCCTCCTATGCTACGCTACTGGGTTTCTATGAGTGATAGTTATGAAAAATATTCATTCATTAGTTCATTTCCATTAGGTTGCATTAACTTCTCATTTTTGCATTCATTCATTTTCCATTGCATCAGTTTTCATTTGATTCATCTCATTTAGTGCTCATTAGGCATTTTAGTTCATTTTATTAAATTGCAGTAGATCATTCCATTAGTTGCATAAATTCATCACATCTAGGCACATATACATCATAATCACATCTCACATATATATATATATATATATATATAGTACATCCATGTAAAATAAAAAAATGCATACATCTCATAATCGCCCACAAATCTGCATCACGCACATGTTAGGCATCACATACATATGCATACATCATAAGAAACATCATATAGCATCACATCTTACATCACAAATGTTAGTATCCACATCATAAACATCATATGCATCACATAAATACATGTATGGAGTCATCAAATCATATCATGTATATATCTCAAAAAAAATAGTGTCTGTATAGTCCATATACAAATCATGTAGAATCATATCGTAAAAATGCATCATCAAAAACTCACCACATCTGCACATATCTATCGAAACATTGATCGCTATATGAAATGAGGTCACTGGCTTTGAGGGCCCTACCCCCCCTGAATCCCCCCCTCAAGGAGGTCTCTATTGTCCTACACACTGCTCTGATCTAGCTTTTCCGCCTAAAATCCATAAGCTGGCTCCCCTCTCAAAATTTGGCTGTTGTTGATCAGTAGGCATGGCCTCAATATAAAGCAACCTATAATAGGCTACCTCTCGTATGGCCCATGCCTCTGCTTGGCTAGCTATGATGGCCTCATACATCATTGAGATGGCTACCCCAGGCTATACCATCTATATGGTTATGTCCCTTTACCTATGGTATCCACCCAACTGTGCCTGATGGGTGGCCCGCTCAACCTGTAAGGTGGCTACCTCTCCTCAAAGCCTCTCTAGCTCTACCTGCCCCTCTACCCCTATGTGTGTGCCCATCCCTACAAAATCCCCACCATCCACCTATGCCTGTAGGGTCGCTAAGGCCTCTTGTGCATTGTCCCCCCTGGCCCTCTACACCTATAGCTCTGCCTGTATGGCCCCCATGGCCTACTCTAAGTTGTCTACTCATGCCTACTGCACTTGTGCTATCCCCTATAGCTGGGCTACCTCTGTTCGCAAGCTGTCCCTCTCAGCCCTGACCATGTCTGGGTCCTCTCCTTGTACCTATCCCAATGGAGGTGCCTGTTGAGGTGCCTACGATGGTGCTTGGGGTGGTGCCTATACTTGTGCTTATACCTGTGCCTGGGGTGCTATCTGTGGTGACCCCTATAGTGGTTTTGGCCTTGGCCCTCTCCTTGCTCAAACTCTATGCCCATGTAGTCCCTCTTGTGCCGCCTATGTTAGTGGTGGCATCTTAGCTACTTGCCCATTGTCCCCTCCTATGCCCTCTATGCCTACTCTTCTGGTGGAGGTGCCCCTGGCATTGTAAGTCTGACCCACTAGTGGGCTGCCCACCATTGTGCATACACTAGTGTCATCCCCACATCTCCCCTGTCCTGACCATGCACCCATGGCACTACTACCATCCCTAACCAAAAAGCTTGAGCCAATTGCATGGTAGTCATGTGTCCCCACAACCATCCATACTCTTCTGACACAACAGGATATAATAATTTGTCTGGTGCTATGTCATGTGTCCTACCAAACTGTCGTCGCACTCGAGAGGGCATGTAGCACATGATCACATGCATGGATCGACCAATGATCTAATAGTCAGTCTATGTGTACGGGAGGTACATCTAATCATTTGTGTCATCCTCACCCCTATTGCTAGTGTTTGTCCCCACTGCTCTACCCCATCATAGGGAGTCCACTCGAACATGATGATCTCATCTATGCACTATTTCCAAAATCCCATAGACTTCATCAATGTATACTGGATGGGAGGCTAGTATCTACAATCAAATGGCTCTCCAGGCTGCCTAGTCTCCTGTCAAGTGATAGGCCGTGTGACTCCAATGTGCTCCCATGACCAGACAATTAGTAGCATCAGTCTTGGTCCCATAGTGTGTTGGGTCTGATATGCATACATGTGCAAATCATGATATAGCTCAGCCAGGATTGTCTGTCCCCAATAGTAGACTACTCCCTCCTCTTGTAGTAGAGTGCTCAGCACTTGTGCCCAACCGATCAGCCATGCATGTCCTACATGATCTGGCAGCATCTGCCATATTAGTGAGGCTACATATACAACAAGCCTCAATAGCCTTTGCTCTAGTGCACCTCACCATGACAAGCACAACCTCTAAATGGGTAGTCATTGTCACTGACTATCGAAGCACTCCCTCAGGAATGGATCAAGAACCCTCTTGTACATACTCTAAGTATGCACCTCTAATCGGTACTCATAAGATCCACCACACATCCAATAGTGTGACTGTAGCCTCCCCATTCGATAGAGGCAAGCTCCCTATAGGAGTATGCCATCACTCTATGAGAGCCGATAGCTAGGCTAAATGGGCCTTTATATCTGGCCACTAGTGTATGTGTTCTAGGTTACACAGTCGCATGTGTCCCCAACCCGCATCTGTGAGTCTCTCTGATATTGCCATGGTTAGAAGATAGTGCTCCCTCAACCTAAACACCATTGTGTCCTCTTGTAGCATAGACATGCAGAGTATCAATTTTTTTAGCCTATGATGTCCCTAGAATGGGGTATCTTCCCTCCCTTCCTTTCAATCTAGCCCAATTGGCGCAACCGCTAATTAGTGCAGATGTTGATATGCGTAGACGTTGATTAGCAAAAATGCTGATCAGCGCAGACACCAATCAATAGAAATGTTGAATGAAAAAGATGCCAATACCCATAGATGACAACCTTCTATTATCTATGGAGATGAACTATTTTTTTTCGTCTCTGCTTCCCCTTCATCCCGCGGAGATGACAGGTTGCACCCTATTGTCTCTGTGTCACCTTTCGCCCTTTTGGCATTTGCAAAGACTACAAGATCGATCCTGTCATCTCCATGGATGCCAAGATCCCCATTTTTTCATCTATGTAGATGACAAGGTGGAGATAGTCATCTCTGTCTGGGTCTCATTTGTAGTGCATTTATGGCATAATAAATGCGCCTAACCTAGCCTAGTCCTACCAAAACACAAAGAGGATCAGATGACTAACTAGTGGGCCCATCTCAACTACTCACTAGTACTCCTGAACGCACTCACTAAGCTACAAATGATCAATAGGGTCCATGTTTTCTTTAGATGCTGTACTCGTGATGTGACAATGACCTTTGTTGGGCCCCTCAGAGGCTTATATAAGCCCCCCATGGACCCTGTTTGAGCCCCTGCCTTCCCTAAGTTGTGTCTGTCCCCTATTTACCCACAAGCTATGAAAATGTTGTCATTAATTCCCATTTTCTCTCCTTTTTCTTATTTCTTAAGACCTTTTTTTTTAAAATTGAACAAAATTTATTTTTTGTGCAATTTTTGCAAGGAGGCACCCTCCTCTGTTGTTGTCGTAGGACTCCCTCCTCTAAGGCAACCTATATTTTCTTTTCTTTGATATGATGTCATCCTAACATTACATCAAAGAGGGGCAAAATGTAGATGTTTAAAATTGTCCCTAAACACTATATTAATTAATTTTAATATTGCCTATGAGATTGTAATTAATTATATTGGTTACATTCCTCTACTTATTTAATTAAATTATTATAATTAAATGAGTTCATTCTCTTAAGTATTTAAATCTAATTTAAATACTTCTAGCCTTAATATGTTAAATTAATTTAACACATGATCCTCCATCATCCTCTTTTTTAAATAAATTTTGTTTATTTAATCCTCACACCCTATTAATTCCTCTAAACTCATGATTAAATTAAATTTCATTTAATTTAATCTTAAGCCTAACCTAGAGCCTAGCCTATAACCATCATTTTCATCCCCTTAATCCTGCTTCTTCTCTAATCCCACTTAATCATTTCTAATCCTCTTTCTAATCCCCCTCATTAGCCTAACAGTGTGATCACACATGTGTGAGATGGCATGCTTACACACTCCCCTTTGCACTCTTGTTTCCCACTCTTCTTCTGAAGTTTTCTCACACGTGTGAGCAAACTTTGAATTCTTGACCATTTGTATGGCTTGCATGTAAAGTTATGTAGCATCTACATGGATGTCACTTCACCAAGCCCTCCCTCAAGCCTATAAATAGAGGTCTTCTCTCAAGAATTTGCATCTCCCATTATTGCATTGTTACCATGTTGGTTTGAGATTTGAGCTTGCATCCATAGTTTGAGCTTTCATGGCAGTTTTAGCTTGCACTAGTAGAGTTTTTTTTGGTGATTTTGTAGGTGCATACTAACCATTTAGTAGCTGGTTTAGCTTTTCATTTGCATGGTTTAGCTAGTTTTCCTTTACATTTACATTTTATTTGCATTTACTTGTTAATTTAGCTTGCATATCTAGTTACTTTCTTTATTGCATTTCATATTTTCACCAGTGAATGCTTTCAAACATGGCTTTCTCCATAGTCATTTCTTGATGTGTTCTTCATTTCATTGCAGTTTAGGTTCATATTTCATTATTACTCATATTTGCACATCCACTCAAGAGATTCACTCAATTGTTGTGTTTGGGAGAGCACACCAAACATACCCCCATCTTAACACACCAAGAAGGCCTCTTATAGGTGCCTTTGTTGAGTGGTAGAGGTTGTTGGAAGACTTGATTTATTGGCTGCCTTAAGTTGCAAAACTCAAGCAAGCATTAGTTTAGTTTTCTTTCATTTTGATGAATACTTATTACATGTTTTCGTTTGAACTAATATTTGGTTGTTAATTTATGCTCCCAACAAGTCACATTTTTTAGCACACATTTTGGCATGCCCGGTGGGACCCATGTCCCTCGTTTTATTTTAAAAATCCACAAACAACCCTAGTTCAATCATAAAACATCACATTGTCATTTCCGCAAGCCACAGTGTCATCTAAGATTGTCATCTGCGTAGACTAGCATCTCCGTAGATTAGTGTTTCCGCTATTTAACATCTCCGCAGTAGTTCAAAACCATACTTGCATTTTTTCTTAAACTATTTTGTCATCTACATTTTTAATCTATCATCTCTGAAGTTTAATCTATCATTTGTGAACTTAGTTCGATCATCTGCAAAGTTTAGTCTGTCATCTACGAGGTATACTTTTTCGTCTGTGAATTCATTTTGTCATCTACATTGTGTGCAGCTCTTAGTTTGTTGTCTCCAACTTTTAGCGTCTCTACTTTTTACATTGTTTTCTATGCCTGATAGCATTTAGTCTTCTTAAAAACCATACAAAGTGTCTTCTATCATCTCTGATTTGTCATCTACGTATTTTAGTGTCTGTGTGTTTTGTCATCTTTGCAGACTAGTGTCTGCACCTACATTTTAGTTTTTGCACATTTTAGTAAAATTGTGCAAGTTTTAACAATAATTTTTGCTAACTTGTTGGCTTGCAAGCTTTGACTGACAGTTTTGATGCAAAAAATTAACTTTAAAAACCTGAAAAGCAAAACCAATAGTGATTTTTATCACTAAAGGAGATTTGTAGTGATTTTTATCACTTAAACCTTAAGGGCTAATGAACTTGTATGAATCAAACACTTTTGTTTGAATGCATGAGTGTTTAGGTTAGCCAACATCTAGACTTAGTGCTTAAAATTGACATGAATGTGTAGAGTAGCAAACATTTAAACTTTGGTACTTAAAATAGACATGAATGTTTAGGGTAGAAGACACATTTGGACTTGGTGCTTAAAAAGAATTCACACCATCTTGAATGCTTTAAAAGATAATAAACATGTATGCCTAGGCTAGACAACATTTGTAATTGGTTCTTAAAATGGACATGTATGCCTAGGCTAGATCACATTTGGGCTTGGTGCTTAAAATTAAGTCATACACTCTTGAATGCCCTAAAGTAAATTGACTTTATTTTTCACATTTTTTATTTTTAGCATTTTATTTTCACGCACTTGTTTTACTTTCTTGTTGATGAACCTACATTTTTATTTACGTTGGCACTATTTCAAGTTGGAAAGAACCTTGCACGTTTTAATCATGAGTGTCTTCAAGTAGATAGAAAACTTAAAGCTTTGTTGGGTAAGAACAAGTGTCTTTTAAACCCTAAGACCACTTATGTATTATCTTCCCTCATGCCTTCGGGTGATCTTGGGTGCACAAGAAATAAGTGGTTTTCTTTTTCTTTTTTTTAGGAGGCCTACTTGGGGATTTCATCACCCCTTGGGACAACCTCAACTCCAATGTTCTGACAGAGTATAAAAATTTGAAGGTGAATCGAAATACACCTATCTTGGGAGTGGAATATTGTCACTCTTGGCTAAGCCCCAAAGAACTTTATACCTTTGGAAAGTTAAGGAGGAGATTTGGGTTACTGTCTCCCCCCGGCTATGTGGCAGTGTTCCCTTTCATCTATAGATTTGGGCCTCAGATACCTTGTATATATCGAGGACACCCTTTAGATAAGTCTTGTTCATCCTAGTGATAGCCTTATTAGGGTTGTTGGCATGTTTAGTGTGCTTGTTCAAACATTCAAAACCAAAGGCAAAACATCAAAAAAGTTCTAAAATGAGTGAAATTGTGAGGTAACCTTTCATTAAGTGAGGCCTTCTTGACTCACGGTTACTTTTGGTAGTTTACATTTTGAAATTGGTTGATTCTAGTCACATCTTATTGCAAAGTTTTTGGGTACTTGAAATTTGGGTCTTGTTTTATTCCTTCCATGACATATAAAGTCAACCAAGTCAAACATAAGAGAGTGAAGTTGTCCAAACCAACTGTCTACAAGGAAAGGAAGAACCTAGTACATAGTGGCAAACAATTCTGATACGCAATCAAAGACATTCAAAAGGAAGAAGCTAGACAAGACCGTTATGATAGAATTGAATACAATGGAAAACTTTGAAATTGGTTTGCTTTCCCAAGGGTAAACCCAAGGTTTTTATTTCTAGTGAATGAGGATTGACTTAACTGCATTAGTGACCACAACACTTTCATCTTTTCAAATCTACCTCTATCTTTCCAAACTCCTAGTCTTCCATTTTCAAATTTTCTTCTAGAGAGCTTAAACCTTAATACATCTTTTGACATTGCAACATTAGACCTTTCATCCCTAAGAAAACATTTATCCTAATAACACTTACTTATTTGGGATTACAAGTCCATCTCCAAATAGTGAGCAATCAACTTTGTGTCCTATCTTGCCTAAATATCACTTGACTATCTTTGGTAGGAGAAAGATACTAATATCCTCTAATCAAACTTTGTTTGCTAAAACAAGGTCTTTTGTTTACACTTGGGTAGTTGACCCTTTAATTATATAAGGTTAATAGCTCTCATCCTCATTTTCTTTTTCTTCCATAATCTTCCACCCATTGGCTTGGTCACTCTTGTATGGTACACACATGATCAGGAAGGTTCACATTTAATCCCATGTCACATTTGTGGGAATAATTGAGGCAATCAGAGATGGAGAATCATTTTCCTCCACTCATAACTTCATTAGGGAACATAATTCCCTCTAGTTCAAACCTTGGTATGCCTAACTCAACATCCACATGATAACCAAAATATCCCTTCCATAACACAACTTTAGGGGATAATGACGAAGAGGTATACTAAGATGAAGATCTTATTGACCCTAACAATGTAACTAGTGATGTCAGAACATTCCTTGCAAACCCCTACAATGTGGAAATGATGGAAAAATCCATTAGGGAAAACAAAACTAAGATATTCCTAAATTTGGTCAATGATGGTGTTAATGTTCCCCCAAGCTTTGATGAGAACACTTTTTTTAGACAAATTACAAAAGGTGGTGCTCCCATATTGCCAACTTCAAATGTAGCTCCAACTTCTAGCAAAGGGAAAGAAACCATGGTAACAACTAGTGCTATGCCTACATCTAGCACTTCAACCCAACCCACATTTCAATTGAGTGCAGAACATATTGAACAAATCATTAATGTCATGCCCAATGTCACCACACATGTTAGTATTCCACAATCTTCCTTGACAACCTTAATTTTAGGATGCTTAGGCATTGGACAAGTGCCTACTCAACCAATGGAAATTCTGACACAACCAATGCACTCCTCTTATTTACAAGTGCCAACCACTATGGTAAAGACATCCATACCAATTCGAACAACTGCATATCAATACATTGGCCAAAGTGGAGTACCTCCACCACCTCACACTACATTTGGGACTCCCTACAATTTAGGAGGTGGATTTGTGAACTCCCAACAATCACAAGTGCAACCTAATCAAGATTTGGCTCAACAATTCCAAGAATTGTGAAATTTGGTCCTTAAAATGAACAACAAAGGGGTGAAGGATGTCTCTTTTGAGGAAATTTGTCATTTTCCATTTGATAAATCATTAATATGGTACCATATCCACCCAATTTTGAAATTCCTAAATTTGACAAGTATACGGGAGAGACATGCCCTGTCACCCATCTCAAGGAATTTTCTATTTTGTGACAAGAAGTAGCCTACAATGATGATTATCTTAAGAGGCTCTTTGCACAAAGTCTTGGAGGCCCCGCACTTGAGTGGTTAATGGATTTACCTAATGGATCCTTTACTTCTTTCAATGATTTGAAAAGCATGTTTATAACACAATACTCTTACAACATTGCACATCATGCCTCATTGAGTGACTTGTGCAACACAAAACAATGAAATGGAGAAAATTTTGCCAACTTCCTACAAAGGTGGAGACATATTGCTAATCATATGCCATATAAAATTGAAGATTCCCATCTTGTGGATATATTTATCAAGAACTTGATACCCAAAATGTCTTTCCACATGAAAATGGCTAGCCCTGAAGACTTTTCCACTTTAGTCAAAAAGGGCAAGAATATTGAAAATGGACTTTTGGAAAAAGGTACTGTTGAACATTATAGTTCATCATCCTCCAACAATGAGTCAAACAACAATAGCAAACCCAAATTCTGGTCCAAGAATAAGGGTGTTACACATGATGGTGTTACTGATGTCAAAAACCTTCAAGGAGGAAACAACAACAACTACCACAATCGAAACAACAACCATTCAAATCATGACAATCAAGGCAATCAACAATCCCATAGTCAAACATAATTCTTTCCATGCAACAACAACGACAATCATGACTATGATCAAAATAGAAAGTTCACTAACTTTCATGAACCTTTGGAGGTCATCTTTCAAAAATTAGTGGATCACAACTTGATGGTATTTCCTAACACACGTCCTTTTGATGAAAATCATCCAAAGTCAAAATGGTATAGGGAAAACGAATATTGTAAATATCACTATATCAAAGGACATGACACCAACAAATGTATCAAGCTCAAAGTTTTTATCCAAAATCTTGTTGATGGTGGGGAAATTGAAGTAGAAGGAGGTCCAACCTCTAAAAATTCTAAATTAAAGATATTCCAAAAACCATTTCCCGATCACAACAATGATAAGAACAATACAAACAATGCAAATCAAGCTTCCACATCAAATGCATTCTCTTATGATTATTCTACTAACCACATATTAGGATTTGACTCTTTGTGTGGTAAGATAGAAACCAGCAATATATGTGGATTTGACTCCTTGTGTGGTCACATTGAAGAGGTAGACATTCATGTGAATACCCTTGTCTTACAAGTAGCTGATTGTGATGCCACCACTTGACGAGGAAGACTCACTTTGCAAGCTGCCACTCCCAATAACACTAATCAATCAATGCCACATGCACCTACTGCACCATCCACCTCACAAAGGCCCACCTCTCGCTGTGACATGTTGTCCTAGCTAGGTAAGACTCCTACACAAATATCTATTCTTGAGCTTCTAACCACATCACCCATCCATCAGAGATCTTGGAGAAGTCTCTTTTAGAGTCTCATGTTCTTGAAAACATTAATGCTTCCCAATTCACTGCTATGATTAGAAACCTTGCCACCCAATAACACCTTGTCTTCATAGATAAAGATTTCCAAGGTCCTGATCCCCACCATGGTTTGTTGCTACACATTGAAGTCCTTATACAATGGCATAAGATTAAAAGAGTCCTTATAGATAATGGATCCATTTTGAACCTTTGTACATTGAAAATGATTCACTTCTTGGGACTACCAGAGGATCTTCTAGATGTTAATAAAAGGGTCACAATAAAAGCATATGATGAGAGAGAAAGAGAATCAAAAGGGGTTATCGTGTTGCCTCTAAAAGTTGGACCAGCCATCATAAATACTGAATGCCATGTCTTAGACTTAGATTTTCCATATAACATCTTGCTTGGTAGACCTTGGATACATACACTAAAGGTGGTCCCATCTACCTATCATCAATGCTTGAAATTCCCCCACCATGGAAGAGAGATCACAATCCAAGGGGATCCCACTCCTTTTGCATTTTGTAAAAGATTGGACGGTGCACCGGTAAATTTTTGTCCAATAAGTGAGTTTGCCAAAGTTATACCTAAGTCTCTCACCATAACAGAACCACCTTCCACAATAGTACCATAATTAGCTAGTTGTAAAATTAAGTTCACCCCTAAAGGTTATTACTTATATTCATCAAAAAGACAATACAATAATGAACTATTTCTTAGCTACCATCATAACCACTATTTCTCCCATAGTGGTTGTAGATTTGGTGATCCTTATAGATCATGTTGTTGGCATAATTGGTGCAAATTGTATTGTAGATGTTTCATGATGTAGGTTTCATTCTTAATGGATTAGTTATTGTGTATTCATTGATGTCAACTTAAGTAATATTGGTTGAAAATTTATTATGAGCATTCTTCTATTATATACAAAATAGATATCAGTATTGTTGTCATTTTATAGCACAAGCTAGAATGTGTGGTTCTATTTTAAGATTAAAATATTTTTCCAGGTGATACAATACTTAGAATAATTTATGTTTTTTTCTCAAATGGAGATGTTGTGTCTATCTCTAGAAAATTTTCATGATAAAATTGTTTGTGATGGTTAGACAATATTGGGTAATGATGATTTGGCCTTGTATCAACCATTGTGATCAAACTTGCTAGTACCATGCATGTACTTTTATTTTTTTATGCTTGATTTGATATTCCAAATTAGTTAAAGATTGTTTGGGAAAGACTCATAGCAACACAATGAGTAGTAGAAAATTCCTACTTGGAAGTTTCAATGTGTTTGTTGTAGTTTTATGGTGAGAAAGAATAAATTCTTGTGAGCATAGAGGCTAGTAGAAAACATGTCCATTCTCATAAATGTCGAGATCTATAAGTCACTCTCTTAACCCTAGAAAATTTGATGATGTATAACATTAGATGCATTTTAATAATAGTCAACAAGATTGGTGTAATGTGTTTTATATTATTTTTTAATATAAAATAGGTATTGCATCTTGTTGAACATGTTATATATATAATTGCTTAAGAATGTGTGTATCCCTTAGCATGGTCCTATGTAATTAATTGTACATTGGGGAAGCACTAATAGGATGACCTAATTGTATGCCTAAAATGTGGGCATAGTTCTATGAGTCATTATATCCAAAATTTGCTCAAAAATGAGGTCACAAATGGAAACTCATAGTTGTCTATTCATGGAGTGCAAAGGTTTGTAATAGAGGCCCTCAGTTTGACCTAGTTTGTGCCCATGCAAGTACACCATGAAACAAGAGATTCAATGATAAAAAATATACATGAAAATGAAAATGCAAACTAATCTACATGATAACAATACAAAACAATGCAAGATCTAATCTATGAAAGAAAGATCTAATCTATCAATGCAAGATCTAACCTTATATGAAAATGCAAGGATGAAACCTCATGATGGAAGCCATGGATGCATGAGAGAAGAAGACAAGAAGATAGAAGTTCTCCACAAAAAGATTTAGTATTCAAACTCCTTCAAAAATTTCTCTCCAAACCTATAGCATAACAATAGCATAATAATGGATCTCCAAAAATGAGTAGAGGGCTCTCCCTTATAAAGAAAAATGTGGAGGTGAGAAGTTTCTCACAACCAATATGGGATGATAAAGTTCGGTCATGTGAGACAAAATTCCACCAATGAGAAAAGAGGAGGAAAATTAAATGAGGGAAGGAAAAAGGAATTTATTTAATTTTTATTTATTTCATTTCCTTTTCACATGGGATTTATTTAACTAATAAGGAGCAAGTTCTTTTAATTAAATAGGAAATATTTAATTAAATTAAAAGAGGGGTTTTTCTCTTAATTAATTAAATGTGGATGAATTTAATTAAAAGAGAGATTTTCTTTTAATTAAATGGGGGCTTATTTTATTTAATTAAAAGGGATATTTTCTTTTAATTAAACAAGACTTAGGATAAAATGATAAACCTTAGAAAATATTGAAATAAATAAATTTGATCAAGGAAATTGATTTGAATTGATTTAATAAAATATTGCAAACCATTGATTTAGGAAATTCGATAAATTGATAAATTGAATAATGGGGGCCCATAGTCTACAAAACCATTTTAGGGTGCATGCACTAATTAGTTATTTATAACTAGTATAAAAGAAAAGTTAGTGTAAAGCGTGGTGATGATTATGTGCATGGAATGATAAGTATAGATGGAAGGCTTGATGCTTGTGTTGGTAATGTAATTCAAATTAGGTGACTGAGAGGGGACCATGAATCAAGAACCACTTAATCTTCTTTCACTTAAACTAGTTTGTTAATTTGTCTAATCTACTTGCATACAAGAAACATAAATTAGTAAATTAAAAACACCATAATAGAATATTTGGTAACCTAGAAACCCTCCAAGTAGAAGATAAAAATGGGTTGGGGATGGAACCCACTATGCTTCACTACTGTAGTAATAAAGTTAGCATGTTAAGGTTTACGATTAATCACTTCTGGTGATCTACTAAGTTAAGAGTAATAAGGACTATTAGGTCCAACTTATGAAATGATTTATATAATACAATTAAGTATGTACTCTATTAGGAGTTTTTGCAAAGGACTGTTAGGTCCACCCTATTAGAGGATTTGGGACTGATGCACTTATTAGGATGAATTGGTGAATTAATCTCAAAAATGAAACTCTAATTGTTGATGAAGATCCTTTGAAGTAAACCAATCACCTAACTATGATAGATGAGTTTCTTCCTTTCCTCATGTTGTGTGTATCCTTCTAGATGTTATTCTCTTCCATATTTGCTTCTATACAATGTTCTTCAACTCATACATATTCATCTCAAAACCAAAATGCCTTATACTTATATCCATCCAAATAATTCCAACATAGGTCAGCTACAATATAAATATTTCCAAAAATAATCACCAAGTTGGCTTAGTACTGTAACATGGGTCCAATGTCTTACTTGGGTGATACAGAAGACACTTGGGCTTCACTTTCACCTTAGCTAACTTTGGCACTATATTGATACTGGATGCTCAGTTCATACTAATCACTTGGTTGACACTTCTAACTCAGTTCATACTACTTTACCCAATTGATTAACATCTTGCAACAAAACTTCTCTACTGACTTGGTTCACACTAGAGCTTGGTAGATACTGCCAACTTGGTTGATACTACTGCTTGGTGGGAACTATCAATTCAGTTGACATTGCAACATGGTTGACACTACTTACTTCATGTTAGGTTATCATTGATAGTTTGGTTCCTTTACGAGCTTGGTTAACACTAAATACTAGTAACTTGGTTATTGTTGACTTTCCATTATGACTCAGTGTTTTGACACTAATCAAAAATATATCTTGCCATGAGATTAACAATCTCCCCCTTTTAAATTAGTGACAAAAAAATTTATCACGCACAAGATCTTAAATCAATATTACTTTAGTCAAACTCCC
Organism: Cupressus sempervirens; assembly: GCA_028749045.1. Taxonomy (NCBI): domain Eukaryota; kingdom Viridiplantae; phylum Streptophyta; class Pinopsida; order Cupressales; family Cupressaceae; genus Cupressus; species Cupressus sempervirens. The sequence goes on along the minus strand of CM053785.1, from coordinate 840,189,851 downwards.
CCTTTGAGGATGCTATATTATGTAGCTTAGTTTGCACTGAAGACTTTGCAACTTAGTTTAAATTGAAAACTTTTTTTTTTGGTTTAATTATTTTTTACTTTTTCTTTTTTTAAATATATTTCATGTTGCACATATTTTCACCTTCCTAATGCAAAGTCTATAGCCTCAAATCACAAAAAACCTTCTTCAGTGCCTAGCAACACCCAACCCACACAAGATGCCAAGTAAAGTTGCTAGCCTCTTCCCAATGCTGACCTCTATCTTTTCAAGTGGATTCCACTTCTTCAAGGTCTTACTATCTCCATAGGGTTCACAACAAACTTGGGTCTCAATAAGGCTTTAAGGACATTATCCCACAACTAGGTCAAATAGGGAAAATTAGAGAAAATTCTTTAAGGGTTCAAACAAAGACTTTTTCTATCCTTCTTAGACTTAACCCACTAGGATTCATCCACTTTCAAGGTTCAAACACCATCACTAGGCCACTTTTCCAAATTTAGGCCTAATAGTCCTAGTAAGTCTATTTTTGGTTTTCCATGGTTAACTCCCAAACCCTCCAAAAAAAAGTGGAAAGAAAACTACATTTTTGGACAACATTTCCCAAGTTCTTGAAGATTCCAAAGTCTTATGAGATGATCCTACTCTAGCATACCCAAACCCCAACTAGGTTCATAGTCCTAATAGGCCTAATTAAGCTGGCTTTCCAAAGAAAGGGTCAAGAGATGGTGTCATAGAATCAAAACTACCACTTGGGACTCTTATTCACCATGCCAAAAAATCATTCCACCCATCACTTGGGTCACATCAACGAGTTTGTGAGTTTTAGACCACTTTCCCTTCAAAACAAGGCTGAACACATGGATATGCTCAACCTATGGCCTGCAAGCAAAAATAGAAAACTTAATTCTCTACCCTTGAAACTCTACCATATTGAAGAACATAGCCCTAAATTTATTTCCACAAAAAATCATTGATATCCCACTATTGGGTTGCAAGTTAGAGGGCCATGAATACAAATTAGTCAACTTACATTATTATCCAGGCAGCCTCCAGTAAAACAACAATAATTTGAACAAATGAGTAGATGAAAAATTCAAACCAAATGAAATTGAATGGTGATTCAAATATCTATCCAACCATATCGATTTTTGACATGTTCCAATCTGTACATGCCTATACAATAGTAGAAAACAAGGAAAATAGCAAAAAAAAACTAAGTTTTATTACTCGAAAACACTTCAAATCCGTACAGCCAACACCCCCTTAGGCCTGTACGATCATTTAATACTCATATGCCTTCATACCAATAGTTACAACCACATTTAAAATGGAATATTTAACATTTACAAGATTTTGCAAGAAAATTGTAAAGTTGTCAGCAAGTTTGCAATTTTGCTTGACAACTTTTGCAATTTTTTGCAATTTTTGACATTTTACCCCTTAAACGCTTGAAACTTAACCTAATGATTCTAAGGACCTTTAAAATAAACTAAGAAACATGAAAATCACTTTTTCCATGAAAAATCACCTATTTTACACTTTTTGACCCCCTTGGTTCAATTTGGCATTTAGGTTTATAATGACACCTAAAGTCCAATTGACCTTACATCGTGGGTCTTATTACATCATTTTTCAATATTGTTACTAATTTACTACTTGGTTCTCTATAAAATTTTATTGGTGCCCTACACCATACTCCTTAGGCCAAGAAAAATTGAGTCTCTTGAGTTGGCAAATCTTGCACTTTGAGTCCCATCCTGATCAAATTACTTTTAGTCAACTAAGAGGCATTCTCCACAAGCTTATTCTTCCACTTGATAAGGTACTTGTAATATGTCCTCCTCCTAGCCTCCTTCAACACTTTGGTGTCTAAGAGGCCTTAAAATTCTTATGGTCATTTTTTTGGTAGCCCTATAGGTAGCTCCACTTCATCCACTGACCTGTATCACAGTCAACATTTCCCTTATAGGGATACAAATCCCAAACATTAAAAATGTTAGATAAGCCAATTTCAATAGGGAGTTCTAATTTATATGTGTCTGTGCCATATTTTTGCAAAATTTTGAAAGGTCCCATCTTTCTCATCATGATCTTGGTATATCTACCTTTAGCAAAACCTTTTAGCCTGGAGATGGACCATGACCATATCTCCCTCTTTGAACTACAGGTCCCTTCTTGTTTTATCTTCCCTTTCTTTGTATCTTTCAGTGGTCTTTTCCAATCTATTTTTGACCTCTTAATGCAACTCCCTCATGAATACAACAAAATCCTCTACCTATGCACTTCTCCTTGCAACATGACTCACATATCTCAACTCCAATACACCCTTGGGTTGAGTTCCATAAACAATTTGGAAAGGGTTGAAACCAGTGTTCTGATTGACTAAATCATTATAGGCAAAATCTACCTATGCCAAAACCACATCCAAGTAACACCATATTCTTTGGTAATACATCTTAATAGGTTCCCCAATGACCTATTTATGACTTCTATTTGGCCATCTGACTATGGGTGGTATGCTGATGAGTCAGCCAAATTTTTTCCTAACTTCCTCCGCAAGGTTCTCCAAAAATGTCCTAAAAACTTAGGATCTCTATCAAACACTATGGATAATGGCAAACCATGTAACATTACCACTTCCTTGAAGAATATCCCTTCAATATGTGAAGCATCATTTCTTGTTTTGCAAGGAAGGAAATGTTCCATTTTAGAGAACCTATCCTCTACAACAAAAATACAATCATACCTTTGCCTAGTCTTGGGTCGTCCAATTACAAAATCCATGCTAATAGAATCCCATGGCTTGTTTGGAATGGCCACTGATGTGTATAAACTTCCATTAGATGCTATTCCCTTTTCTTTTTGGCATAACATGCACCTCTCAACAAAATTTGTAATCTCTAACTGCATTCTTGGCCAGTAAAAAAACCTCTTGACTAGCTCCAAGGTCTTGTCTAGACCAAAATGTCCTCTAAGCCCCCCATAGTGCTTCTCCTTTATTATGTTCTCTCTTATGGAATCCTTTGGGATACACAATTGGTTTTCCTTGAAGAGTAAACCTTCCTACATTATAAAATCTGCAAAATTGGTGTGGTAACTACCTATCATTTCCTCGCTTACTTGAAATGCTTTAGAGAAATCCTCATCTCTTTCATACATATCCTTAACAACATTTATTCCCAACCTTTCCAACCTAGTCACTTGAATGGTTAGAATCTCCCTTCTAAGGTCATCTACTACTTTGTTAGCAACTCCCTTTTTGTGTTTGCTAATGAAATTTTATGCTTGGATGCACTCCACCCACTTGGCATGTCTATGGTGCAATTTGTCCTATCCATTTAGAAAACTCAAAGCATGGTTATCAGTATAAAGTACAAACTCTTTAGGAAACAAATAATGCCACCAAATTCTTAAGGACTAAACCAATGCATACATGTTGAATATATTCATTTTGCCTCATTCATCTTTTCACTAAAGAAGGCCTCTAGTTTACCTTCTTGGATTAGGACCCCTCTTATGGCCCTATTGCTTGCATCAAATTCAATGGTGAACACATTATTAAAGTTAGGAAAAATAAGGATAGGTGCCTCTACAACCTTCTTCTTCAAAAACTCAAAGGATTGATCTACTTCTCTAGTCCATGCAAATTTTTATTTTCGTCCACCCTTGATGGTATCAATTATAGGAGCATGCACATTACTGAAACCCTTAATAAATTTTCTATAAAAACTTTCTAAGCCATGAAAAATCTTTACCTCACTCGCATTCTTGAGAGTAAGCTAGTTAAGAATGGCTTCCCCTTTTCTTGGATCCATCTTGAGATTACCCTTGGAGATGATAAAGCCTAGGAACACCAACTCCTTCTTCATGAAGTCACATTTGTCCAAGCTAATCTTTAGTACCTTCTTCTTGAGTTTCTCAAATACCATTTCCAAATGTGTAAGATGCTTCTCCCTAGAATGACTGAAAATAAATATATCATCAAGATAAACAATAAAAAAATGGTTACTGAAAGGCTTTAGGACCTCATTCATGGGTCTCATGAATGTACTTGGGGCATTTGATAGGAAAAAAGGCATCACCATCCATTCATAAAGTCCTTCATTAGTTTTAATGGCTATTTTCCATTCATCTCCTTCCCTTATTCTGATTTGATGGTATCCACTTTTCAAATCAATCTTGGAATAGAATTTTTCCCCTTCTAAGTGGTCCATCAAGTCTTCTATCCTAAGCATTAGAAACATATACCCGATGCTTATCGTGTTTATGGCTTTGGAATCTATACATAGCCTCCATGCACCCTCCTTCTTAGGTGCCAGCAAACCAAGGACTACACAAGGGTTGATGCTACTTCTTATGAACACTTTTGCAAGCAATTCTTCAATTTGCCTTGCTAATTCTTTTTTTTGGTCTGGTGTCATCAAATAGGCAGGATTGTTAGGCAATGTAGAACCTTGTATAAAGTTAATACAATGAATTGCCTCTCTAAATGGTGGTAAAGTATTAGTATTATAGTCTAAAATAACCTCCTTGTACTTGTCCAATAGCTATCTTACTTCCTTGGGTTCCACACTCCTTACCTCTGATCTGCCTTCCTTCTTCTTTTCTTCAAGTTTTGGCTGTAGTACAAGGGCAAAGCATGGTGTATTCTTTACCTTGAGGGTCTTCAAAAACTCCTCTCAAACCATCATCACACTAGATGAGTGTTTGGTTTCCTTTCCATCCTTTGGCAATGGTTTCATAGTGTACTCCTTCCAATTTTTGGTGATGATATAGACATTACTCCTATCATGCTTAGAATTGACATCATATTTCCATGGCTTGCCTAGTAACAAATGACAAGTATCCATCTCTGCAACATCACAAATAATTTTGTCCTTGTACTCACCAATTTGAAATTCAACATTAACTTGTTCAATAACTACAACTTGCTACTCCTTATTCAACCCTAAAACTTTGTAAGGGTTAGGATTAGGTAACCTCTTCAATCCAAGCTTTTCTACCATCTCTACTAATGCTATGTTATCAGTTGAACCAGAATCAACAATTACCTTGCAAACTTTACCTTTTACCTTGCATAAAGTTATGAATAAAGACTTTCTTTGTGGAGATTCTTGGTTTGTTACTATCTTTAGCAAGGTCCTATTGAACATCAGAGATTCTCCTCTCCCTGGATCAGCATTCCCTCTTGTCCCGTGTTCACTCTATGTATCATCCTCTTGTGTCAAGTAAATTTTTCTTTCTCCATCTTAACTATTTCTTCCCACTTTCTATGGACATCTAGAAGACCTATGACTAGTCTGATTACAAGTAAAACATTTTCCAGTAAAGACCCCTAGAGTCCTCCCTCTAGGTCAACCTCTTCTACTAGGCCTTCTTCCTCTAAATCCCCCTTTATAATTTTCTTTTCCATCTGATTTTTCTTGATTACTATTAGATTCACCTTGAGATCTATCAAATGAACCTCTACCCCTAAATCTTCCTCCACCTCTGTCATTTCCTCCTTTCCCTCTACCATGGGAATCATTTTTTATTTTTAGTTTCTCCTCAATTTTAAGGGCCATTTGTATCTTTCCAACTTTTGTTTCTCATTCTTAGGAACTTAAGCCCTTAGAGTGAGTTTATGAAACTCCTCTGTATATGCCCCCACCTCCAAGTCCTTTTGCCTTTGCCTTTGCCTTTGCCTTTGCAACTTTTGGCAAATTAGGACCTCATAGTCCTCTTGTATGAATTGTTTCTTGACCTCCAATTTCATCTTTTTCCATGTATCTATGGGCTCCTTCTCCTCCTCTCTCCTTTCATTTTGAAAAAAATTCTGCAACTAAGGGCAGATCTTTTCATTTTGGACTTGGGAAACCTTTACTCTTTGGCTTTTAGGCACATTATCACATTCAAAGTGATTGCCAAGTGCTTCAATCCATTCCATGCATTCTTCTAGATTCAATTTACCACTAAACATAGGTAGGTCTGATCTTTGATCCTTCCTTCCTACCCTTTCTAGGGCCTCCAACATGGCTCTTTGATCTAAAGGCATCCTGTCTCTCTCCTACCTTTTTTATCTTTCATCATCTCCTTCCTCTTCTCCTTCAGAGTCCTCTATGACTCCTCTAGCCATCTTGCCCTTCAACTTTTACAACTCTCTTTTCATGCTTCTATTTTCTCCTCCCTTACTGCGCTACTCTTTGCCATTTTCTCCTTGGCCAACTTGGCCAACTCCACATTAGTGATTCTAAGAGGTATCTCCCTCTCTCCATCCTCATTTTTAGACATCTTTCTACATCAACAAGTTCTTAGTGGCTCTCATACCACTTAATGTAGAGTCTACAACCTCAAATCCCAAAAAAACATTTTTTAGTGCCTAGCAACACCCAACCCACACAAGATGCCAAGTAAAGTTACTAGAATCTTCCCAATGCTAACCTCTATCTTTTCAAGTGGACTCCACTTCTTCAAGGTCTTACCATCTCCCTAGGGTTCACAGCAAACTTGGGTCTCAATAAGGCTTTATGCACAATATCCCACAACTAGGTCAAACAGGGAAAATTAGAGAAAATTCTTTAAGGGTTCAAAAAAAGACTTTTTCTATCCTTCTTAGACTTAACCCACTAGGACTCATCTAGTTTCAAGGTTCAAACACCATCACTAGACCACTTTTCCAAATTTAGGCCTAATAGTTCTAGTAGGTCTATTTTTGGTTTTCCATGGTTAACTCCCAAACCCTCCAAAAAAAAGTGGAAAGAAAACTACATTTTTGGACACCATTTTCCAAGTTCTTGAAGATCCCAAAGTCTTATGAGCTGATCCTACTCTAGCATACCCAAACCCCAACTAGGTTCATAGTCCTAATAGGCCTAATTAGGTTGGTTTTCCAAAGCAAGGGTCAAGAGATGGTATCATATAATCAACACAAGCACTTGGGACTCTTCTTTAGCATACCAAAAAATCATTCGACTCATCACATAGGTCACAACAACAAATTTGGAAGTTTTAGACCACTTTCCCCTCAAAACACAGTTGAACACATGGTTATGCTTAGCCTAGGGCTTGGAAGAAAAAATAGAAAATATAATTCTCTACCCTTGAAACTTTTCAACATTGAATAAAATAAACCTAAAATTATTCCCACAAAAAATCATTGAGATCCCACCATTAGGTTGCAAGTTAGAGGGCCATGAATACAAACTAGTCAACTTATAGCCTTATCCAAGCAGCCTCCAGTAAAATAGCAATAATTTGCACAAATGAATAGATGAAAACTTGAAACTAAATGATATTGAAAGGTGTTTCAGGTACCTATCCAACCATATCACTTTTTTGCATGTTCAAATCTATATACATCCATACAATAGCAAAAAATAAGGAAAATGGTAGAAAAATCAAGTTTTATTGCTCCAAAATGCTTCAAATCCATATAGTCAACACCCCCTAAGGAATATATGGTCATTTAATACTCATATTACTTCATCTCAATGGTTAAAACCACATTTCAAATGCTGGTTGTAACATTTACAAGTTTTTGCAACAAAATTGCAATGTTGTCAGCAATTTTGCTTGACGACTTTTCCAATTTTTGACATTTGACCTCTTAGACACTTGAAACCTAACCTAATGATTTTAAGGACCTTTAGAATCAACTAAGAAACATAAAAATCCCTTTTACCTTGAAAAATCAACTATTTTCCACTTTTGGACCCCCTAGTTCAATTTGGCATTTAGGTTTATAATGACACCTAAATTCCAATTGACCTTACATCTTGGTTTTTACTACATCATTTTTCAATTTTTTTCCTAATTTACTACTATATTCTCTATAAATTTGTCTTGGTGACATGCATCATGCTCCTTAGGCTAGGAAAACTCAAGTCTGTTGAGTTGGAAAACCTTGCACTTTGAGTCCCATCACGATCATATTAGTTTTAGTCAACCAAGAGGCATCTTGCACAGGCCTCTTCTTCCACTTGACAAGGTACTTGTAATATGTCTTCCTCTTGGTCTCCTTCAGCACTTTGGTGTCTAAGAGGCTATCAACTTCTTGTGATGGTATCTTCAGTAGTCCTGTAGGTAACTCCACTTCATCCACTTGACCTATATCATAGTCAACATTTCCCTTATTGGGATACAAATCATAAACATTAAAAATGTTAGATAAACCAATATCAGCTAGGAGTTCTAATTTATATGTATTTGTGCCATATTTTTGTAAAATTTTGAAGGGTCCCATCTTTATCATCATGAGCTTGATATATCTACCTTTAGGCAACATTTCAGCCTTGAGATGGACCATGACCATATCTCCCTCTTTGATTTGCAGGCCCCTTCCTATTTTATCTACCCTTTCTTTGTATCTTTCGTTGGTCTTTTCCAATCTATTTTTGACCTCTTAATGCAACTCCCTCATGACTACAGCAAAATCCTCTACTTGTGCACTTCTCCTTGCAACTTGACTCACATCTCTCAACTCCAATACACCCCTGGGATGAGTTGCATAAACAATTTGGAAAGGGCTGAAACCAATGCTCTTATTGACTAAATAATTATAGGAAAACTCTGCCTATGCCAAAACCACATCCCAATTAACACCATAGTCTTTGGTAAGACATCTTAATAGGTTCCCCAATGACCTATTTATGACCTGTATTTGGCCATCTGACTATGGTTGGTATGTTTATTAGTAAGCCAAATTTGTTCCTAACTTCCTCCACAAGGTTCTCCAAAAATGTCCTAAAAACTTAGGATCTCTATCAGACACTATGGATAATGGAAACCAATATAACCTTACTACTTCCTTGAACAATATCCCTGCAATATGTGAAGCATCATTGATTATTTTGAAAGAAAGGAAATGTGCCATTTCAGAGAACCTATCCACTACAACAAGAATACAATCATACCCTTGTCTAGTCTTGGGCAGTCCAAGTACAAAATCCATGTTTATGGAATCCCATGGCTTGTTTGGAATGGGTAGTGATGTGTACAAACTTGCATTAGATGTTGTTCCCTTTTCTTTTTGGCATACCATGCACCTCTCCACAAAATATCTAACCTTTGACTGTATTCTTGGCCAATAATAAAACCTCTTGACTAGCTCCAAGGTCTTTTCTAGACCAAAATGTCCTCCAAACCCCCCACAGTGCTTCTCCTTAATTATGTTCTCTCTTATGGACCCCTTTGAGACACACAATTGGTTTCCCTTGAAGGGAAAACCTTCTTGCAATATAAAATCTACATAATTAGTATGGTAACTACTTGTCATTTCCTTGCATACTTGGATAGCTTTAGAGAAATTGTCATCTCTTTCATACATATCCTTAATAGCATTTATTCCCATGCTTTCAACCTAGTCTCTTGAATGATTAGACTCCTCCTGCTAAGGGCATCTACTACTATGTTAGAAACTCTCTTTTGTGTTTGATAATGAAATTGTATTCTTGGATGTACTCCACCCACTTGGCATGTCTATGGTTCAATTTGTCTTGTCTATTTAGAAAACTTAAAGCATGGTTATCAGTATAAAGTACAAACTCTTTAGGCAACTAATAATGCCTCCACTTTCTTAAGGACTAAACTAATGCATACATTTCTAAATCATATGTTGAATATCTTTGTTTTTCCTTATTCAAATTTTCACTAAAGAAGGCCACTGGTTTACCTTCTTAGCTTAGGACTTCTCCGATGGCCCTATTTCTTGCATCACATTTGATGGTGAACACTTTATTAAAGTTAGGAAAAATAAGGATAGGTGCTTCTGCAACCTTCTTCTTCAAAAACTCAAAGGATTGATCCGCTTATTTAGTCCATGCAAACTTGCATTTTCTTCCACCCTTGATGGTGTCAATTATAGGAGCACACACATTACTAAAACCCTTAATAAATTTTATATAAAAACTTGCTAAGCCATGAAAACTCTTTACCTCACTTGCATTCTTGGGAGTAGGCCAGTTAAGAATGGCTTCCACTTTTGTTGGATCCATCCTGAGATTGCCTTTGGAGATGACAAAGCCTAGGAACGCCATGTCTTCCTTAGTGAAGTCACATTTTTCCAAGTTGATCTTCAACACCTTCTTGTTGAGTTTCTTCAACACCATTTCCAAATGTGTGAGATGCTCCTCCCTAGAATGACTAAAAATCATCATATCATCAAGATAAACAACATCAAAATGGTTAATGAAATGCTTTAGGACCTCATTCATGAGTCTCATGAATGTACTTGGGGCATTTGAGAGGCCAAAATGCATCACCATCCATTCATAAAGTCCTTCATTAGTTTTAAAGGTTGTTTTCCATTCATCTCCTTCCCTTATTCTGACTTGATGGTATACACTTTTCAAATCAATCTTGGAATAGAATTTTGCCCCTCCTATGTGGTCTATCAACTCTTCCATCCTAGGCATTGGAAGCCTATACCTGATGGTTATCTTGTTTATGGCTCTGGAATCTATACATAACCTCCATGCACCCTCCTTCTTAGGTGCCAACAAAGTAGGGATTTTACAAGGGCTAATGCTCCTTCTTATGAACCCTTTTGCAAGCAATTCTTCAACTTTCCTTGCTAATTCTTTTTTTTTCTCTGGTGTCAACCTATAGGAAAGTTTGTTAGCAGAACCTAGTATAAAGTCAATACAATGACTTACCTCTCTAAATGGTGGCAAAGTATTAACAGTACAGTCTAAAATAACCTCCATTACTTGTAGACAAAAGGAGGAGGAAACAATGAAATCCCCTAAAGAACAGGAGGCAATACAAACATTAATAAATTTTCCTAACTCAGGAACTCCTTCACACCAGCCATTACAAATATCTATACCATCATCTAGTACTACCAGAGTTGCAAGGGTACTTCACTATGGAGACCCTGAATTAGATGAGGAGATAGTCATACCGAGCTATGACTCAAAATCAATAACCATTGATCAAATCAATGAGGTGCGGGAAGCACTGAATAGAAGGAAAAGACAGGAGATACTTAGGAAGGAGTATAAACATAAGAAAACATTATATGAAATTAAGGACATCTTTATGGATGCCTTTAGTTTGCAATCACTAGATGAGTCAAAGCATAGCACAGAGCAATTAACAGATATTGTTGACCAGGTGATAAATGAAGACCTAGAAAAAAATGCAAAACTTATGGAATGGTCAGAAAGAAAATTTCAAGAGAAAGTGAATGAGAAAATATCAAGTCAAATTGCACTTTCACAAGTTGAATTGGCAAAAAATATTGACAAAGTAAAAAAGGTACTTGAGAATATACTCTCATTTTACAAAAAGTTGTGTGATTTTTCATTCTTCACATAAGAAACAAGCCAAAAGATATTGAGCTTGGAAAGAAATTTAAACATTTCAAGCATGCAATTACCAAATGATCTAGCTCAAAGTGAGAAGAATTTTGCTCAATCACTTCACACTCACAAAGAAATAGCTGTATTAATAGTAGATGAGGCTAATATCAAGGCCAAATTAATACAGCTCTAGTCCTCCATTACCTCAGATTTAGAGATACTCCATAAAGAGCAAGTATATGTTGAAACTGTTCTCAAGAAAGACCCAAATCTTTCTACATCAGATGAACTTATTCATCTTGCTTCCGAGACTGCCATCCAGCATAAGTCACTGGAAATTTCTTTGAACAATTGGGATGCAGCTCTTAGGATGATTATGGAGGTAAGCAGCACATTTTTGGCTAAATATGGTCTTAACCCTTAAAAATTCTTTGACATAAGTGTCAAAAAAGGGGGAGAAAAAAGATATAATAAGGGGAGATACAGATGAGATGAATTAATGGGGGAGAAAAGATATAAAGGAGGAGCTTGATATACAGATAAGGCACAATCAACTAAGGGGGAGTTATAAAATTTTTGAGGTATATATTGTAAGTTACAAATTTTGATCAAGTTTTCTTTAAACTTTGTATATACCGATCAGATTAGTAAATGTACTTATAAGGTCAGTTAAAGTGCTTTTGTCACTCATGTCAAAGGGGGAGATTGTTAACCTCATAATGGTTTTTGACACTTGAGTGCCAACACACTTAATCACATTCCACATTGGAAGCTGAGTACATCATGCATGCCGAGTCACAACAAGTGCCGAGTGATCTTCATGTGTCGAGTAGTTTTTAGATACCGAGTGAAGATCAGATACCAAGTGAAGTATAAGTATCGAGTGTTAACAAGTGCCGAGTAATATAAGGTGCCAAGTGATATAGTTTTGTTTAAGTGTCGAGATATCTAGGAAACAGCATGTGCCGAGTATCAGCAATACTTTAGTAGCCGAGTAACTCAGTAGATCAGCATAAGATTTTTTAATTGCACAAACTATGATGCAAACAATTTTTATAGCCAACATAAGGTAAATCTCGAAGGATTTAATGATGAGATCGAATCTTTTAATTTTCCTATGCAATCCACATGCAGCCAATTAGAAAAATGATGAAGGCATGCAACCAATAAAAGAAGTACAAATAATAAGCAAAAAATAAAGATTGAATATGGATCGTAGATCCATACCTAACCCTAAATTCTCAAATATATTTATAAGGAAGATGAAATTTCATTGAAAATTTGAGATAAGACATACAAGGGTGCACAAGGAATTCTATTTTCAGAACAAGGATTATAAGATCACAAAAAGGATCAAGATTAGAGAAATCAGAATAGGTTCTTGCATTCAGCAATCAAGGATTGTAATCAATCAGGTTCATTATACCTAATACTCTCTAGCAATTGTATTAGAATGAAAATCCTATGGTGATAGGTTAGCTTAACAACTATTTTGTAAATCCTTAATTAGGCGATTAAATCTTTTAATAGGGTAAAACTTCATGTTAAGTGTTTGAAATCCTCTAACCAGGTCACTATTGACACAGTGTAAAGCGTTTAACAGGGCAGACCATCAGAAGTGGTTGAACAATATTGCTGCAATAATTTTTTGTGGGTATCATCCCTACCCCAGTTTTACCTTCTTATTCCTAGAGAGTTTCTAGGTTACCAAATTTCAGTGTGATGAGTTATTGATGCATGTGTTTAGTTACATGTTTATTTGATGTATTTACATGCATGAAATTTACTTACAGTTAAAAGTTTTATTGGCTAAAGTGTGATACTTATGATTCACCCCCCCCTGCCCCCCTCTCTCATAAGTACTCTTTCCATATTTGAATATTCCAACACAACTTGCTACTCCTTATTCAACCATGAAACTTTGTAAGGGTTAGGATGAGATAACCTCTTCAATCCAAATTTTTTACCATCTATACTAATGCTATGTTATTAGTTGAACTAGAATCAACAATTACCTTGCAAACTTTACCTTTTATATTGCATAAAGTTCTGAATAAAGACTTTCTTTGGGGAGGTTCTTGATCTATTACTATCTTCAACAAGGTCCTTTTGAACAATAGAGATTCTCCTCTCTTTGGATCAACATTCGCTCTTGTCCCTTGTTCACTCTGTGCATCATCCTCTTGTGTTAATTGAATTCTTCTTTCTCCATCTTGGCTATTCCTGCCCACTTTCTCTAGACATCTAGAAGACCTATGACCAATCTGATTACAAGTAAAACATCTACTAGTAAAGACCCCTAGATTCCTCCCTCTAGATATACCTCTTGCATTAGGGCTTCTTCCTCTAAATCCCCCTCTAGGATTTGCTTCTCCTTTTGATTTTTCTTGATTTCTATTAGGCTTGCCTTGACATTTATTCAATAAACCTCTATCAAAAAATCTTTCTCCACCTCTATTATTTTCTTATTCCCATCTACCATGGAAATAATTTTATTTTTTGTGTTTCTCCTCAAATTTTAGGGCCATTTGATAATATTTGTGGATAGTTTTAGGATTGAACAAAACTAGTTCATCCTTGATGGAATACTTGAGTCCATTCAAGTATCTTGCCAACTTTTTTTCTCATTCTCAGGAACCTAAGCCCTTAGAGTGATTTTATGAAACTCCTCTATATATGCCCCTACATTCAAGTCCTTTTTCCTTAGGCTTTGCAAGTTTTGGGTCATTAGGTCTTCATAGTCCTCTTGTATGAGTTGTTTCTTGACCTCTGATTTCATCCTTTTCTACATAGCTATAGGCTCCTTCTCTTCCTCTATAATTTCATTTGAAAGAAAATTAAACCAACTAAGGGTAGACCCTTTCATTTTGGATTTGGCCACCTTTAGCCTTTCGCTTTTGGGCACATTATCAAATTTAGAGTGATTGTCAAGTGCTTCAATCCATTCCATGCATTCCTCTAGATTCAATTTACCATTGAACATAGGTAGGTCTGATCTTTGATCCTTCCTTCCTACCCTTTCTAGGGCCTCCAACATGCCTCTTTGATCTAAAAGCATCCTATCTCTCTCCTTCCTTGGTTCTCTTTCATCATTTCCTTCTTCTTCTCCTTCATAGTCCTCTATGACTCCTCTAGCCATCTTGCCCTTCAAAATTTCCAACTCTCTTTTCATGCTTCTATTCTCCTCCCTTACTGGTCTACTCTCTCCCATTTTCATCTTGACCAACTTGGCCAACTCTAAATTAGCGATTCTAAGATGTATCTCCCTCTCCCCATCCTCATTGTTAGTGGCTCTAACACCACTTGATGCAGATTCTATAGCCTCAAATCACCAAAAACCTTCTTTGGTGCCTAGCAACACCCAACCCACACAAGATGCCAAGTAAAGTTACTAGACTCTTTCCAATTCTGACCTCTATCTTTCCAAGTGGACTCCACTTCTTCAAGGTCTTACCCTCTCAATAGGGTTCACAGCAAACTTGGGTCTTAATAAGACTTTAGGGACACTATCCCACAACTAGGTCAAATGGGGAAAATTAGATAAAATGCATTAAGGGTTCAAAAAAAGACTTTTTCTATCCTTCTTAGATTTAATCCACTAGGATTCATCCACTTTAAATGTTCAAACACCACCACTAGACCACTTTTTCCAAATTTAGACCTAACAGTCCTAGTAGGCCTTTTTTTTGTTTTCCATGCTTAACTCCCAAACCCTCCAAGAAAAGTGGCAAGAAAAATAAATTTCTAGAAACCTTTTTTAGGTTCTTGAAGATCCCAAATTCTTATGGGCTGATCCTACTCTAGCATACCCAAACCCCAACTAGGTTCACAATCCTAATAGGCCTAATTAGGTTGGCTTTCCAAAGAAAAGGTTTGGGGTCATAGAATCAACATAGCCACTTGGGAATATTCCTCACCATGCCAAAAAATCATTCCACCCATCACTTGGGTCATAGCAAACTTACTTGGGTCACAGCAACAAGTTTGCGAGTTTTAGACCACTTCCCCTTCAAAACAGAGTTGAACACATGGTTATGTTCAGCCTAGGGCCTTTAAGAAAAGATAGCAAACCTACTTCTCTACCCTTGAAACTCTACCATATATAATAAAATACCCCTAACTTTCTTCCTACCAAAAATCATTGAGATCCCACCATTGGGTTGCAAGTTAGAGAGCCATGAATACAAACTAGTCAACTTATAGGCTTATCCGGCTAGCCTCTAGTAAAATAATAGTAACTTGCACAAATGAATAGATGAAAACTTCAAACTAGATGCAATTGAAAGTTGATTTAGATACATTTCCCACCATATCTCTTTTTGACATGTGCCAATCTGTACATGTCTTTACAATAGCAAAAAAATAGGAAAATGATAGAAAAATCAAGTTTTATTGCTCCAAAACACTTCAAATCCATACAACCAACACTCCCTCATGCTTGTAAAGTCATTTAATACTTATATTCCTTCATCCCAATGGTTAAAACCACATTTCAAATGGGGTTTGTAACACTTACAAGTTTTTGCAACAAAATTGCAAAGTTGCCAACAATTTTGCAAATTTTGCTTGATGACTTTTGCAATTTTTGACATTTGACCTCTTAGACACTTGAAACTTAACCTAATGATTCTAAGGACCTTTAGAATCAAGTAAGAGACATAGCAATCCCTTTTACCTTTAAAATCACCTATTTTCCACTTTTTGACCCCCTTGGTTCAATTTGGCACTTAGGTTTATAATGACACCTAAAGTCCAACGGACCTTACATCTTGGGTCTTATTACATCATTTTTCAATCTTGTTCCTAATTTACTACTAGGTTCTATATCAATTTTTCTTGGTGTCCTGCACCACTTCCTATGCATAACTCTCTTCACATTTATATCAATATGTACATATACTTAATCTATATACTTTCCCCCTTTGTATTCTTTCCTCCTTTTCTTGTTACAAATTCTAAAATAATTTTACAATGTTATGCCAAAATGTGAAATAAAATCATGATGTACCTTCAAAATCACAAAGAAAGCCTTATCCCAATTATCTTGTAGCACCTTCAAAATGTATAGATCAATCTAAAGCTTTGTTGATAACTCATTCATGTGATCTACAACTAACAAATTTGTATCTTTGACTATTGTCCTTGCATGATCCATTCTCTTCTACATCATGTCCATGTGGGGAACTATCATACATTTTATATCAATGAGTATTTCCCTTATTCTAGCCTCTTCCCTTAGAAGTTCTTCCTGAAGATCTATCAAAAATATAATTTTTGCAAAATGATTGGAACTAGAGCTTGGATTAAGTACTACCTAATTTGCACTATCCTTCAAGTCCATGTCAATCTTGGCTAGTTTATCTTTTATTTCCTTGGTAAATTTAGTGGAATCACTCAACTTTACAAATAAAGATACAACATTATTTACAAAAATTTATAGTACAAAAATTAAAGTAGATAGTTCTACTTGATTAATTGCCATCTCTTTCACTACATTTTCTAGCACATTGTTCTCAAACTTCCTTTTAGCTTTCATAAGGATTTTGTCCCACCCACCAATGACCTCATTGAACTTATGTACAATATCAATTAATTGATCAATTATAGGGGCTTTTTAATTTACCTCTATGGATAGAGCATCCATAAATATCTCTTTGATATCTTCCAAAGCTTTGCTTCTATCTCTTTTAGCCCTTACCATTTGTTGCTTTGCTCTTTTCTTCCATAGCTCTCCAAAATGTTGATTTCTTCAATAGATAGATTGGATTGATCCCAATTTGGGATTACAACATCTTCATGAAGATCTATGCCATGAACTATCTTCCATTTTCCTTTGCTCTTGACAGTTGAAGAATGAATTATGTCTTTTCCTTTGTCAACTGAGTCTTTATTTTGTTGCTCCTTAGTTGAGACTATGGGAGTCTATTCCATAGTTGAAGCTATGGGGACCTTTCTCTCAGTTACCTTTGTGAGAGAGCTTGGTGAAGGTGAAATTGATGAAGGGTGCTCCTCTTAATACCAATAACACATAATAGAAACAAAGAAATAATAGAAACTTAAGAGAACAAAATATGGGCTTCTTAATATCATCACAAATAAAAAATTATAGAATTTAGAATTTTAATATACTAACCCACATGGGTGCCTTCATTACAAAAATTTGCAAGACAATGTTGCGAACTATCACCCAAAGTTGTCCCAGACAATGTTCGAGCCTTTCTTAAAGGGTCAATTTTATGTTGCCTGGGAAGGTTCTAGACACTCAAACTTAATACCTAGGGCTAACAAACCCTAACAATACATATAGAGTTGACCAAATACACCTTTGAAATATAGTTTATAAATTTTGGGTACCCCAACTTTGAAAGGCCATAACTCTCAAATCATTGCTCCAATTGTCTATTATAACACTTTTTTGAAACCTCGGCTCTTAATCAATCTGTGCAAGCACCCATCTATCAAGTTTTTGGACCTCATCATGGGTTTCTAAGGCCTTCAAAATTGAGCCTAAAGTTTTATACCAAAATTACACACTTGAAATCTACAATAACTTCACAAATACATATAATCTTTTTAGAAATTTATTCAATGCTCTCCTCAAGATTCATGACAAGGGCATAACCACCTCATGTGTACAATAATTTGAGTGGTTATATTGGGAATTGATAGATCAGTCTTTTGGTGCAATGATAACCCCATTCTAACAAGTGGTATCAAAGCTTGGCTACAACTTTGAATCCCTAGACCCTTAGGTAACACTGACGGGGAGATTGTTGTAAATTTATCTAGTGCTCCCCTCAAGATTTGTGACAAGGGCTTAACTACCTCATCTATAGTATAAGTTGAGTGGTTGTGTCAGGCATTGATAGATCTATCTTTTGGAGCAACAAAAACCTAATTCTAACAAATCTAGTCATAAAACTCCATTGAAAAGTTGATATGTCTAAAATGAACCTTCACCTCTAAAATTAGAACATTCTGAGCTCGTATAACTGACTTACTAAGTATCAAGCCAACATAGACAAACTCTACATTAAGAAACCCCTTATTGAAACAATTAAAAGTAAATTTTTTTGGGTGATGCAAGATTACTCTTACACCCAAGATGCTCCTACATTACAAATAAACTTGAAAGGAAATATTATTGAGTGATGCAAGATTACTCTTGCACCCAAGATTCTCCTACATAAAAAACAAACTTTACTGCACTGCTTGGTTAAACTAGGTTCACCACAATGGATTGTTACTCTAGTATTTCCTTAGGTGGAGTTGTAGGAAGTGCTACCATTACCTCTACAACAATATTCTTAGGATCATAATCTTTAATTATGAATACCTTTGGTAGGTATCCCTCTTCCTTAATATCAAAAATATTCTTCCACGTATTTTTGTGGACTACATAACATTTCCTTTGTCTTTGACAAAACTTGAAAAGTTCTAAATCTAGGAGTTTTTTTTTTTTTCATATTTGGACATTGCATCTTTGATTTCTTTCTCTGAGAGATTAGGCATGAGAATCCTTAGAGTATTCTCTCTAATATCCTTCTTCTTTTTTCATTGTATTAACCCAATGATGTGAAACAACCTTCAGTAGATCTTCAAGATCTTTCCCTTTAAGTTTAGAAGGATCTTATTTCCATCTTTCCATCTATTCAACTAATGCTTCCTTAATCTTTTTCTACTCCTCTTTGCTTCTAGAGTCATATTTCAAGTGTTTAAGTCTTGTAATAGCCCTTCCTTCCCTTATATTTTTCAATTGTTACTCAAAGGTAGTGGGTTCCTTTTTCAAAGATATATTTGGGGTGTTATCTTCTTTTGCATCATCCTCATCGTCATCCTCTGGCCTTACTTTCTTTCTTGGTTTCCTTGGCTTTGAGGTAGTTATAGGAGTAGACCTTGTTGTTCTCCTTGGTGGAGGATTAGGTGGGGTCTTCACCTTTTTCCTTGGAGTTTCCTCTACCTCTTCTTCTTCATCACTTTCCTCTTTATCTTCATCTTCAATATCATTACCCTTTCCCTCCATGACCATAAGAGGTGAATCTAATTTTAAAAATTTCTCCAACCTCTTCTTTCCTCTCTTCAAAATTTGAGGGATCTAAATCTCAACTAAGATTCTTATCTTGGCTTCTTCATATGCCCCAAAATAAGTAGCCTTCAAGTTTATAGGTTTATTGATGAGAGCCTCAACAATTTCTCTTATTTCATCAATGTTTACCTCATATGATAAAGGGTTTACCCATCCAATCCTAGGTTTGACTACCTATATATGAATTCTATCATAGTCAACTACAAGGCATATATCCTTCTCATAATCATCTATAAGTTGCTTAGCAGTCCTAAATCTATTTTTCATCCTCTCCATGAAGTTATCAAAGTGACCATCCATGATGCTTTCAAAGTTCTCGCCCATCTCATTTATAGATTCATTAATCTAAGACAATACTGGGCGTCTTTCTTCCAAACAACATTTCCTTTTGAAGGAAAGAATTTATGTACATAAAAGGACATATAGACTAAGAGTGAATTGAACTTACATGAGTTATTCTTGGAGGCCCAAATTCTCTACATGTTTTTGCTTATTTGGACATGTTGAAGCTTAGCTAATCAACAAATAAATTCTTCTTTATGATCTTGTACCTCGCATAGCATGCTATTCTAATAGCTTGAACTATAGATTTTGTGTCCAATAACATGGATGCCAAACTTGATTTCCATGTTAATCGCATTACTTAATTTTATGCCTCTACCATCCCATTTAGCTAGGGTTTTAGCATCCTTAGACTTCTCCATCATTGGGTACCATGTTATCTTGTGAATCATCTTCTTTATGATGGGTTAGGTCTACTCCAACTAGAATGACATGTTATGGACTTGGCTTAGTATAATCTTGATCCATTTGATTCAAAAGTTTCTTGTCATGTGGATGATGTAGTTCAAACCCTTGACCTCCATCTATGCTTGTGGTGTAGCTTCAATACATCATTATCACACAATGCACCATATGTATGATCTCTAGCTCAAAATTTCCTAGTTCTTGAATAGAATAATGATAGAATGATCTGATATTTTGAATGAGAAGTATCTTAGGAGGGATTGATGAGTGAGCCCCTTATGGATCCTTCAACTCAATAGTTGCTAGATACAATTTGAATTTTAGAGGAATGCAGTCAAAACTCTTCATCATCACTTCTAAACCCTTTTTGACCTTTGCACTGGAAGATGTGGAAGATGTTTCCATACTCCTCAATTGATGAAGGACTTTGAAGATGTTGACTTCGTCTAAGAATTTCCTTCAAAAAAGAATTTCTTAATCACATTGGGGGCTCAAGGAATGTTTTTCTCTTAGAAAACTTTGAATTGGCTATGAAAAATGAAACTAGGATTTCTCCCTTTGTATCAAATTTTCAATTTTAGGGCCCCATTAATGTTTTGTACCTAGGTAGGTAAAATATACTTAGCTTGATCTTTAACCCTTGAATGCTTAGTTAAGCATGCTTGGTTGATTTAGTGACTTAGTTGAGTATGCCCATGATCAGTTAGGTCTACGGAGTAACTCAATTAGGACTAACTACTCAATTAGGCCTAAGGAGTGAGTTAGTTAGAAATAACAGCTTGGTCAATTCTAAGACTTTCTTATATCCAAGTGCATCTGATATGCTGATCTAGACTATCTTGCTTGGATGATTGGAACTAATGTATAATTTTAATTTGATCTCACCTCCATTGCTCTCCTTTCCTTCTTATGTAGAGATGATTGAATCACCCAATTCATTCCCTTGGGTGTCAATAACCTTATTGTTTTCACTTGAATTCTCTAGAGATTTCCTCACCAATTGCTACTTCATTTGAGTTCTGATCTTTTTTAGCCTTTGATTTCTTTTCATCTTCAACTTTACCTCTATTCATGCAATTCTTTTCTAGATTACCAAGTTCTTTTTGTAAATGCATAGTAGGCTAGG
Source organism: Cupressus sempervirens (assembly GCA_028749045.1). Lineage (NCBI taxonomy): Eukaryota > Viridiplantae > Streptophyta > Pinopsida > Cupressales > Cupressaceae > Cupressus > Cupressus sempervirens. The sequence continues at coordinate 840,168,613 of CM053785.1, read as the reverse complement.
TGACTTGGGTAGGGTGGGGTGAATCAAGAACCAATAAAACTTTTAGTTAAATTCACCAACTAATCATTTATAAGATAATCTGATCTAATTGCATGTATCAAAGACTAAAATTAATAGAACATTCATAACATTTAAAACAATAATTAGTAACCTAGAAACCTTCCAAATAGAAAGTAAAACAAGGTTGGGGATACTACCCATAAGCTTTACTAGTGCAGTATAAAGGTGGCATGTTAAGGCTTACAATTTATCACTTCTAGTGATCTGCCCTATTAGGAATAATAAGGACTATTAGGTACACCTTGTGAAAGAATTTATACAATACAATGCAGTATGTACTCAGTTAGAAGATTCTATATACTAATAAGTCCACCTTATTAGAGGATTTAACTAATGTACCTTTTAGGATGAACTAGTAGCTAATCTCTACTATCCAACTCTATTTGTTGATTGAGATTCCTTTGATGTCGAAAATGATCACCTTGATGTAATGGATGAGACTGTGCTTTTTTTTGTGCTTCATGTAGCCTTTAGCCTTCTAATTTGCATTCATACTTATACTTCATATATATTACTTGCCCATTTGGATATGACAAGATATCTTACATTTATACCAATCCAAATAATTACCTTCTAGATTCAGCTACAATACCATATTCAATAATATTCACTAAGTTGGTTCACTATTGATACTCGAGTCCTGATGACCACTCATGTGATATACTAATACTTGGAAACATAGTGAACTCAAAAAACTATGGCACTTAGTTGACACTGGAGCTCGATCCACATTGATCACTTGGGAGTAGGCATGAATTCATTTAACACTAATGACTCATAAAATACTATTGACTTGGAAAACACTATAGAGCTTGGTTGACACTGTAATAATTGGGTTATCATTAGAGCTTAGTCAACGCTCATTCTTTTACACTCTATTAATATAGCTAGCTCAATTGACACTATCATTCTACACTACTCAGTTAACACTTCATGACTACCTTGGTTGACATTGAAATAGCTTGGTTTACACTGTCTTCAAGGTTTACTCTATGATGCTTCATAAAAATGTAACCAACCAAATGATTAAGTGTTTTGAAACTAATTGAAAATTGGTTTGACCATAAGGTCAACAATCTCCTCCTTTGGCATTAGTGACAAAAACACTTATCATACCAAAAAAATTATGAATACTCAAAAAGATGGATCAAAACTCCCCCTATCAATCTGCTTGGGTATGTACCTTAGTTTTGACTATTGTGTTGATACTTGACTAACACTAATTTTGTTTTTCATTTTTCAAAATAAAATTAGCTTTTTTATACATAAATTTCTTCTTCTTTATGTTGTATAGCTATATTTCCTCTTTGTGTATGATATAACTATATTTCCCCCTTTTTTTGACACATATTTACATGATAACACCAAAATGTGAGAGGAAATCACTATGTACCTTCAAAATTAGAGACATTGATTTGTTCCAACTTTCTTGCAAAACTTTAAAAGTATGCAAAGTTATTTAAACTTCAGCTAATAACTCCATCATTTGAATAGAAATAGAAAATTTGTTGTCATGGATTAATGTCTTTGCATGAACAATGTGTTTCTAAATTACATCCATGGTTGGAATTATCATATTCTGAATTTCTGCTAGTGTAGCCCTATTTCTTGCTTCTTCTCTTAATAACTCTACCTACAAGTCTGTCAAATACCTGATCTTGACAAAATGTGTTGAGCCAGTATTTGGGTCAAGTGACAACTTTTTTGCACTTTCCTTTAGATTAGTATCAATCTTTGACAACTTGTCTTTTATTTCCTTGGTAAAATTTGTACTATCACTTAGTTATACAAATAAGGAAACAACATTATTAACAGTGCTCTCAAAGAAATAAAGACAATGGAGAATTCCACTTGATCTATGGCAATCTTTTGTTCCACCTTTTCTAAAATGTTATTATCAAATTTTCTTTCTTCCCTCTACAGTAGTTTCTCTTGACCATTCAAATATTCATTTAACTTGTGAACTATGTCAACAAGTTGGTCTAAAATAGATTTCCTTTCATCAATTTCAATACTAAGTGTATACTTAAATATACATTTGATATCTTCTAGCACTTGATTTATTTCCTTCCTCTTTGCTCTCAGTTTCTATTGTTTAGCCCTTTTCTTCTAAAGTTCTCCAAGAGTTTCTATTTCTTCAGGAATAATATTGGAGGTATCCCAATATTCAATTACTTATCTTCATCCAAATCAACTTCATCAATAGAAACTTCTATCTCTTTACCTTTTTTATTTGCAACAGATGAAGGAATAATTTAATTACTTTTACTTAAATCCTCGGTGCTCAGTTGAGGCTTGAGTTCAACTATCATTGCACTTACTATGGAATCACTTGTAGAAAAAACAACATGACTGATTGGAGAAACAAAAACAATAGCATGAGTACTTGCAATGCCTTGTTGTGAATTAGTCTGGCTTGATGTTGTGATGACTGGAGCCTATTGGTCAGTAGATGTAGTGATAGTAATAGTACTCACCTCAAAACTCAGTAAGATAGTTCCAATAGCCAATTGAGTGCTTGGTTGGACAATGTTTAACCCAATGGTCTGTGACTCGGTTGTAGTCTTCACTAAGCTTGATGTAACTATTTCTTTTCTCAGAGAATTAGGAAGGGAGGCCATTACCTTTGTTGTAATCTTTTCAAAATCTAAATCTTGAATATTCTAGATCTCTCATAGATCCGCACTAACTATTTGATCATCCCTATCCTCTTCATCATCTACTTGCATAACTACCTCTGTGGCCTTTATAACATGCAATCCATAAAATAAAATAAAATTCATGCATTTGTATTGGATTGAAGAATAGATTCAGTATCATTTGATAAAATTAGGAATTCATTGAACTTAGGAGTTAGCTTTTGTTCAAAATTTGTCAATTCTTCCTTTACTTCCTTGTCTGGAATATTTGACATTACCTTCCTCAAGGTTTGTTCACAAATATCCTTGGAAACAATTGCAATATTATCCCAGTGATGTGATACTACCTGGAGAACAATATCTAGAACTTGACTACTTAATTCACTCAAAGATTAGTTCCACTTAGCCATCTTTACCATTAAGACTTCTTCTATTTGCATTTTCTCTTCTTTACTTCAAGTTTCATACTTAAGAAATTTGAAATCTTCCATAGCTCCACCTTCTATTATTCATCTTAGTCTTTCTTTAAAGAATGGAGTTGACCTTTCAAATGATATCTACTACTCTTCTTCTTCATCTTCTTCTTCATCTTGAAATATGAGCTTCTTCCTTGATTTGATAGGTTTTTTGATGCTAAAGGCAGGAGAGGACCTTGTAGCTTTCCTTGTTATTATTTTCCCCTTTTGATTTGGTTCTTCTTCTTCTAATTCTTCTTCATCTTCAACGTCATCACCCTTACCTTCTATGACTAGAACAGGGGAATCATTTTTCTTATTCTCCTTTTGAATATTTTATACCTTCTTCCTTCCTCTCTTAAGAATCTAGGGAATCTTGATTTCAAGAGAAATCCTAGTTTTTGGCTCCTCATATTTACCAAAATAAGGTTCTTTATGGTCCACAGTCTTATTAAAAAGAGCCACAATGTTTTCCTTAGTATCATCAATATTCACCTCATAACCAAGAGGTCTTACCCATGCAACTCTAGGTCTAACTGCCTAAATATGTACCTTGTCATAGTCTACGAGGAAACATATGTCTTTCTCATAATCATCCGCTAGTTTCTTAGGCATTCTAAAACTACTCTACATCCTTTCCTTAGAGGTTTCAAAATATGCATCCATGATGCCCTCAAAATTATCTCCCATTTCAGCTATGTATTCATTGATTTGATATATAAAAGGTTTATCCTTCTTCCATACTACATTGCCCTTGGAAGGAAAAAAATTTCTAAACATAAAAGAATAAGCATGCCAAAAGTGAACCAAACTTAGATAGATTTGTCTTGGATTCTCATATTCTCTCCATGTTCTTGCTCAATTCGTTCAGCTACATCACGATGAGGTCAAAAGGCAGATAAAAGGCAAGTCCAAAACTTCACATGGGACACTATTTAGCCAGTTAGAAATATATATCTTGTGTGAAATTACATGAATTAAGAACTTGATCTCCATGTCAGTAACACCATTTATCTTCATTCCTCTACCATCCCATTTGACAATATTCTTCTTTTCTAGCTTAACTCAATCTAGAGTTTGTGCCATTTTAGGTCTATTAAGCATGGGAAAACTGGTAACCCTTGAATCATTTTCTTTATGATTTGGATGGGTTGGCCAAGCCAGAATCGCATGTCATGGACACAACTTAGGATAAACCTAATCCATTTAATTTTGAAATCCCCTGGCATATGAAGAATGTGTTGGCAATGGGCCAGCATCCCTCATAGGGTTCATGACATGGCTTAACTACTTCATGTGGTTCTATAAGACTATTGCTTGGTTAGGCATTAATAGGTTGATCTTTTGGTACAATGGCATCCATGTCCTTTCTAATAATTGGTATTGGATCTTGGTCATAGCTTCAAATCTTGTAAGCCATAGTGAGTGACATTGGGAGGGGTATTGTTGGTAGTGGGCCAACATCCCTTGTAGCATTCATGACATGGATGAACCACTTCTTATAGTTCTATAAGACTATTTTTTGTATCAGGTATTAATAGGTCAATCTTCTAGTGCAATGGCAATCATGTCCTTTCTAGCAAAATGTGGTTTAAGCCCTTCACTTCTAGTTGCTTATGCTTAGTTTTTAGGTTTCCATCCATGCACAATGCGTTATACACGTGATTTGTCTCTAGAATTCCCATTTCTTAAATTGAATAGTGATAAAAGGATCTAATATCATGTATTAAAAATACCTTTGGTGGTATTTGCAAATGTGCACCAACTGGGTCCAATTCCTCTATAATTGCAAGATAAAGTTTGAACATTGGGACTTCATGCACAGTGCTCCTTACCAACATTTTTTATCCCTTCTAAACCTTTTTTCTAGATGAGGATGCTATATTGCTTAGTGATGGAAGGATAATCTTCAAAAAACTCACTATGAATTTCTCAGGGGCTCAAGGTTTCTCTACTCTTTTTGTTCTTAAATTCATAGTGAAAAATGAAAACCTTTGATTATCCCTTTTTTTCAAGATTTTTTTTTAACTCACCATAAATGCATTGTACAAAAGAAAGCTCAGTGACAACCTATTTAACTTAGTAGGCATGAGATTCTTGACTAAGTCTTCAACTCATCATATATGAGATGCTAGGTTAATACCTTTGATCTTCAACTCAATAAGCGCAAGCTCGATTAGAACTTTGAACTTGGTATATGCCATCTAAACTCAGTTATGTCTAAGTTACCCAATTCTAACTAAAATTCAACTTGGTGATCCCGATGCATCTAAAATGTTGATTTGGATCTTCTTACTTTTGACTAGAACTAATATAATATGTTTCTTATGAATCATAGTTCTAGTGATCTGTTGGTGTTTTAAAAAGTACTAACACTACTAAGTGACAAAATGCTTAGTACTAGAATGACAGTACATACACAATCTAAAGACTAGCCTATTCTTATTAACAATTGCATATGCAAGGTATTTGGGCCTAGCTTCAACAAAACCACAGATGGTTTTCTACTCTTTTGGCTCTGTAAAACCAGGGTGGGTGTACCCAGGGATGGTTTAAAACTGGAACAACTGTATGAGGATTATTCTTTGTTTCATTATGATTCTCATTTCAAGATCCTCAAACATATATATAATTCTTACTAACTTGGTAAACACATCCCATAAATAGATATGGCCAAGAATTCTTCTATAGATCTGCAAATGTTCTCAACAACAATGGCTAACTGAAGCTAAAACATTCCATGCAGACAAGTGTTGGCCAACTTTGAAGATCTACAAGAAATAAAAGTAAAATTTGATTTGATTATGCATTTGAATAACCATTTATAATATACTTCTCCTTCAGCTGAAATAACTTGATTAGTGCCTAATCCATTGGGGTTCAGAGTCTATAGCAAATTTTTAGATCTAATTTGTTGCCTTACAACAAATTCTATCAGCAATTCTTATCAGAATTTATCATTCAAAATCCTTTTCAATACTTAAGAAATCTCATCACATTCATCAAAGCCTTTATTTAATCCATTGCATTAATAGCAATGATAAATGGATATACAACCCAACTAGGTTGCATTCAATTACACAAGCTTTTACTCATACAATATCAAGGTAGCTAACTATTTAAAAGGAGACAAAATTCAGAAAGAAATGATATGGGGACAGTTCATAATTTGTATTCATTTCCTTTGAAAATGGTATATCCTTTACAGTAGACTCAGAATGGCCTTCAGAAAGAAACACAGCTCATTCTATATTCATGTATTCTCAGAGAATTTGACAGAAAAATACATTACAAACTTGCTTTCCAAATTTGGACCAAAAACCAGACTAAGCACAATACTTAGAAGAAATAGAATTCGGACCCTTCTTTAGCCTTGGAATCTCACTTAAATAGTGTGAGATGCAACAAGCTTCAGGCTAAAGAAAGTGAGAAGTTTCTTCTAAAGGATACTGACAAATGTCTGTCACAAAAGACAAAAACAAATAATAGAAAAGCTAATACATCAAACAATCCTTGGTGGGTCCCTTTCTGTTATGCTTCTCAGTTGTTGAAACAAGAAGATAAGATCTGATTCTTCAATTATTCTTCATCCTTAGAGTAAATAGCCATGAGGTTTGAAAGTGATGTATCATCTTCAGTTACCTGTAAATTTATTTCAACTTGGGGATTTTCCATGTCCTCATTATTAACTATGAGGGTGACTTTTACTTTTACATTTTCCTCCTCATCATCTTCTGACATTTGTTCTAGAAACTAATTTTTCCATTTATTAAAAGCATCATCATCTGGCCAATCAAAACTTAGAGCTTCTCTTTGTATCATTATTAAAGAATTTGCACTTTCTTCTAAATCATCAAATTCTTTTCTCATAGCAGTATAAAATAACTATATTTTTACTAGCTCTTCATTTGTCTTTGCCCAGAACCAGTGGCCAATCTCACTCATGATGTTTACTATTCTTTCATTAAATAACTCATCCAACTCCCTTTTCCACTTTTTCTTTTCCTTTATTGTATCAACAGATTCTAAAGCACAAGGAAATAAAGTGAATTCTTCAGCCATATATTGGGAAAAATAGAATGTTAATCTTCTCTGTAAAGAATCTCTTTCATCATCAAAATTCTCTAGCTTATTTAATAAATCAAAAATCTTCTCAACTTGATGATAAGGCATTTGGACTGTAGATATACATATGATTGTAATATCATTATTTCTCTCCCTCCATTTCTGTGTAAGAAGAGTCAGTTTATCCTTATCTCTATTCAACTCATCCATGAGGGTTGCAATTCTTGTCAACTGATCAAAAAAGGTTGAGCATTGTATTTTATCCCTCAAATATATCACACCCTACTTTAATTTCTCTTCATATTGATTTCTCAATTCCATCTACAACTCATGCAATTTTCTTTTTTCCTCTTCAAAATCCTCTGCAGTATAGAATTGGGGCCTTTCAGGGGTGTCAAGTATTTCAATAATGGGGTTGATCCAGATTCAACCAATGGCTGTGAAGGGTATGCAATTGTAGGTGCACTGGATTCTCCCATTTTTATTTTCCCAAGTATCCTCTCCATTTGAGACATTTTTTTTTTCAGTGATTGTATCTGTATACCCCTTTCCTCGTATGCTTTCAAAACTTCTTCAAACCTAGCATTGAGTTGGGCAAACTAATCTTCTTCTTGTCCAAATACAACACCACCCAATTTTAGCATTTTTGAAGCCATTCCCGTTACTTGTTTACTACTTACCTCACCAGCCCTGTATACTATCAATGTACCAGTATGTTTTGCAGTGGGAAACTCATGCATCTTGGTACTTTCTCTCTTATCTATGGACCACAAAACAAGGGCTTGGTGGTCATCACTAAATTTGACCCCTCTATGAGCCTATAGTACTTCTTCAATGGTTGTTAGTTGAACATTCTTCTGCTTTCTTACTAAATCAAAAACAATAGCATTTGCTATATCCCATTCTGGCAGAAGGAGGACTCCTGATTGTCTAACTATTTGCCTTCTAGCTTCAGGAGTGAACCGGGCAAAATCACTCAAAAACATTGATTTTATCTCTTCCTTGATAGCCAGGTCAGATTTATTTGGTTGCTTAGCCTTGATCTTCTCATAGGCTTTCTCAAAATTCTTTATATTTAATCTCCATAAAAACTGAGCAAAAGCCCTAGATCTTACAAAATTTTCATCATTAATAAATCTTTCAGAAGCCTGGGCAACAATTGGGTCAATTTCCTTACCTTGGTAATCAGCAATGGTCAGGTCCAAGGAAGGTGTATGAGGTTCTTGTGTCTCTCCCATATCCAAGTCTATAGAGGTGAAAATCACATCCCCTTCTCCTCCCATTTGTCTAAGATGTTCCTTTAGAGATGCTTCATCATCTATCTAGATTGGAGACTGGCTTGGGGAGTATTGTTCTTTTTGAGTAGAAGAAAACCCCTACTCTAATTTTTGTCTTTTTGGAGAGCTGGCTGCAAATGGACTTCTTGACCTTGGCTCCTTATGAGGGGGTACTTGTTGCACACTTTGAACCATGACATAACCTTCCCTTTTCTGTAATGCATATTGGCCAGGAGTTACCACATTTCTACCACTCATTCTTCTTTGTATTTCTGCTGCCTTGTCTAGGTGTGTCTTAATAAATATATCTTTCTTTTCATTCATAGTCTGAATTATTATAGCAAAATTATTCATTAATGCATGTGCTTTATCTCCCCAGTATTTCTTATCTTTCAATGGGTCGTACTGGGGGTCAAAAGCATTAATGAATTCTAGGTTTTTACTAAAAACTATCCATTTCTCTTTCCTTAATTCTTGCTCCTGCAATGTGAAAATATTTCAGATTATATCTTCGGGATAGTAAACCCGATGTACCATATGGGAAGCTCTCACCCTTTCTCTTAATAGATCATAGAATCCTTCAGGGTCAATGAATCTAGCATGAGATTCTGCAATTTTATATTTATTCAAAAACAAATTTAAATGCTTCCACCCCTTTTTAACAAAAACAAAATCACGCACTACAGTAACCATTGGAAAGAAAGTGCCCTTCTTGACCAATTCCCTCTCATCTATAGTACCTATCTTCCATAAGAGCTTAGCTATCCCTATCTTCAAAGGTAAATGAAAAGGTAATACATGAGGTTTTCCTAAGAAACCATAAACTCTTATTACTGTTGAAACATTGTAGGGAATTATATCCCCCCATTTGTGACTGACAAGTAGCCCTTTAGCATGGTCCTTAGGTCTGACCAATTCTAATAATGCTTGTGGGATTCTAGGGCTATCTCCTCTTAAAAGCAGTCTAAGCTTTGATGCAAAATACCTGTCAAATCTTACATAACTAGCATCAGTGGCCTCTGAAGTCATATCCACACTCTATAACTGCACTAGATTCCTTTCTCCATCCTTTGTGGTTTCTAACTCCATACCCTTGGAGAAGAAATTATATCCTTTGTACAAACATACATGCATCATCAATGAATACCAACAGAATGGTTTGTTTACTTTCCCCTTTGCTATTCCAACCAAACCGTTGTGAATCTCTTTTGCTAGGAAAGTGGCAAAATCTAGAATAGTACTCATTCCAAATTGAAGGGTTTGAGCAATCATAAGGACCATAGAACCTTGAATTTTATCACCCTCATCTATCCCCAAGATCTTGCAAAGAGAAAAATATAGTGCTTGAGCTCTCAGATTGAAATGTCCTCTTAACAATGGCTCTAGAGTACTGGCTGTGATCATAGGAAAATTACCAACCCTAGTAGCATGCTCTTGTAGTAGACCTATTCTCAAGTACACTCATTGTGCATCATATCTAGCTTGCAGATCATCCAGATCAATGATTTCATGCATAGCGTGGTTAGGGTTTAGGTTGAAAACCTCACTGAACAACTCAGGGCAAACCCTAAAAAGGTTGACCCCTAAATTAATTTTTACCCACCTTGTGATAGGATCATACCTCTTTTCCAGTCCATCAATAAATCACTATCAAAGAAGACACTGGGGACTACTAATTTTCCAATGTCGAATTCCCATACATTGCTCATAGGAGTGTCCAGTTTTTGCTCTGAAAACCATTTCTTAAACAACTCCAAACCTCCCATGGAAACCTGGGCATCCCTTATCCAATTAGCTTTGTCATAAAATCCTTCTGCCACAACCAATCTAGGGTTTTTTGGAATGAGTCCCCTTCCCTTAGTTATTTCATGCACTGATAAGGGGAAATGTTCGAGAAAATCATCATGCACTAAAAATTTTAGATAATCTTTTTGTCTAATAAACTCTTTTTGGGGCAGCATTTTTAATGAAACTTTGGAAAATTCACAATAGCAGATGCTTCAAATTTTACTTAGAAAGTCACAGAGCACTTACCCACCAGAAATCACACTTCTACACTATATGATGTCTTCTGCAATTTTATTGGAGTATTAATCGAGAAATTTCGTGCCTTAGCTCTAAAATCTTGAATGCCTTTTTCTTCTTGTATTTTGGTGATTCATTAATGGTGAAATTGTGGGTTCTTTTTATGAATTAAAACTGCATGTACCAGGTCTGGATCACATTTACTCTCAGTAACTATTGCCCGCAACTCGCACTCAAATTTGAATCCCATCTGTAGATTTTATCAGATCGTACGGTCCTTATTTAAAAATAACAAGCTTTACAGTCCTTTTTAGAAAAATGCTACATGTCACCATTGCACTTCCCCGCATTACTTAAAAACCTACATCTTCATAATGCGGGGATGCACCAACTGTCGATCAAGACAAGATCAACGATCGAAATAATCCATTTTGTATAACCGACCAGCAAGTTGTACTGACCAATAGGAAACTGCCATATTAGCTCATACTATCTGACAACACTTCACACCAACAGATACAGTATCTTCTTCTGAGCAAGCAAGTTTTTGACATCATCACAGACACGCATCACAAATGCACTTCCCTGCATTACGTAAAAACCTACATCTTTATTATGCGGGGATGTGCCAACCGTTGATCAAGATAGGATCAATGGTGATAAGACTTTCACCTTCATTAAGCAACCAAAAACCCTTCTGTGCATACCTGGCATTACACGTCATCAGTCATTTGTAGTGTAGCATATTGAAATACAAATATCTGAACCCACTTTGCTATGCATCACCACTACGCTTCCCCACATTACTTAAAAACCTGCATCTTTATTATGTGGGGATGCACCAACCGTCGATCAAGATAAGATCAACGGTGATACTACTTGGTAAGTAATCTTCATAGCTCTGCCAACAAATCCACCAATGATATCATGAAAAAACAAAACATGTGCAAAATTACTGACAAAGATGACATACAAGATCTTTTGCGGCATACTGGATCTCATAAAACATCAAGGGCTACATGTCGCAAATGCGCTTCCCCACATTGCTTAAAGACCTAAAACTCTATAATGCGGGGATATGTTGACCCTTGATCTCTGATAGATCAAAGGTGACTAAACAACACTTCAAGTTGGCATCCTTTCAAATGGAAAATCACAATTAGAGGTATATGAAAGGTTTACCAAGGGCATTTTGAGGTAAATAAAACATTAGGATAAAAAGCCCCGCCAAAAATTGAAGAAAATGCCTTTTTTCAAAAATTTGAAAATGAGGGTGTCACAAAACAAAGACATAACTGATTTTTCACCTGAATATCAGAAATTTTCTATACTATGAAAAATCACACCAACAGTGGCTCTATCTGGGGATGATAGACTACCTGAGTCTATGCAAGAATTTAGAAACTCTGGGAGAGTAGACCACATATTTGGTAAGATGACAACTTCTTCAGAGAGCACAAAGCAACACACAAAAACAAGGAACCAGACTGCACAAGGATATTTACAAGGATTTACAGAAAAAAAAATGATAGGAAACCCTAAAACTACTGTTCATGGAAGAAAATATGTATTTTTCAAGAAAAATACCTCTTCAAGAACTATCCATGAACTGGCAATTCAAGAATATTGTCAAATATATCTTTAAGTATATAAGAATCTTCACCCCAAGTATTCTCAATGAGATATGGGCCTAACCAAATAGGATCAAATTTGCCATGTTTTCCTTTATCCTCAATTCTGGCATTCCACATTAGGACTAAATCTCCATTTTCAAAATTTCTACTTACAGTTCTTTTGTCATAGAGTGTCTTGACTTGCAATTACAACTTTTGGTTCCTTAAAGATGCTTCTCTTCTAGTTTCGGTCAGTCCTACCAATTCATCCATTCTTTCTTGCATTTCATCTGTAGTATCTTCATCATATAACTGGATGTAATTGTATAGTCCCATCAAGTTGTTCGGAGGCATTCTAGCTTGAATCTCGTACACTAAATCAAATGGAGCTACACCAATTGCTTTCTTTACAGTTACTCAGTCAACCCATATTGCCAATTGTAACTTGGAATCCCATGCCTTTTTATTATCATCCAAGGTTCTCTTAATGACCTTCAATAGGCTTTTATTTGTGGACTCAGCTTGTCCATTCCCTTGTGGATGATATGGAGCAGATGATGACCTTGTCATTCCATATTTATCACAAAAATTGATGAACTCCTCAGATCTGAAGCACATAGCATTATCTATGACAATTCTCTGTGGACATCCAAATCTAGAAATAATATTATTATACAGGAAATTATTTACCACTTTACTTGTCGCATTTCTTGTGGGGATAGCCTCTACCCATTTTGTAAAGTAGTCAGTAGCAACCAAAATCCAAGAATAGCCAGTGCTAGACTTGGGGAAAATCTCTCCTATGAAATCCAGACCCCATTGTTGAAAAGGTGCTTGAATCTCAACTGGATTCAATGGAGCATTTCCTGAGAATTTTAGCTTTCCAGCAAGCCTCTGACAAGGATCACATTTCCTAACCATAACTTGAGCATCCTTGAACAGAGAAGGCCACCAGAATCTAGCCCTCATTATCTTATGTGCAGTAGTTTTGGCCATGTAGTGTCCTCCACATACTCCAGCGTGCATTTCTTTCGAAACCTCTTTTGCCTTTTCTTTATCAACACACTTCAATAGAACTCCCTCAAAGTTTCTCTACCATAGGTTATTTTGGACAATTATATACATGATGGCTTAGTTTGAAATGGCCAAGTCTCTTAGTTCATTGACTTGGGTGTCAATGCTTTCATGGCTTTGACTTTCATTCTCTAGAGATTTCTTTACTCATTGCTACATCATTTGACTTTTGATATTGTTAGTCTTTTCTTTCTGTTCATCTTCAACTATACCTTGGTTCATACAATTCTTGGCTAGATGACCAAGTTCTTTACATAAAAAATATCTCTTTCTAGGGTCTCTCTTCCTCATGTGAGTTCTTGTGCAATTTTCTCCAATGTTTCAATGGTCACCACACAAGTAACATCTCCACTATGTGTTATAATCCTAACGAAAGATATCTTTCACAATTTTTTCTATTGGGTTCCATTTCTTGGTTTTGCATTCTGAAGATTCGTGCCCTTGTTTGTTGCAATTGAAACATTTTTATTCAAACTTGGTTTTCTTTGGACATTCACTTGCTTTGTGTCCTTTCTTGTTACAACTATAACATTTTCCACCAAATTTTGATTTACCATTGCTCCAAAACTTGTTTTATTTATTCCCTATCTTTTCACAAGGATTACATGTAGGCTTTTTGTTCTTCTAAGCTCCTTGTTGTGATGATTCACCTTCATCTGTATAGCCTAATCCTGATTTTTCTTTGTGTTTAAATTGAGTTTTCTTGTCCAACTGATTCATGATTTCTTGAGATTTCATCATCGTTTCATTTTTTTGCCTTTCTATGCTAAGATCATTCTACAATCTTGCATTCTCTATCCTCAAGTTGATAAGCTCTTGATTTGAAAAATTGAGTTGATTTATCAAATCTTCTTGCTAAAGAGATAGGTGTTGAATTTCATTATCTTTTTCTTTTATATTTTTAGTTAGAAATATCTTCTCTTCTTCTTCCATGTCCTTTTGTTTCATGGTTTCACACATTCTAACAAACTGAATTTCTTGTTCTCTTTTGTGTTTTCTAACTTCTTCATATAGAGTGAGATTTTTTCCATGTAGATCTTTAATTGTTGCATTAGCTTCATCTAAACTTCTATTTTGGAAGATGTCTTCAATTCTCTCTTCTATGTAGATATTTTCATTCAGTTGTGTTGCTGCTTCCTTCCTTCTTTGCAAGGATTGGGAGAGTTGCTCCTTTATTTTCTTAAATTTTTCCATGGCCATATGGAGATCTAACTTTTCATTTTCAATAGCTTTTTCTAGTTTGTACACTTCCATTGCCTCTAATATTTTCTCAAGTTACTAAACTTATGATATGAGAACCAGATGCTCTAATAAATTTTTTTAGAAATGCATAGTAGGCTAGGTGACTGAGAGGGGGGGAATCAAGAACCAATAAAACTTTTACTTCAATTCACCAATTAATCCTTTACAACCTAATACGATCTAATTACATGCATGAAATATTGAAAGCAATAAAACATTCATAACACTTGACAAAACAATTGGTAACCCAGAGTCCTTCCAAATAGAAAGTAAAACTAGAGTGGGGATGATACCCATAAGATTTATTACTATAGTATAAAGTTTTCTTTTTAAGGCTTACAATTGATCAATTCTAGTGATCTACCCTATTATGAGAAATAAGGACTATTAGAAATACAATTAAGTATGTACTTAGTTAGGAGATTCTATATAAGACTGTTAAGTCCACCTTGTTAAAGGATTTGACTGATGCACCTATTAGGATGAACCAATAGCTAATCTCTGCTATGTAACTCTATTTGATGATTGAGATTCCTTTGATGTAGAAAATGATCACCTTGATGTGATGGATAAGACTCTACTTTTCCTTATACTACTTGTAGTCTTTAGTGTTCGAATTTAAATTCATACTTATGCTTCATTTATATTACTTTTACACTTGGATATGAAAAGATATCTTACATTTATACCAATACAAATAATTACTTTATGGAGTTAGCTACAATACCATATTCAACAATCTTCACTAGGTTGGCTCACTACTAATACTCGGGTCCTGAAGACTACTTGGGTGATATACTAATGCTTGGGAAACATAATGAACTGAGAAAAATCTAGCACTCAATCGACATTGGTGCTTGCTCCATATTGATCACTCGAGAGTAGGAATGAATTTGGTTAACTCTGATAACTCAAAAAAAATACTATTAGCTCAACAAACATTGTAGAGATCAATTGACACTACAATAACTTGGTTATCATTGCATCTAGTTCAACACTACTTCTACTCATTTAACAATTCTAGCTTAGTTGAGATTGTCTTTATGTTCATTGTGGGGTAATCCCACAATAATGGGTTCCACTTTTTGACTAATTTTGACACTGAAATCAATATTTTTGAAACAAACCTCACATTCGAGTGATTATATCTCTAAAACTATGAATAATTTCAAGATGACATAAACTAGTGATTTCTAGTACTCTATTCCTACTTTGTAACCATATTTTTAAATTTTAAAAAAAAAATATTTAAGTCAAATTTTTCTTCTCCTCTGATAAATGGTACATATGAAAAATCAATATTTTTAAAGAGTGATACTCTGTTTGACACACATAACTTTTTTTCTAGAAATGATAATGAGGTAATTCTTTTAGTGTTGAATTTGTAACATCAATACCTAGAGGTGCATTTGGTTTGATTAAATGTGGTTGAATATTGTATAGTTTATGAAGTTTTGAAGTGGCATCAATTGTAATTCAGACATACGTTCATTTTGACACAAATAACTTGAACTCAATTTATCATAAATTTATTTTATTTTTTTAATAGAAAGCTATCTCAACAACCTAGTTCCTAGATATTTTTCAAAATAATTTTTCCCTAATTTACAAATTTTCTCGAAGTGTCGAAGTCAATTGATGTTCAACTGTTAATGAACCTATAATGAGTTAAACTCATATTTGAAAGTCTTGATGAATATATTATGTATTATAATTATAATCTTTGGAAAGCTTGCCTCGACCAACACAAATTGGAATTTTTTATTTTATAGTAGGAGATCATTCAATCTCAATTTTGGAGGTCAAAAGAGCCAATTTCATTTTTTTCTAGAAAATAACTCCAAAAATTTGTAATTTGACATGTTCACATGAACACTATGTTTACGTGAACATATTAGACATGTTCACGTGAACATATATGTTCACACAAATGTAGAAGCAAAATAATTTGATGATCGAAATTTAAGTTAACATATTCATGTGAACATGTAGAATAATTTGTGTTCGCGCGAACATTAAAAAAAAAATTAAAATTCATCAAGATCTCAAAAGGGAAAATGGAATTTTAATCACAAAATCATCGTTAAAATATGTTTGCACAAACATATTAATAAGGTTTGTTCTTGTGAACATACCTAATTTAAACTCAATATGTTCGCACAAACATATAATTTTTTTATGTTCACAAAAACATAGTTAGTACGTTTGTGCGAACATATGTAAAATTCAATATGGGAATTTTTCATCATTTCACAATTTCCTACCTCCCCCAAAAGTGGTACCCAGTATAGTGGGTTGACTAGGTTGGCTCAGTTGACACTTCATGGCTAGCTCGGTTGACACTACAATAGCTCAGTTTACACTATCTACAAGGTTTAATCTGTCATGCTAGGTAACAATGTAACCAATCAAATGATTAAATTTTTTGGCAGTAATTAACAATTTTTTTGACAATAAGGTCAATAGTTCTTTGCATAAATAACATCTTTCGGTAGGGTTTCTCTTTCTAAAGTTAGTCCTCATGTAATTGGCTCCAATGTGTCCATGCTCTCCACATAGATAATATTTGCACCAACTATTGTAATCCCAACCAAACATTTCTTTAGCAAGTTGTTCAGTAGGATTCCAATTCTTGGTTCTGCACTTTGAAGATTTATGATCTTTCTTGTTGCATGTGAAACATTTTCATTCAAACTTAGTTTTCTCTATGCATTCACTTGCTCTATGTCCATGCTTGTTACAACTGTAACATTTGTCATTAAAAGTTGACTTTCTATTGCTCCAACATTTTTTTGAATTATGTCATATCTTTCCATAATGATTTCATGAAGGTTTATTGTTTTGAGCTCCTTGTTCCGATGACTCTCCTTGTTTAGCATAGCCCAAACCTATTTTTCCTTTTTATCTATTCTAAGATAGTTTAGCTAACTTGTCCATTCTTTCTTGTGATCTCATTTATTCTTTCATTTGTTTCTCTTTCTTCTCTAATATCATTCATGAATCTTTCATTTTCTACCCTCATATTGATGACTTCTTGATTTGTATTATTCAACTAATTTTTCATATTTTCTTGATGTAGTGAAAGCTAGTGGATTTCATTGTCTTTTTTCTTCTAATCTAGTGTTGAGTAGTCTTATATCTTCTTCTACCATATTTTTTTTCATTTTCAGCTAGGTTCATGACTTCACATAACCTAATTGAATGTATATCTTCTTCTCATTTCAATTTTCTAACTTCTTCTTGAAGAATATGGTGTTGGAAACAATTATTCAATTATATGTTGTCTTTGATGCTACACAAAATGTCAAGCCTTTACCAAGCATTTATTGTTAGCCAAGCTCACTCAAGCATCAAAGACATTTTCTTGTGTATGTTGAGTGTTCCAATTATAACCAAGTTTATAATTATTATTTATTGAGCTCACTCGGGCATCAAAGGAAGATCCTATGTTGACCAAGTTCACTCGGTTGCCAAACAAAAGTTAGCATGAATCCTATGTTGACCAAGTTCACTTGGTTACTAAAGGAAATTAAGCACAAAGTTAGTATTTACCAATTTGGGTCAGTTAATGAAGGGTTTCTATATGTTGACCAAGTACTCAATCCTATATTAGCTGACTATCAACATTTTGAGTCTGATAGATTTATTGGTTAATACTAGCCAAATTAAGAGATAAAAATTGTTTGATGAATGGTGTATTCAAGCCAACTTGACAAGATAATTCATATAAACGGAAGGTCAAGTTGAAGATTGAAGAAGAAATAATATGTGCAATAGAAGAAGATGAATAAAGGAAGCAAATTAGAAGGATATATTTAAGAAGGCAAAGTATCTGAGTTGGTCAAGCTACAAAGAATAATCTGATCAAGGAGGATCAAGTAAGAAAGCTAGAACTGAGATCTAAATCAGCACAATCAATTACATCAAAAATCATGTCAAGTTATTTTTACTCTCTAATAATTATAGTAGTGAATCAAATCTCCTAATAGAGTTATCCTAATAGCTATTTTTCAAATCCTCTTATAAGTTGGCATTTCTAGATTGAAGTGTTTGAAGACCTCTAACAAGGACACTCCTAAAAAGGTCAATTAAATCCTCTAATAGGGTCACACCTAATAGTTTGTTTTGAAACCTTTAACATGGTTGGCTCCTAACAAGGCTCACTTCAGAAGAGTGAAAAACAATAACTAGTTGTAATTGGTCATTTTCCCAAATTGGGTTTCCTCATTAAATATTGGTATCTCTTGTGTTCATGTTATTTTCTTTATGTTTCTACAACTAATTTAATCAAGTCTAATCAAATTAAATATCTTAAAGATGATTTATTTTAGTGTTAACTAAGTGACAGTAATATTTAGTGTTAACCAAGTGACAGTTTTATTTAGTGATAATTGAGTGACAGCAAGGTTTTGGTTTGATATTGTGTTGACATCTTAAAGAGATCATGGATTTGTTTTAGCGGTAACTAATTCACCCTTCCCATCTTAGTTACTCCTTCCATTTCCAACAATTGGTATCAGAGCCTATTGGTGCTTTTAGAGAAGGTTTCAAGGACCTATGCTAAAGATCAAGATGTCTTACATGAGGGAGATTCCTAACCTGAACATAGATAACTTCCAAGCATGGCACAAACTCATGAAGCTTAATTTGGAAACCATTAGAGACACAAACCTAAAATACCTAGAGAACATGTATGTGGCACCTACTAGACCTTTTTTTTGTGCATCAAATTATGGAAAAGAAGATTTGTAACATAATGATGACTAACATTGCCTCTACTCTCAACTATGTTGAATTTGATGAAGTCAAAGATTTTCCTACTGCTCATGAAATGTGTGTCAAGATGAAAGATATCTATGGAGGAAATGAAAATGTAAGGAAAGCTAAGGCATAAAGTATAAGTGGTTAGTTTGACCAAATGAAGATTATAGAAGATGAGAACACTGAAAAATGCAGTGAAAGAATCAAAGCAAGTGTGAGTGCAATCAGAGCCTCGGGAGGGAAAATAGATGATGTAAAAATGGTCAGAAAGGTACTTAGAATGCTTCTTCCTATTTATTCAATTAGATTTTCATCTATTCAAGAAATGAGATGTAATCACAAAAATGATATAACTTTGGATGCACTAGTAGGAAGGTTGACAGCCTTTGAGTTAGACAACTTTGATAACTATGTTCCTAACTATGGTAGCATTGAGTCTACATCTCAAGCTAAGAATTCACTCAAAAAAAAAGGTGCAAAATCTAAATTCAAACAATCTTAAATTGAAGAAGAAGATGATTTTGATGATGATCTTGAAGCAAATCCATGCTTGCAAGAATATTCCCTGAAGGCAAAGGAAAGTACAAAGGTAAAATGCCCCTAATCTATTTCTCTTGTGAAGAAGTTGGTCACATTACTACAAGGTGTCCAAACAAAGAAGGAAAAAATGAAAAGAAAACTAACAAGTACAAAGGCAAGAAAGATTTCAAAAGCTAGAAAAACTAAAAGGATAAAGGTAAGAATCTTGTTACATGGCTAAAGACTCTTACAGTAGTGATGATGATGAAATGGTTTACATTGCTACTAAAGATGAATCAGATGATGAAAATGATAAGATGGCCCTCATTTTTCATATTAGTAAACATGACACATGGATCATAGATAGTGGTTGTTCTCACCACATGACTAGTGATAAAACAAAATTTGAGCACTTGGAACACTATTATGGTGGGACTGTCAGATTTAAAAATGATGAATGTTGTTATGTAAAGGGAAAAGGTTTTATTGCATTAATTGATGAACTTAGATGTGACAATGCTTACTAGGTTGAAGGACTAAAAAATAATCTAACTAGTGTGGCATAGGTTAACAACATTGGATTCAAGGTAGAATTCATGAATGGGAAGGCCAAGCTGCTACATCAGAAATGAAATCTAGTTGGGACTAGCAATCAAACAAGAGGTAATCTTTTCTATCTAGATCTAACTAAGAGTTCATCTTTCATAGCATAAGTAGAAGAAAGTTGGTTATGGCATAAAACATTGCATCATGTGAATTTTGATAACCTAGTCAACATAGGAAAGAATAAAAGAGTTAGAGGCATTAAAAGTCTATGGAAACCAAATATTGGAATGAGAAAAAATTGTTAAATTGGAAAGATGGGAAAGACAAGCTTCAAAAGAAAGAATTATCATTTTGAAGAATTTCTAGAGCTAGTTCATACAAGTCTTTATGGACCTATTGGCATAGAAAGCTACTATGGAGGTACGTATTTCATTTTATTTGTTGATGATTATTCTAAGATGATGACAATGATGTACTTAAAAGATAATTATGAATAATTTCAAAGTTCAAGTGGTATATGGCTAGAGTTGAGAAAGAAATAGGAAAGAAACAAAAATGGCTAAGGTTAGATAGAGGAGGTGAATTCATCTCAAATGAACTCAACGAATTTTGTAATGAAAGAGGAATCAAGAGATAGGTACTTGCACCTAGTACACCTCAATAGAATGGCATAGAAAAAAGAAGAAATAGATCTATTATGGATTGTGCAAGAACACTAATGATAGAGAAAAATGTTGAAATCAAATACTAGAAGGAAGCAATTAGTACAATAGTTCATACCTTGAACAAAGTTTAGATGAAGAAAGAAATAGGTCAAAGTCCTTATGAACTATGTTATGGCTACAAACCTAATGTCTATTATTTCAAAGTATTTGGAAGAAAAAATTATATCCTAAAAGAATCAAGGAAAGGAAAATTTGATGTGAAAAGTGATGAAGGCATACTCCTAGGATACTCCATAAAAGAAATGCATATAAATGTTTGGATCTTACTACTCAAAAGGTCATAGAAAGTGCACATGTAAAAATTGATGATTTTGCATAAAAGAGTGAAATAAAAAGAAGCATAGAACCTCAAAATTATAGGAACTTTGTCTACTTTGAACCTTATACTTTACCTAAAGTTCAAGAAAATATGATTGGAAATCAACAGTCTTCACCACCCGAGTCCCCTAAATCTCCATTTCAACCTAAGTTGTAGATAGTGCAACCTGAGTCATAGTCAAAAGGACTTGAGTTGTAGCTAGTACAACCTAAGTCATAGTTTGGAGGACCCAATGCAAACTGTAGGACTTGAGAATGGCTCATAAGATCATTTTGATCATGGCAAACTGAGCGAAAAAATTTATAAATCCAAAGAGAAGGTACCTATACTTACTAGATATGTCAAAAGGTATCATGCACTCAATAAAATCATTGGTGATCAGACAAAAAGCACAATGACAAGGAAAAAACTAATAGGTACATGTTTTCTTATTGATTTTGAACCTAGAATTGTTAAAGATGTGTTAGACAATGAAATTTGGATTGAGGCAATGAATGAAGAGATTGAACAAATCAAAAGAAAAAGAAAATTGGATTCTTGTTCCTAGACCCAAGGAAAAAAATGTAATTGGCACAAAATGGGTATTCAAAAATAAGTTGAATGAAGATGGAGAAGTATGAAGGAAAAAGGCAAGGTTAGTATGCAAAGGATATGCTCAAGAAGAAGGTATTTATTATGGAGAAAATTTTGCTCTTGGTGCAAGAATAGAAGGTGTTAGAACACTACTTTCTTATGTTGTACATAAAGGATTCGAAGTGTATCAGATGGATGTGAAGTCAGCTTTCTTGAATGGAATCCTAGAAGATGAAGTCCACATTGAGCAACCTAAGGGTTTCATAGATCCTAACAAAAGGGATATGGTTTGTATATTGCACAAAGTTTTATATTGTCTCAAAGAAGCTCCAAGAGCCTAGTATGAAAGATTGCATAGATATCTAGTAAGAATTGGTTTTTAAAGGACAAATGACAACAATAGTCTATACATCATGGAAGGACCAGAATAGAAGATATTACTAGCAGAAATATTTGTAGATGATATATTAACATTGGATAGGATGACTTGTGTAAATCCTTTTATGAGGAAATGAGTAAAGAATTTGAAATTTCAATGTTTGGAGAGATCAAATTCTTTGTTTTCCTACAAATTTAATAGAAGAAGGATGGTATTTATATTACTCAATCAAAGTACATCAAGGAGATATTGAAGAAATTTAGAATGGAGGATTCTAGACTAGTTGGAACACCTATGTCTACTAGACATAAGCTACTTTCCAAAAATGATGATTCCAAAGAGGTGGATTAGACTACATATAGATCAATGATTGGAAAACTTTGGTATGTAGTACACACAAGACCTTATATTCCATTAGCAGTTATTATGGTGGAAATATTTTTTGCTAATCCAAAAGAAAATCATATGATCACAAAAAAAATAATTATGAGGTATCTAAAAGGTATTGAAGGTTATGGTCTATGGTATGAGAAAGGAGTCAACTTTTAATTGAAAGCCTTCACTAATGCTCATTGGGTAGGAAGTATTAATGATAGGAAGAGCATTAGTGGTGGAGTATTCTTTCTTGGAAAGAAGCTAGTCTCTTGGACAAGCAAGAAACATATTTGCATGTCTTAGTCTATCTTAGTCTACAGTAGAAGCATAATATGTTGCAGCAACAATCAATTGTTCTATCATTTTTTGGTTCAAAAAATTGTTGTTAGGTATGAAGGAAGAAATCAAGGATCCATTAATTATCTTCTATGATAAAATTAGTGCAATTAACATATATAAGAATCTAGTGATGCACACCAAGACAAAGAACATTGCAATAAAATATCATTTTCTGAGAGAATTAGTGCAAGACAAAGAAGTGAGATTGGAATATGTGAATACAAAAGAACAAATTATAGACATACTCACCAAGCCATTATCTAAGGATAAAAATTTTTATCTAAGAGGTAAGATAGGGGCCATTCCTCTATCTGAAGTTCACTAATCAAAGATTAGTGATGCATCAGGTAAGCATTTGAAGATGAGTCAAGTTGACACATTATTGTCAGAGTAGATTGCATATGAATTAATAGATCAAGTACATGGAAAATCCATTGATTGTCATCTTTGGCATGAGATGTCAAAATGGGAGAGATTTCTCTCATATCAAATAAATTTTGGGAATACTTTAGGAGAGTTTGTTGTCATATCAAAGAAATTCCAATCAAAGAAATCAAAGAATCATTCCATAGGGAGAGATTGATGTTAGAGAGAGTTCTCATGGATGATAATTAGAATGAAATTAAGGTATTATCCTTGTATTTTTCTCTAAAATTTATTTGTACTATGACATGTTGTGTTGTCATCAATACCAAAGAGGGAGATTGTTAGAAACCATTTTTCAATTGTATGTTGTCTTTGATGTTACACAAAATGTCAAGCCTTTACCAAGCATTTAGTGTTATCTAACCTCACACAGGCATCAAAGGTAGTTTCTTGTGTATACCAAGCATTCCAATTATAACCAAGTTCAGAGTTAATATTTACCAATCTCACTTGAGCATTGAAGGAATATCATGTATTGATCGAGCTCACTTAGTTACCAAAGGAAAGTTACCATGAATCTTGTGTTGACCGACTTCACTCAGTTGCCAAAGGAAAGTCAAAACAATGTTAGTATTGACTAAGTTGGGTTGGTTAATGAAGGGTTTTTCTATATTGACAAAGTACTCAAATCTATATTAGCTAACTATTATCATATTGAGTTAGATAGATTTATTGGTTAATACTAGCCACCTTAATACTTTTCATTCTCAATGGCTTTCTCTAGCTTGTATACTTTCATTATCTCTAATATTTTCTCTCAAGATGCTAAATTTTTTGTTAAGAGAACCTTTCTTTGATACCACTTGTTTGAAATTTAATACAAACTAGGTGACTGAGAGGGGGGGTGAAGTAGGAACCACTTAATCTTCTTTCATTTTATCCACTTTGTTAAATTGTATAATCTACTTGCATGCAAAAAACATAAAGCAGTAAATTCAAGACACCATAACACAATATTTGGTAACCAAGAACCCTCAATGTAGCAGGTAAAACTAGGATAGGGATGATACCCACAATTCCTCACTATTGTAGTAATAAAGTTGGTATGTTAAGGCTTACAATTGATCACTTCTAGTGATCTACTCAGTTAAGAGTAATAAGGACTATTAGGCCCACCTTGTGAAAGGATTTAGACAATACAATTAAGTATGTACTCTGTTAGCAGTTTCTAAAAAGGATTGTTAGGTCCACCCCACTAGGGGAATTGGGGCTAAACCAACTATTAGGATGAATCAGTGGATTGATCTCTACAATGCAACTCTAATTTCTCATGAAGATCCTTTGAAGTAAATTAATCACCTGACTATGATAGATGTGTCCCTTCCTTTCCTTATGCTTCTTGTATCCTTCTAGATATTTTGATCTTCCATATTCACTTCTGTACAATGTTCTTCAACGCATACATATTCAACTGGATAACCAAAAATACTTTATACTTATATCCATCATAGGTTGGCTACAAGATAAATAGTTCCAAAAATAATCACCATATTAGCTTAGTACTATAACTCAGGTCCAATGACTTACTTAGATGATACTAAAGACACTTGGGCACCACTATCACCTTGGCTAACTATGACACTTGATTGAAATTGGATGCTCAATTCATACTGATCACTTAGTAGACACTTCTAACTTAGTTCATATTTCTTTGTCATCTTGATTATCATCTTGGAACAAAAATCCCCTATTGACTCGAGTTCACTAGATACAGTTAACTCTATAGATACTGTCAACTTGATTGACACTAAAACTTAGTGGCAACTTCCAACTTAGAAGACATTGTAACTCAGTTGAAATTGCTTATTTTATGTTAGGTTAACATTGATAGTTTGGTTCCTTTATGAGCTTAATTAACACTACAAACTGGTAACTCAATTTTTATTGACTTTTCATTGTGACTAAGTGTTTGACACTAATTGATAATATATTTTGCTATGAGATTAACAACTGGATTACCAAAGAAGACATGAAGTATTATTGGATTCTTTGACAAGAGGCATATGTGACAAATATTATTCGTAATGGAGTATAACTTGAAATATATTGGCAAGTAATTTATAAATTAGTTAGTTCATATTTATTAGATATGTTTTCCTGAAAGATTTATCTTTTAGTCTTTCTAGAACACTTGGAAAATGGGACCTTTTGTTCTCATCAACTGTTAATGGGGTTCAAACCTAATAACAAGGTTTGAAAGTCTTTAAACAAGGATTTATCCTCTAATAAGGATAATTTGTTAGCATGAATGTTGATATTCCTTTGTGGGAGTAACCTAAGCATTGGAGTGTATTGACATGTTGCAGTCATGACTATTTTTGACATTTCTATGAACATGGTAGTAAATCTATAAGGACTAGAAGAGAAGAAAATAGAGATCTTAGTTATATGGATAAGGTTTTGATTGTTTGGAGGTGTGCAGTCAAGGATATTACACTGTGTCCTAATGACGCGGTTTAATGCACATATAGTAATGTATAGAAGATATGCCTAACTTATAGAGAGTAGTATAGAGACATAGTAATTATCAAGTACTTTCTAATGATTGCATTATATATTTTAACAGAGATATAGTCTGGATATGCATGGTTAGTCAGTCATAGTGAACAATCTAATGGTGACATTAGCATGTGCACAAGCCCTAGTATCAAACGTGTGAGAAGTTGTACAGACTATGAACCGATAGTGTTATTATAATTTTGAATTAATTTATTATATTATTATAATTCATTGGGAAAGCCTAAAGGCTAACTCAAGGAATTATTTTGAGGATAGTGATAGCCCTCATTTTCACTATGCAAAAAAGTCTAAAAATTTTAATGTGAAAATGTCTTAAAATTATGATATGCAGCTAGGGTTTGTTATATTTTGTTTTCAATTCTCTGGTGTGAACCCTAATACTGGTAAACTTTATTATTCCATAGCACCTAGGGTTTCCCCAAGCTTCATAAAATATGTTTTAACCTAGGAAACCCTTTATTTAAATCCATGCCCTTTTTGAGCTATTAAAAACTTAAAATTTGCAAATGGTTATATCTTGTTTTGACATTTAGATGTTTTGATCTAAGGTCATAAAGTTTTTAAGTGTGTGACCTAGTGATCAAGTTGATTGCAAAGATGAAGCTTATCAAAATACAACAACATTTTATAGTATGATTTGGTGAAGTAGTGAGATTTTTGTTGGTCATTAAGTCACATCATTTAAGTGCTCAATTGCCTTTTAGCCCATGACTGAGTGAAATAATAAGTAAAGTCTTAGTCATGTTGTTGCTTGAATGAGAGAAGTATAATGAACCTTCACAATGACTTGGAAAAATGTTATGTCCACATGGTTGGGGCCTCATAACATAAAGAATGAAGATTAGTGAAGACAATTATGAAGTTTAAAAATATATAGGTCTGCATGGTCATGCAATTAAGATAAGTATCTAGTTTTCAGACTACGACTAGGCGATATGGCTAAGAATATGTTAAATCATGTAGTCGTGATGCTAGCTAAACAATGAGAAGGATAAGTTGTGACTTGGAAAACATAATTACAAAGTTCATGAAATATTTTGTTCACTTGGTTGCTTTGTTAGAAAGGATAAGAGTTATAAAGTCAGCAACTTGGTGACTTGGTCAGTTGAAGAAAGAATGTATGGGATCGTATTGTCATGATATTAAGAAGAAGTTGATTAGAAAAAACTATGACATGGAGAAAAAAGTTAAAGATTCTCATTCACATGGTTGTATCGTCAAGGATCAAAAGAATTTTCTAAACCGTGACTAGGCGAACAAGTCAGAATGAAAGTGAGACATGGTAGATCGCACAGTTGTGATGTTAAAGAAATGTTAGTAAGGGTGAGCTTTTTTTTAATGCTAATTTCTCTATCAGTGAAAAAGTGCCAAGGTTAACTATGTTGTTTAGTTGCAAGCATCTAATGCTAGGGTACAAAATCAGCCCTAAGAGTGCAAAAAGATTGCATCGCATTGTCACACAGATTAATTGTGGTTAAGGAGAATGAGTCACGAAGCTACAAAATAGAGTTAGGTGTGTGATCACTTAAGTTAAAGTGCATTCAAGGGTAAAGTCCATGAGGATGTGAGAGGCTGACATGTGGCAAGGAAAGGTGATGACAAAGAAGAGGTGAACCATTCAAAGAGTCACAAGTGAAAAACTTTGAAAATAGTTCACAACGTTGCAGGATCAAAGGGCAGGTAAGGTTAGATTTTGAAGGAGATTTTTTTGACTAAAGAAAATGAGTTTTAATCAATATCTCTTCTTTGAAATCAGTCAGATAGGCCTGAGAGGTTAAGTCATGATGGTGCAAGGGGTTAACATCTTTAGTCAAGTTTAAAGGTGTCGTAGGATTGTAAAGAGTTAAGACTAACCTAGGGTTATAGCTTCAAAGTGGAAAAATCCTTTGATCACATTCTTGCAAGGTTAAGAAATGAGTTAAGAATTCAAGTCACAATGATGTGATTGAAAGGAAGCAGTAAACCTCATATGGTCATCACATTGTCACATGGTTACAACAATAGTTAGGTTTTGTGGTTGCAATGTTGTGATATGGTGTTAATTATCTATCTTTCCATCTTGTTGTTGTTAAAGGAATGAATGGCTAAGGTTTCATGAAGAGGTGGCAAAGGGAAGGATAAGGCTTTTGCTACTTCACTACAGTTAGTAAAAGGAAAAATGAGGAGTTGTGAGGATGCGAAAAGGTGACAAGGTGATGAATCTAACCTATGAGATAATGACATGTGTTTCTTGATGGACAGTTAGCTAAAGAATTAACTAGGGTGATAGAAATCATTGGTTTCAAGGCATAGGTTAGCACTGAATAGCAAGAGGGATGATTTTATGCTCAAGCTTCATATTCTTGATGATGATTGGATTTTCAAGTGGAGTGTGACAGTAACGAAAATTAGATCAAGTCAAATTCATTGAATGACCACCAAGAAGGGAATAATTATTTTGGGAGTAGTTGAATATCTTGATAGCCAAGGAGAATGAAGGATGAACATAATTAAATGAAAGACTCCTACAACATGTGTCACCATGCCAATTTTATAGCCATTGTCCTAGTTTCATTTAAATACAAAGAATGTTTAAATGCAACATCATTGATATCTTTGTATGGTTTCTTTTTAGTCATATTTTGACATGTGTCCTCCCATGTGAGGCTTTTGTGATCTTTTTCTATTTAAGGATTTCCAAGATTTGGAGTGAGGATTCAAAGTCTCTACAATTTTTAGTGCTTCTGCTATTTTTGAGTTAGTCCAATTGGTCTTTGTGTCAATTATGTGTTGTATTCAATCTTGTAAATCTAAGAATAAAAGTGAACATTGAATTATATTTTCTCATATTTTGAGCTATTCATGAGTTTTATACCAATAATGTATTGTTTTGAAGGAAGATTCATACAAAGGAAGGTTATGCAATATCTGTGTCTCTGAATTTTGTCTCCATTTTACATAGGTCGAGTTTTGCTAGTTAAAATCTACGTGACAATGGATAAGGCACTGATCATAAATCTTAGATGCATATTTAAAAGATCACATTGTTTCACAGTGGACATTTAAAATCAAATCAAATTTACTTTTATGTATTGAAGAATCAAATTTTTGGTCATCTCTTGTTAGCAATATTTTCTTCTATATTATAGTTAGCTATTGTAATCAAGGAGTATTTGAAAATCAAAGAAGAATTATTGACCATTCCTTACTATAAGAGATAGATGTGAAAGAGAAATATTAGTGAGCATATGTTTGAAATAGATAATCATAAAACCAATCACACTTTCATCCCTAAGGTGCACTCACCTAGGCCTTGCAAAGCCTAAAGTGTAGAGAGTTTTTGTAATTCTATTGAAGTTGGTCTAGATCTGAAGAAAGTCCTATTGAATATATGATCTAGATAGTCCTTAGGCTTTTTTTTGTCTTTTGAACCATGGTATTAGGTTTCTTGTAGCCTGGTAGTTTTAAAACACCAAAAAAATGGTGACTTTACTAGTGACCAATGAGAGAAAAGAACTCTAAAATGTTGACTCTTTGATGTAAGCTTTGCACCTGCAATCATATTTTTTTTATTTTGTGAACTCATGCTTTGGTATTGGTTGTTTATGTTGAGTGTTAAACCTTGAGAATATGTTAAAATAATAGTATCATGGAAGCTTTTTGATGTAGAGTGAGCTTGCAAAGTGCCTTATTGGCTATATAGAGTTCTAGTCTCAAAGTATACAATATTTTAATTCCTCTAGGTTGGATCCTTTGTCAGATCCATTTTTAGAAAAGTTTCCCTATAAAGTTTCTTATCTTTTATCCATAAAAAGATATTTTTCCCTAGTGGTTGACAAATCAATTTTAGGTTTGTTAACCAGTGCTCATACTAAAGTAAAAGATGCCTAATAGAAAGAAAAATACAAGAGATTATGTGATGGAAATCCCAGAGATACCATTCTATAAAAAACTACCAAAGGGTGGTAAAAATATTTGGCCCAAAAAAAAGGGGAGTCCAATCATACATGGAAGCCCAAAGATAACCCACAGTACTAGCCTTTAGTTGAGAAGGAGGTGTCATCACACAGTTACGAAGCTAAAACTACTAGGCTCTTGGGAAATATTTTTACACAACCTTACCATAAAGATGGACTTTATCATGATAAAAAGGTATCATATGTGGGAGATACAATTTTCAGACCAAATGTTATAGAAGAGATGAACCAATGTCTTAGACCTAGAAGTGTTCAATCCAATAGGAAAAGTCTTGGGAAAGCCCCATATGTTGAGATAAATCTAATAGATTTGTATGATCCTATATAATCTAATGCAACAACTACACACAATGATGACTTGCTATATGAAGTAGAAGTCCTTAGAAGAAGGGTTGTTGAGGAAGAAATCAAATGTATTTGTCTAGAGAAAGAGAAGGATAAACTCACCATGAATACTCCCATTGAGAGAGATAATTTTATTAGGAGAATGGGTGTCTAAAGGAGAAAAACAAGAATTTGGAAGATAGATCCTCCAAAGTGCATTGAAATATATTTGGAGATGTTGAAGATCTAAGATCTAAAGTTGAAGAGTGGGAACATCTCCTAAAAGAAAAAGAAAGACTTGTTATCTCACAAATCAAACCTTAAAAACCTATTGAACCTGAGATCATAGACTTAATAGTGAAACATCCTAATAAAGGAAAGCAAAAGGTTGTAGGAATATAGATAGGTGAGCCTCAAGTTATTCCCAATAAATCTATAAATCTTGTCATGTTTAAACTATATTTAGAGCTAGCAAAGGCTAAAAAGGAAAGAGAGGACTTAGCTAAAGAGCTTGAGAAGTTTGAGAATGAAGCACAAGTAGCTAAAACTAGAAGGAAATTACAATTTATTAAGTCTAATTCTTCTTTAGCTTCTTTTCCAAATTTTTCCTCACAAGCTACACCATTTGTCTCTACTTGTGGACCAGCAATCAATAGTCAAAACATATCTCAGTCTGCCCCTACCCCATCTTCTACCACAAGTATCCAAATCCATGTTTCTCAATAGATTCAAATCCTAGTACAAATCCAAGTTTTTTGAGAAAGTACATCAAATTTTATTGGTTTTAGAGAAGACCCATATACATGGAAAAGTATAAACAAATGTGCTTTTTAGGTGTTCTTGGGCTTTCACATCTTATTTCTAATGACCTAAGAGATAAGGTCATAAAAAATTTAGGCAACAATGCCATAACTAGTGAAGAGAACCTTAGAAATTTTATAGACATGCTCAATGACTAAGAAGTGGAGAATGAGGATGTAGTGATGAATTTGTTTCTATATTCATTGATAGAGGATGTTAGGGATTGGTTCAAGAGGTTACCTAATGACAGTGTGTGTTCATGGAATCACCTAGAGAAGCTCTTCATAGAGTAGTATGGAGTCAACACAAATTTTGGTTTCATGTTGAATGATTTTAGAAACATTAAAAATAGCCCAAATGAGTCCACATTTGATTTCAATGTGAGATTTTAGAAGGAGATATACAAATTATTCCAAGTAATGAGGTTGTGGGAGGATGTATGCCTCACAAATTACTTCAATGCATTTTATAGTAAGATGGCCTATACTCTTAAGGACAAGGATACTAGAACCTTAAGGGATGCTTACAAGATGGTAGTAAATATTGCGAATAACAGAAGAGCCTTTGGTAAGGTCAAAAGAAGAGATGACCCTAAATTATTCAATCCAAGGTATAACAAGAAAAAAGGTGAGAAGCATACAGTAGGTAAGAAGACTAACACAATGGGTCAAGTTTTGACTCTTCTCAAGAATATGAATCTACTAGCATACAATGAAAACATGCTAAATGCTGGTGAGAAAGCTCCATTCAATAATAATTACAATAGGCAAAATAGAATGCAAAACTTTCCCTATACCACTCAAAGGAAGGATGGGAAGCATGTTTTTCCTCCTACTAAGAATACTGCTGAGAAAAATACACATAATCCTTTACAAAAAAACATCTATCAACATGGTTGATGACCCCCAGTAGTGTATGATCTATCAATTGCCTCATGCACTAGATTATTGTGTTGTTACATTATCATTTGTTGTTGAGAATGAAAAGAATGAAGAACAATTAGGTTATGATGGAGGTTTTTAAGGTGTTGGATGCAACATGTTAGGTTCATATTCTAATAATTCTTCTAAATATGATGATAAAAATATGATGTTCATGACAGAAGGCATTTCAGTAATACAGTACATCAGAAAATCTTCTCAAATGAAGATGAGGAGGAAGACACCACTTGTAATATGGTGTCATCAAAGAATGAAGTTACATTGAAAATGCCAACTAAGGAGGAGATTGACAAGATCATTACATGCATGGTTTCTCAAGTGAAAAAAAGAGGTATGATGTACAAGACAGAAGGTAATGAGATGTTAGGTGTTTTTATTAAGAAAACTAATCCAAAGAAAATATAGATGAATGAGCCAAAGGATAAGAGCAATATCAAGGTGAAAAAT
Organism: Cupressus sempervirens; assembly: GCA_028749045.1. Classification (NCBI taxonomy): domain Eukaryota; kingdom Viridiplantae; phylum Streptophyta; class Pinopsida; order Cupressales; family Cupressaceae; genus Cupressus; species Cupressus sempervirens. The sequence goes on along the minus strand of CM053785.1, from coordinate 840,136,212 downwards.
ATTAATAAGAAGTGGGAAGCCAAAAAGGAAGATGTTGCAAAGGGTCTTGAAGTCCAAAATGCTAAAAATAAAAACGAAAAGGTATCATTAGTGATCACCACTATGAGTTCCAAAAAATGGAGATAAAAGGTATGTCTACTGATAATCCTATTGTTCCTCCTATTGATATGTTGTCATTACTATCACAACTCACAGTAAAAGTTTGTCTCTCAAATTTTCTTAGAATCCCTAGACATAAGAGTAAAGCCATAGCATGGGCCAAGGGTGTAGATAGTATAATTAGTCATTATTGTAATACAAATTAGATCCCTAATGAGCCTAAAAATAAAGTAGAAACTAAGGTTGTTGTGTCCCAAATTTCACCTATGTACTTAGATGATTTAGTGAACCAGTGTCTAGGAAGTGTAGATCCTTTCTTCCTAAGTATTGTTGTAAATGGTAAAACTTTGAAAAATTGTATGATTGATTCTAGAGCATATAATACTATCATGCCTTATGAGGTAATGAATAAATTAGGGTTGAAAGTGGACACTCCTTAGGGTAAATTTTGTGCTATGAATAAAAGGGAAGTTGCTCTCATAGGAACCATAAATGCAATGCCTAACAAATTACTTGCTTATCCTAAAAAGGAGAAAACCATGAGTGTCCTAGTTGTAAACATCCCACCCTAATATGGCATGTTATTATATGGAAAATGGAGTGCAACAATGGGTGGAATTTTGAAATGTGATATGTTGCATGCAACTTTTGAAATTGATGGTAAGTTGGTAAAAGTGAATGGAAAGCCTAAGAGTCTCTATATGATTGAGCAAGAGGTTGAAGATGATATGAAATGTTTTGTTGATATTGATGTAAATGCATTAAGGGCTGAAGTATTGGTATTGAATAAAGATAAGATCAAGGGACCTATTGCAAAAGGAACTAAATCAAAATTAGAGAAGGGTGACTTGTGGATGATGTATTTTGATGGAGATTACTACAAAGAAGGATCAGGAGTAAGTATTTTGTTGATTTCTCTTAATGGTTGCACTTATAAGTTCTCTTTTACTCTGAGTTTTCCATCTACAAATAACATAGTAGAATATGACGCTTTATTGCTAGGATTGAGATTAGCTCATAAGCATGGAATCAAATTCTTGTATGTCATTGGAAATTATGAATTAATAGTTTCTCAAGTTAGAGTATATGCTTCAAAGAAAAAAAGATTAAAACAATGTAGGAATGTTGTTTGGGATATTATTGAATGCTTTGATGCTTTTGGGATAGTCTGGAAAGATAGGAGTAATAATAAGATGGTAGACTTGTTAGAAAATATTGCTATTAAACCTGATGATGTAACTTTTTTTGGTCTATCAAAAGTAGAAGTACAGACTAGACCTTCAGTCCCTGATAACATCCAAAATTGAAAATTCTTTGAAGAAGACAAAGATATAATAAGATTCTTAAATTGTGAAGACCAATTTTGGGGGAAGGAAATTGATTGTGTATCTTATGTTGAGAATGTTGGTGGGAAGGAAACTATTTTTGGACAAGATGTTTTACAATTAGAAACCAACAAGATTACAAAAGGGTTGCTTGTATTGGAGATTGTCTTTAACAGTCATAACAAATCTTGAATACAAAACAAAGAGTCTAGTGCTAAGGATCTGGAAGAAGTGAATCTAGGGACTAATGAAGCACCTAAGAAGGTATACATTGGTAAAAAAATTAGCCCCTAACATCAAGGAAGATTTGATTGGTTTATTAAGAAAATATAGACATGTATTTTCTTTGTCCTATGATGATTTAAAGGCTTATAGAGAAGATTTATTTCAACATGAAGTTCTTTTGGAGGATGGTGCAAAACCTTTTGACAAAAGTAAATACTAATAAATCCTACTCTTGCACCCAAGATGCAAGAAGAATTGATAAAGCTAAGAGATGCTAGGATCATCAAGCCTATCAGGCATTCAATATCTTGGGTATCAAACTTAGTTCTTTTTATGAAAAAGAATAGTGATATCAGGTTGTGTGTTAATTTCAGGAACTTAAACATATCTTCATTAAAAGACAACTATGGTCTACCTAACATGGAGGAATTGTTACAAAGTTACTAGATGAAAAGTCATGTTCATGATGGATGAGTTCTCAGGCTATAACCAGGTGGTTGTAAGAGAATTAGAACAATATAAGAAAACATTTACAACACCTTGGGGTACCTATGTTTATAGTAGAATGTCATTCAACTTAACCAATGTTGGTACTACTTTTCAAAGAGTTATGGATGTAGCCTTTGTAGATATTATTGACAAATTCTTAGTAGTATACTAGGATGACTTGAAAACTTACTTAAAAGATGAGAATGATCACTACATGCACCTTAAGAAGGTATTTATCAAAGATTTGAAATTTGGTATTTCTCTAAATCTTAGGATTTATGCATTTTTTGTTACCGAGGGTAAGCTATTGGGGCACTTAGTTGGAAAAGGAGTCAGAATAGATTCTACAAGGGTTAAAGCAATAGACAAAATTCAGAAGCCTAAAAATGTGAAGGGAATTTAGTCCTTCTTTGGGAAGATAAAATTTCTTAGAAGATATGTCACAAATTTTTCTGAAGTAAGTAGGCCCATTTCCAAAATGTTGAAGAAAGGCTCTAAGATCAGATGAGATGAAGAGCCAATGATGGAATTTCATAAGATCAAACAAGAAATCAAAGATGCCCTAGTTTTAAGAACCCCAAATTATGAAAAGCCTATGCATATATTTTCTTTTGCATCTTTTCACACAGTTACTATTGTTTTATTGCAAAAGAATGAAGATAGTTTTGAACAACCAATTACATTTTTCAGTAAGTCCTTGCAAGGCATAGAGTTAAAATATGATATAAATGTGAAATAGGATTATGCATTGATCAAAGCTATAAATGCATTTAGATGTTATTTGATGGGAGCCACTATAATTGCATTTGTTCCAATTGCTGCAATGAAAGACATCTTCTCACAGCAACAATTTTTAGGGAGAAGATGTAGGTGGATCAATAGGATCCAAGAATTTAATATTGATATTCAAATTACTAATTTGGTTAGAGATCAAGCCCTTGCTGAGATGATGACAAAAGCTAATCATGAAGAAAACTAGATCAATCAACTTGATAATGACTATAGGAATGATCTATGTGACATGGATACTTCTAATTGGTATAAGGGTATAATCTTCTACTTATAGCATATGGCGCCTCCATCAGATCTTACTAAAAATCAAAAGATGACTCTAAAGTTGCATTCCATCAGATATATTATTGTTAGAGGTTAGTTATGGTGGAGAAACATTGAAGGTTTTCTTCTAAAATATCTAAATGAAGAAGAATCAAAGAAAATCTTGAGTGATATGCATGAAGGAGTGCGGGGAGCTCATTATATAGCAAAGAAAAAAGCCCACAAAATCCTTAGGTCTAGTTTATGGTGGTCTACATTGCTCAAAGATGCACATGAGTTAGTAAATAAATGTAATACATGTTAGAGATTTAGTGGGAAGTTGAATGTTTTTGGAAATCTTCCATTGAGATCAATGGAGGTGCAAGCACCTTTCCAGCAGTAGGGTATTGATTTCATTGGTGAAATCTCAAATAAGTTCAGTGGAGGGCATTATTGGATTTTGATTGCCACCAATTATTTCACAAAGTGGGTAGTAGCAATTCCTACTACGAATGCAACAAGTAAGGTGGTAAAAAAAAATCATATTGAATAATATCATTATTATATTTGGTTGTCTAGAAAAAATTCACTAATATTGCCATGTACTTTAGATTAGACGAGTATAAAAATTTTTGCAATAAATTTGGCATCACTAGATCTATATCATCACCTTACCATCCTCAAGCAAATGGTCAGGCTAAGCCTAGCAATAAAATTTCTCTCAATAGTATCAAGAGAATTTTAGGAGAAAACAAGAGAGCCTGGGACTCCAAGTTGCCTCTAGCACTATGGGCAGACAAAGTTATAGTGTAAAAAGATGTTAGTTTTGCCCCTTTTGATTTAGTCTATGGGATACAAGAAAGATTGCCTTAGAATAATCTAAATGAGATGTATAAGTTCATCTAGGTTTATGATGAAGATATTGTTGATGAAATGCAACTAAGAATAGATGATATTTTATAGTTGGATGAGACAAGGAGAGATGCTTCTGCACAAAATTCAAGATTGCAAGCATAGATGAAGTATTTCTATGACAAGAGAGCATCATATAGAAATTTTTAGCTTGAAAATTTAGTGTTATTATGGAATACTAGACTAGAAGACAAAGGAAAGCATGGTCAATTTAATCCCATCTAGCATGGCCCTTATCAAATGCATGTTAATAAAGGTGAAGATTCTTATTTCATAAGAGAACTATTTGGTGATATTCTTGAGCTACCAGTTCATGGACAATTCTTAAAGAGGTATTTTTCTTAAAATACTTAGTATTTCCATGAGTAATAGTTGGGGTTTGTGCATTCTATAAATTTTCTAAACCTCCTATGAATCCTTGTACAATGTTCTCCTATGTTACTATATATATTTTTTGTTTATGTGGCGTGTGCATTGTTCTCTCAGAAGTTTTCATTGTTGTTGTCATGTATGTGATCTAATTTTGCTAGAATTTATGCATTCTTGCATGGATACAAGTTATTCATCACCTCCAAATAGAGGCATTGATAGCCCTAATTTTCACTATGCAAAAAATTCTAAAAAATTTAATATGAAAATGTCTTGAAATTGTGATATGAATCTAGGGATTGTTATACTTTTTTTTCATTTCTCTGGTGTGAACCCTTAATATGGTAATTTTCCCAATTTCATAGTACCTAGGGGTTCCTTGAGCTTCATAAAAGATGATTTACCCTAGCAAACCCTTGATTTAAATCTGCACCCTTTTTATCCTATTAAAAATTTAAATTTTTCAAATGGTTATATCTTGTTTTTAACATTGTAGCATTTTGATTTAAGTTCATAAATTTTTTACGTGTGCAACCTAGAGATCAAGTTGATCGCACAATGAAAGATTATCAAAAGAGAACAACATTTTATAGCATGACTTGGCAAAGTAGTGAAGTTTCCTTTGGTCATTCAGTCACATCAACCAAGCACTCAACTTCCTTTTAGCCTGTGACTGAGCAAAAAAATTAGTAGAGCCTTAGTAACATGGTCACTTGAATGAGAGAAGTATAATGAGCATTCATAGTGACTAGGTGAAATATTATGTCCACATGGTCAAGGCCTCAAAAGATAAAGACTGAAGGATGACTGTGACTTGCTAAAGATAGTTATGAAGTTCAAAATGATATGGGCTCACATGGTCACACATTTGAGATAAGTATCTAGTTTTTAGACCACAACCAAGTGATATGGATGAGAATATGTTAAATCACATAGTTGTGATGTTGCCTAAATAGTGAGAAGGATAAGTCATGACTTTGAGAACCTAACTGCATAGTGCATGAAATATTATTTACATTTGATTGCACATTTAAAAAGGATAAGAGTTATAAAGTTAGTGACCTAACAACACGTTTATTTGAAGAAAGAATATATGTGATCACGCTATCACAATATTAAGAAGAAGTTGATCAAAACAAATTGCAACATGGTGAAACTAGTTAAAGATTCTCATTCTCATGATCATGTAGTTAAGGATTGAAAGAAGTTTTTAAACCACAACCAAGAGAACAAGTCAGAATGAAAGTAGAACATGGTAGATCATGTAGTCACAATGTCAAAGAAATGTTAGTAAGGGTGAGCTCATAGTTAAGGATAATTTCTCTAATAGTGCAAAAGTTCCAAGGTTAACTGTGTCACATAGTCACAAGCATCTAATTCGAAGATAAGAAATCATCCCCAAGAGTGCAAAAATATTTCATCGCATGGTCACATAGATTAACCATGGTTAAGGAGAATGATCCACAAAGCTATGAAATAGAGTTATGTGAATGATCATTTGAGTTAAAGTGTAGTCAATGGTAAATTTTGTGAGGATGAGGGAGGTTAACATATGGTGAGGAAAGGTGATGATAGAGTAGAGGTAAGCCAATCAAAGAGTCATAAGTGGAAAACTTTACAAATAGTTCATAGCTTCATAGGGTCAAAGGGAAGGTTCGGTTAGACTTTGAAGGAGATGTTTGTCAACTAAAGTAGATGAGTTTCAATCGATATTACTTCTTTGAAATTATTTAGATAGGCCTTTGAGGTTAAGTCATGATGGTGCAATAGGTTAATAGCTTCAATCAAGTTTAAGGGTATCACAATGTCACAGAGAGTTAATAGTAATCTAGGGCTATAGCTATGAATTGATGAAGTCTTTTCATCAAATTCTCATAGGGTTAATAAATGAGTCAAGAATTTAGGTCATGATGATGTGACTGAAAGGAAGTAGTAAACCTTAGATGATCATCACATTGTGATATGGTTACAACAATAATTATGTTTTGTGATTGCAATGTTGTGATACAGTTTTAATTAGTTTTTTTTTCTAGCACTCTATTGTTAAAAGAGTAAAAGGATAAGGGGTTGTAAAGAAGAAAAAAATAATATAAGGTTTGTACTACTTCACTATAGTTAGTAAAAAGAAAAAATGAGCAGTTGTGAGGATGCAAAAAGGTGACAAGGTGATGAGTCTAGCCTATCAAATAATGGCACATGGCTCTTGATGGGAAGTCAGTTGAAGAATTGCTTAAAGTGGAAAAAATAATTCATTTCAAGGAACATGTCAACACTAAACAACCAGAGGGATGATTTGGTGCTTAAGCTTCACAACCTTGGTGGTGATCATATTTTCAAGTGAGTGTGATAGAGGAAAATCAGATAAAATCAAATTCATTGAACGACCACCAAGAAGGAAATAATTATTTTGGGAGAAATTGAAGATCATGATATCCAAGGAAGATGGAGGAAAAACATAATTAAATGAAAGACTCCTATATCAAGTTTCACCATGCCAATTTTGCGGTCATTGTCCTAGTTTCGTCTGAATACAAAGAATGTTTAAATGTAACATCATTGATATCTTTGTATGATTTCTTTTTAGTCAAATTTTGACATGTGTCCTCCCATCCAATGCTTTCATGATATTTCTATATTTAAGGATTTCCAAGATGTGGAGTGAGGGTCCAAACTCTATACAATTGTTAGTGCTTATGCTATTTTGCAATCAGTCCAATTGGTCTTTGTGTCAATTCTATGTTGTATTCAATCTTGCAAATCTGAGAACACATGTGAACATTGAATGATAGTTTTTCATATTTTGAGTTATTCATGAGTTTTATACTAGTAATGTATTATTTTCAAGCAAGATTAATACAAGGAAAGGTTTTGCAATATCCATGTCTCTAAATTTTTTCTCCATTTTCATATGTCTATAATTTTGAGAGTGAATAAACAAAGTTCTTTCATTTAAATGCAACTTGGATAGGTTGTATATTTTTTCATTGATTTCTTTTAATTCAAGTAATTAAGAAAATGCTTCCATGAATTGATAGGGTTTCTAGTTGTATGGGAGGGATACTCATAAGAATGAAATTTAGGGTTAACTATTGATAATTTAATTGTAAGGCAATTAAATAGGTCAATTTTTGCTAGTTAGACTCTATGTGACAATGGATAAGGTTCTAATCATCAATTTTAGATGCATATTGAAAAGATCACATGGTTGCACAAAGCACATTAAAAATCAAATCAAAATTTATTTTTCTATACTGAAGAATCAAATTGATGGTCATTTCTTGTTTGTAATATTTTCTTCTAAATTATAGTTATTATTTTAATCAAGGAGCATTTGCAAATCTAAGAAGAATTTTTGACCATTTTCTTCCGCAAGGGATGTGAAAGAGATATCAATGAGCATATGTTTGAAATAGATAATCACAAAGCCAGTCACACTTCTATCTCTAAGGTGCACTCACCTAGACCCTACAAAGCCTGAAGTGCAGAGAGTCCTATGTGATTCTATTGAAGTTGGTACAAATCTAAAGAAAGTCCTATTGAATATTGGATCTAGCTAGTTGTTAGGCATTTTTTTCTTTTGTACCCTAGTATTGGGTTTCCTGTAGCCTAGTAGTTTTCAAACACCAACAGATAGGGTATAAAGGAAAGATGTTTTCCTTGTTTGATGTATCGAATGCATTAAAAAAATATCAAGTGTGAAAAGGAGCAGAGTGTTTGGTTAATGCGAGTAAGTGATCCGAGGGATTATTGGATGTGAAAGTTGAGATTTGGTAGCAAGATCTGAAGGAGCAAAAGTTTGATTGATAGGACAGAGAAAGAGGAAGGAGCAGTATAGTTTAGTTCTATTTTTGTGCAAGGAATAATATGGAGATCATTTGGATAGTAGGTTCATTAGTCTTTCCCATGAAGTATTTGGAGAGTAGGTCCATCTTCCTTGTACAACTCCTAACAGGGTTGGCACAAATCCTAATAGGGTTGGCACAACTCCTAATAGGGTTGGATTCTCCTATCAAGGATTCAAAGTCTCCTAATAGGGACTGATATGTACTGAATATATTTCATAGACTCCTAATAGGATCCATCCTCTAACAAGGAATATTTGTATTAATTCATGATTTTGTGGGTACCATCCCCACCAGGGTTTTTCCTCTGATCAAGGGTTTCCCTAGTTAATAGATCTAGTGTTATTGTGCATGGTCATCTTGCTATGGTTTCTAATTATATTTCTCATATAGTTAAGATTTATTAAGGTTGATAATTATGATAATAGTTTTTTAATTGATTCAACCCACACCACCACCCCCCCCGCCCCTCGCCCTTGTTGGAAATGATTGAAAAGATCATGAATGAAGAATAATGGAACTAGTAAAGAATGTTTTAAATGATTGTTTTGTCATTGATGTCAAACTTGCCACTTGTAGGAATGACAATTGCTTTAGTGATCCAAATACTATCAATTGGTTGATTGACAAGAAGGTGGCAATCAATAAGATTAACTAGAGTACCCAAAGAAAGGTTGAAGTTATGATGTTGTAATGAAGTATAAGGATCAGTTAAGCCATTGATGAAACTCTAAGACACAGAGGATGGACACACTGAGACACATCAAAGATGTAAGGATTAACTAAGTTCATTGGAGAGAGCCAAGCTAGCTAGTTAGTGCCAAATAGATATTGAGTTTAAGTCGAGCTAGTTCAACTTAGTGTGTGCCAAGCGATCTTCAAGTGTGGAGCAGCCTTCAAGTGCCGAGTGAAGAACAGTTGCTGAGTAACACAAAAATCCTTCAGATGTCGAGTAGCAGAAAAAGATAATTGATGCCAAGTAAGTCTTCAAGTGCCAAGCCAAGAAAAAATAGAAGCTGAGTAACATAAAAGGAGTCGAGCATCAGTAAACCAATGATGTCGATTTGATGCATTATTTGTTAAGTCAAAGATTCACTAGACTAGCAGCGATAAGTTTGTTACATTGAATTGTGTGAATTAATTGGATGATAAGGATGATGAGTAGATGTCACAAAATTCTATGTAATCCATGCAAACCATTTTCAAGTTGAATGCTAATGGATTTCTCATGAAGTTTCTAGAATAAATAATTTGGAGGGAAAATAATACCATTTTCTCAAGAGAAAATTATGATTTGAGCAGGAAATTGAGAACTGAACTTCTTTATAAGGAGTTACATGAGGTCAGAGATCAAATGCGCATGTATGAGAGGGAATTGGTCATAAGTGTGATCATTGAAAGAAGCCAAGAGGAGTAAGAATAGAGCATGAAGACTCTGAGTTGATCAAATGATCATGGAGTGCATTGGCATAACGAGTGGAAGAACTCAAAGAGATAGATCTTGAAGGGTGAACACGCTGTCAGCACTACAAGGGAGGAAAGCCAAGCATAGAAAAGAACTGAAGAGTGATCTGAAATTTGCATAGTTAGGGTTGAAATCTTTATCAAGTCAAAACCCTTCTAATACTCTCTGACTATTGTATTAGATATTGAAATCCTACATTTCTAGGTTAGCTTAACAGCTAGGTGGAAAAGCCTCAGGAAAAGGATAAAGAGATCCCTGGGAGAAGGATAAAGAGATCCTTAGGAGAAGGATAAAGAGATCCTTAGGAGGAGGATAGGAGATCCTTAGAGAGGGATGAAAGATTATTTTGAGAAGGTGACTATAAATCCCATGGACTTGGGTGAGCCTAACAGCTCTATGTAAATCCTTTAATAGGGTGACATTCTATGTTGAATGTTCTTAAATCCTTTAACAAGGTAGACCATTAGAAGTAGTTGAAATCAATTGTGCAATTTTTTTGTCGGTATCACCCCCACCCCAATTTTACCTTCTTATTCCTGGAGGGTTTATGGGTCATCAAAATCCTTAGTGTTATGGTGTGATGCATATTATCTTTTATGGTTGTTCAATGTTTAATTGTATGCATGATCATTTTAGTTATGTGCCATTAAGGATTTGTAGAAAAAGTTGTATTGGACATCATTGGACCTTGGATAACTAATTCACCCCCTCTCTCAGTTATCCTAAAGAATTCTAACACCCCCCCCCAGTTATATTGGTTGACTATATATTCTAAGAATTAGTATCATAGCATTGGGTCGTTGAAGAGAAAGCTTAACAACTTTGGGAGATCTATGGCAAATATTTTTAGAATTGACAGTCCTAAATTTTATGGAGTAAACTATGAAAATTGAAAGGAGAAGATGAAGACTCATCTAATATGCATGGGTCTAGGTTCTTAGCTTTTGAGAAAAGGAGAAAAGGAAATTGTAGAAGAAGAAAAAATTGAAAAATGTAGTAAAACAAGGCAAGATCTATTCATGTGTAACATGAGAGATAGAGAAGATTTACTATCAGCTCTTCTAGAGAATGAATACAGTCAAGTAAAATCACTTCTAACATCTCGATCATGAGATTTGGAAGACATTAGAATCTATTTTTGAAGGTGATAAATATACAAAGAGGATAAGATTGCATAACTGGATATGTTCATTTCAAAATGCTAAAATGATGGAAGATGAATCGATTAGAAGTTATATTGGTAGGATATCTAAGATTTTTGTAGGGATTAAATATTATGGTGGAACCAAGGAAGAAGAGGGGGTTGTATGAAAAATATTGAAAAATTTAACACCTCTATTCAAGCAAGTAGCACAAATGATTGAATTACTTATACAATGTATTGAGAAGTTTTCTAGAGAAACTCTTCTTCGAATATCAGCAGAAGTAGGTCTAAAACAATCTAGAGAATTGACAATAGTGGAGACAACTTTCAATGACTTAAATGTTCAGCCAAGTCTATCTAGAATTGCAAGAACTTATGGAGACTTCACTAGAAGTAGTAGAACTAGATCTTATGAAGACAAGAGGATTGAAGAAGGTATAGCTCTTCTTGTAAGAAGAGAACCAGATGGTAAGAATATCTTTAAATGTTGGACTTGTAATGAGTTTGGTCATTATGCCTCTAAATGTCCTAAGAGGGAGAAAAAATTTAAAGAAAATTTTTAACCTAGGTGACCTAGGAATTATTTGTATTGTAATGAATAAGAGGAATCTAATAAAAGAGCTCAAAGTCAAAGTTATGATGAGCTAGGATTTGTAGCTATTAAAGAAGTGATCTTGATAGAGAAATTAGAGAAGAAAAAGCTCTAGTTTCCCAAGTTGAAAAGAAATGTGATTGGATAATAGACAATGGATATTCACATCATATGACTGGTGATATGAATAAATTTGTTAAGTTTAGGAATCATGATGGAGGTATTGTTAGAGTTGATAATAATGCAATCTATCACATTATAGTGATATGATCTATTACACTTGATGGAAATACTAACACTAATGATGTTTATTTTGTTGATGGACTAAAGCATAACTTGTTGAGTCTTGGACACTTGGTGGATAAAGGTTATCAATTGTAGTTCACAAAAAAGACTTGCACAATTAAGGATAAGAATGGTAAGATGATTAGAACAAGGACAATGTCTAGAGGTAATGTATTTCAGTTGAATCTTGCTTAAATGACATGTTTAGTTGTGAAAGTGAATAATAATTGGCTATAGCATAGGAGATTTTTTCATATAAACTTTGACAATATTATGAAGGTTAGTAGTACATTTGCAGTTAGAGATTTACCCAAGATGACAAAGCCTACTAATGTTTCTTTCAAAAAATGTATTATGGCTAAGTAGAAGAAGGTATCATTCCCTAGCAAGAAGTTCACCACTACAAAGAAGTTGGAAATTGTTCGCACAAATTTTAGTAGACCTAACAGAACAAGAGGATTCTATGGAAAAAGGTATTTTATGATTTTTTTTATGATTTCACTAGAATGTTGTGGGTAGCATTTCATAAAGAGAAGTTTGAAGCATTTGAGAAGTTTAAGATATTTAAGATTAGAGTTGAGAATGAATCTAGTGTTAAGATAAATTTTGGAGATTAGATAGAGGAGGAGAATTCACCTCTAGAGAGTTTAACATGTTTTGTGAAGAAAATAGAATTAAGAGACAGTTATCTACCCCAAGACTCCTAAGAAGAATTGGATTACTAAAAGAAGAAATAGATTAGTATTAGATGCAACAAGAGCAATGGTGTTTAAGAGTGATGTATCCAGGATATTTTGAATAGAAGTAGTCAATACAACAGTGTACACTATGAACATGGTGCAAATTAGACAAGGTATGAACAAGACCACCTATGAATTATGGTTTGCTCCTTCACCATCAGTTGAGTATTTTAGAATATTTGGAAGCAATTGTTACATTTAGAGAGATGATGACATTGGTAAGTTTGATCTAAGAAGTGATGGTATGTTTCTTGGTTATTCAATGAAAATTAAAGCTTACATATGTTTCAATCATAGAACCAAGACAATATTTGAATGCATAAACATAAAGATTGATGAGAAGTTTGGTTTTAAGGAAAAGATGATGTATTACAATTGTGATAAAGAAGAAGATAATATTGGAATTTTTAGAAAGAATGTTGAAGTTTTTTATTGAGACTAATAATGATATGTAGAATGATATACAAATTGTTGAGCAAAGAAGAGTACATAGATCTGAACCAAGAGAAAAGATAAGAATTGAGATAGAAACTCCTACCTCTAACAAGAATATGATAAACAATCACCCATCTGAGGATATAATTGGAAGTAGACACAAAGAATTGATGACAAGAAACAAAATCAATGAGGAATTATACCTGATATCTCAATTTGAACCTAAAAATGTAGATAAAGCATGTAAAGATGATCATTGGATTCAAGCAATGAAGGAAGAACTAGATCAGATTGTAAAGAATGACATGTGGGAGTTAGTTCCTAGACCTAAAGACAAGAATATTATAGGAACCAAATGCAATTCATAAATAAGATGAATAAAAAAGATGAAGTTGTAGGAAACAAGGCCAGACTTGTATGCAAATGATATTCATAGCAAGAAGGAATATATTATGAGGAGACATATGCCCATATAACTAGAATGGAAGTAGTAAGAATTTTTTTGGCTTATGCAAAAAATAAGAAGTTCAAGGTATATCAAATGGATGTCAAGTTGGCTTTCCTAAATGGAGAACTTGAAGAAGAGATGTACATTGAGCAACTTGAATGTTTTCCTCTAACAAAAGAAAAGGATATGGTATGTAGACTAAAAAAATCCATATATGATCTTAAGTGACTACCTAGAACTTTGTATGCAAGGTTGGATAAGTGTTTGGAAAAACTTGAATTTGCAAAAGGTACAACAGACAGTCATTTGTATTTAAAAGAAATTGAGAATGGTTTTCTGGTAATAGTAATATTTTTTGATGACATAATATTTGGAGGTAATGATGAAGCAAGTGATAAGTTTTTTGATGAGATGAAGAATTATTTTTAAATGAGTATGATAGAAGAAATGAAGTTTGTTTTAGATTTGCATATTGTGCAAATTAGTGATGGCATTTTCATTTCACAAGCTAAGTATTTGAAAGACTTGTTGAAATTATTTGGATTGAAATGTTGTAAGCATGTTAGTACACCAATAATAATTGGTCACAAGTTATCTAGAAAAGATGAGAAACCTACACTTGAACAAAAGAAGTATAGATCCATGATTAGAGGTTTTCAATATCTCGCTCACACTAGACTAGATATAGAAAATGTGGTTGAGATTATAGCTACATTTCAAGTTGATCCTAAGGAGTATCATTATGCAATAGTAAAGAGAATATTCAGATATTTGAATGGAACATCTGATTATGGGATATGGTATGACAGATTAAGTGATTGCACTCTATGTTCTTATATAGATGTAGACTAGGTAGGCATAATGGATGATAGAAAGATCACTAGTGGTGGAACATTCTTTCTTGAAGGAAGATTGGTTCCTTGGCTAAGAAAGAAACAAGATTATATTTCATAGAGTATAGCTGAGGCAAAGTATGTAGAAATAATAAGTAATTATAATCAAGTTATGTGGATGAAGCAGATGTTGAATGATATTATGATAGAATTTTTAGAACCTGTTATCATATACTGTGATAACACAAGTATAGTAAGTATGCCTAAAAATCTTGTATTGGATTCCAAGACTAAGTATATATCTATTAAGTATCATGTTTTTAGAGAGAAGGAAATAGATAAGGAGATCATATTAGATTACATTAGTACTAAAGATTAGATTGCAGATATCTTTACAAAACCTTTACCTAAAGATGCATTTGAGCATTTGAGATGTATGTTTGTTGTTATGCCCTTTCCTTCTTCAGATTAGATGATGCAGAGATTGCATCAGTCTAGTGGTATAGAGCACTATTGTTAGACTAGACTAAATGTTGATGCTTCCTATATGGGGGAGTATCTATATTGAGTTGAGTCATTTAGGACTCTTGGTACTTGGTCTTGAATAGTGTCTTTGGACACTTGAACTATTGAAGACTTGGAGCACTAAATTGACATAATGAGGTCTTTCACATTGATTTCAATGGGGTAGAAGTATACATGAAAAAAATATCCCAAGTAATGGGGAGGAAGAGTACATCTCCTAAGTATGTATACAGGAGAAGAGTACATAAAGAAAGAAAGGAAAATATCTCTATGGGGGAGATATGTAGCAAGAAGAATAGAGAAGTGTTCTAGAGGATCTCATATTTGATTGATGAAGAGGATTTGAGAAGATGAGAGCAACAACAACAACAACACCAATAGAGTACTATTTGGTATTCTTGGAATTTAGATTTTTTTGTCTATGTTGCCATAAATGCCAAAGTAGGATATTGTTAGCATGAATATTGATATTCCTTTGGGGGAGTATCCTAAGCATTAGAGTGTATTGACATGTTGCATTCATGATTGTGTTTTTCACTGATGTCAACATAGAAATATTTTTCTAAGGACTCGTAGAGTAGTAGACAAAGATCTTATTTGTATGAGCAAGGTTTTGATTATTTCGAGATGTTTAGTCAAGACCATGTTCTACATTGTGTCTTGATGATGTGGTTCAATGTGTATATATTAAGTCAAAGACATATGGAAGATATGCCTAATTTATAGGGAGCACTATAGAGATAGAGTAACTGTTAAGCATTTTCCAGTGATTGCATTATATCTTTTAACAAAGATATAGTCTGGAGATGCACAGTCAACTAGAGACAGTGGATAGTTTGATGGTGACATCAACAAGTGTGCAAGCCCTAGTGTTGCATGTGTGAGAAGTTGTATAGACTACAAGATAACAGTGTTATTGCAATTGTGAATTAAATAATTATCTTACTATAATTAATTGGTAAATCCTCAATGCCGACTCAAGGAATTATTTTGAAGATAAGGTATAAAGGAAAGATGTTTTCCTTATTTTATGTATCTATTGAATTCATTGAACAAGTATCAAGTGCAAAAAGGAGCAGAGTGTTTGGTGAATGTGACTAAGTGATCCAAGGGATTATTGGATGTGAGAGTTGAGATCTCGTAACAAGGTCTAAAGGAGCAAAAAAATTCTTGACAGGACAAAGAAAGAGGAAGGATTAGTAAATTCATTTCTATTATTCTACATGGAATAATATGGAGATCATTTGGATAGTGGGTTCGTTGGTCTTGCCCTTGAATCTATTTGGACAGTGGGTCCATTTGCCTTATACAAATCCTAACAGGGTTGGATTCTCCTAATAGGGATTCAAAGTCTTCTAACAGGGACTGATATGTACTAAATATATTTCATAGACTCCTAATAGGGTCCATCCTCTAACAAGGAATATTTATATTGGTACATCATCTTTTTGGTATCATCCTCATGTAGGTTTTCCCTCTGATCAAGGGTTTCCCTAGTTAATATAACTAGTGTTATTGTGCATGAGTATCTTGTTATAGTTTATGATTATATTTCTCATATGGTCAAGATTTATTAAGGATGATAATAATGATAATATTTGTATAACTATTTCACCCCCTTCCCCTCTCAGTTATATTGGTAGACTATAGATTTTAACATAATTGTACTAAATATATTATATTTAAATAATAGCAAGGTCACATCATTTAATAGGAAACTTATATATTAGTACAACATCTCATGCTTTCTATCCCTCTAATCAATTGATTTCCTTGAGAATAAAAAATAAGTGTTTTATGGTCTATGGTTTCTTGGTCTTGTGAATCTATATTTTAATGTTTGTGGTAGTCTCATTTGTTTCCATACATATATTTTACACATGTCTCTATTGTAGATACTTTAAATGGGATATTTTTTCCTTTTAAAAATTAACCTAAAATTATACATTTAACAATGGACATGTGTCTCTATTTTACAGACTATGCAAAACCTTGTGTCCTTTACAATTTTGTTCTAAAATAGAATTTATAAAATTAATATAGGACCACTGAATAGCTACAAAAACCAAGTTAGTACATGTTAGATGATATAAAAATAAGTAAGACACGTATATTTATTTCGATGACTTTTTCTAAAACTTGGCATCCTTTAAGATTTTTACACAAAATAGGATTCATGTCATTGATTTAGGATCATCCAATGGATTAAAAAAGGTTTCAATTCATGGATTCTTAATAAAATATTTAAATTTATTTGTGCTTTTGGGAGTGCTACCCATGAAAACCCACATGTGGGCATTGCCCCTCAACCTCACCTTGTACAACAACATAGAGTACACTAGGGGCATAACCCCTTGACCCCTTCTTTGTGGCATTTCCCCCAAACCCCCATTCAATAATTTGGAAGAAAATTGCAAAAATAAAAGTGGGTAAAATTTAACCTTCAATTATGATAATTAATTAGGCTCCTTATTGAAAGATTTGCTAAGATTTAATAGAAATTTTATGTGATTGTTCAAGAAAATCCTAGTACTTTTTGTAACTTTTTCATTTATCAAGGTTCATAGATGACATTTTAGAATTTTGTAAAAAATAAAATCATTTAATAACTTGTATGAATTTATTAAATTACATCATTTATTGAACATTGTGAAAGGTACTTTCAACCTATCTAGTAGTTTACTTTTATCTATTTTCTTAATTGTCCATGAAGGCAATGTTATTTTCTAATTGGCCCCCATGGTGGTATTTTATTGTAATTTGGTGGACAATTAATTTTTGTAGCTAAATAGTTAAGAAAACCCTAATTAGGGCTTATGTAAATTAATCTTGACCCTTGATTTTAATTCAATCTTGGTCATTCATTGTAATTGAGCTCCTATATAAAAGTTTCCTCACATCATTTGAGAAGGTGTGGTTAGAGATTTTATGTGATAGATTTGTTGGCAGTTGAAGTTTTGGGACTTTTTGGAGCTATGTGATTGGTTTAGGTTGTTGCTAGAGTTTTATAAGCTCCTCGTGGAGAAATGATTACATCCTTATAAATCTATAAGATTATAAGGTATAATTTGCATATTTTAAATCCAATTTGGCTAATATCTATATCAATGGTGGAACATATACTTCCAATGCACTAAATAAGATTCAACATTTATCTTGTAATATCAATATGGTCTTTTGTGTTGGTCTATTTTGGGGAGTGTTGTAATGGCTTCATATTGTAGGAACTCTACGGATATCTTTCAACAAAGTTGTATGTGTACATAGTGGAATCATGTATTCATGAGACGTATGTGTACATAGTGGAATAATGTATTCATGAGACTTTAGAGTGGACTGCAATCAAAATAACAATGAACTAATCTAGACCCAAGAAATCATTATTAAACAAAGACTCCACAAACATCTCATGTTCCCTAACTAAAACTACTAAAATTTCTCTCACACCAGCATCTTAATGACAATTCTCGAATGAGAGTATGCTATGAATGTCGATCTACAAAAATCTATGTGACATACATATGAAAAAGTGGTTTATGTGAAGATAATAACACTAGAATGCTAGAATATGTGCATGCATAAGACTAAAAAATGCTAAATGACACTAAATGGATGCTAAAATGGTATTAAAATAACATGAATTCTCTATAATAACAATGCTAAAAATGGATGATAGCTCTAAATATGCCTAGATAGTGTGGATGCATAAAATTTGGGTCCCTGTTTGCTTGAATTTCCCTCCTATTTATAGGATTTTAGGAGGGGGTTGGGGTAAGAATCAAGATTTTACTTTTCACTGGAAGGTAAAACTAAAAATATCTCATAACACACCAAGAGGAAAAGTCCAACAAAATTTTCAATTCTTTTAATTTCAAAATGGAAGATTTTCACTTTTGAGAGGATAAATGGCTTTTGTTGATTTATTAAAGATTGCATTTACTTTCAACTTTTTTCTTTACCTTTTTCCTTTTTTATTTCATTTCATGATTTTATGAATTGTTATTCCTCTTTTTTAAGTGATTTAGGTCCTTTTGGATTTGATAGATGATTGATTAATCGTTTATGATTTGATGTTTCTATTGATTTGAAAGTATATTGTTTTCCTCCATTATCTGATTTCATCTTTAATTTTCATTGTTTGATCAAAATTCTCATTGTTTTAGGTCTTGCCAATTTTAGGGTGTCTACAAATGCCCCTCTTTGAGCTAATATGCAAATTATATTAGTTCAAAGACTATCTTGATTTTCTAATTTTAGGCCAAATTTTGATATCTAAATGTCAGATTGATGATGTTTTGTTGATTCAAGGTTGATATGATATTTGATTGTTGATAATTTGATGTATGATTGTTGATTTTTTTATGTCTGATTTGATATTGTGATGTTTAAAATCCTTCATTTAGGATAACTTTCCTAGTTGCCCTAGTTTATTTTATTTGATATTGAAAGTTGGTTGGGGTAGAACATTTTTTATATTTGAACATTTTCTATGCCCTAGTTTGATATGGTTATACTACCCCCTCAGATATTAAATTGGAAAAAATGATTGCCAATATGGGAGATTCCAATTTGATTTTTGAGAAATGTTGATGATAAAGTTAAATAGGAGACTCAAGTTGACATATATGTTTGAGCTGAAATGGAATAATATGTAGGTCAAAGAAATGGGTCAAAAGGCATTAATTTGGGTGTAGAATGTTTAAAAATGTCATAACATGCCCCAAGGGAATGTTAAATGGGTTAGAAGACCTTTTACCCATTTCATTTTTACACTCCCCTTTTAGTTGTTGTGTCTTGGAGCTCCGAGCCAGTGAGGATGGTTTCCCCATTACAAGAGCATAGATTCAAGAGGGGTTGCATATATGAGCATGCAACCAAAATACGGTGCTCAGGTAAGTTGTCGAGATCCTCTATAATTTAAATTTTTTGAATTTTTGCATGAAATTTTAGAATTTTGCATGAATTTACCCAATAAATTCTTAGATCCAATGTTTTAGCACATTCAAAGTTTATTTTAGCACATTTAAAATATTTTAATGCATTTTTAGCCTTTAGTAGCACATTCAAGATGCAAAATAGTGCATTTGGAACCCTATTGACATAGAGAAACAATGCATTGGGATAAACTATAGCACACACATAGGGTTATGTAGTGCTTTTGACTTTTGTAGCGCATAGACAACATTCTTTAGTACATATAACTAATAGGATAGTGCATATGGATGTGGAGTTAGGGGTATCATAGGTGATGAATTTTTGTAAGCAGGGTGATGTTTTGATAGCACCTATGCATCATTTTATAGCATTTTTTATTTTGATAGCAAATCCATGGGATAGTATAGTGCATACAATGAACCTAGTAGTGCTTCATAGTCTTACAGTGCATTTGATCAATTCAATAGTACAAATATCTAGTTTAATAGTGCTTATGACTATGACAAGTCTGTGTTAGGTGACAGCACATGTGATAAGTGTAATAGCACATGTGAGTTTTGTAGCACTAACACCTTGTTAAATAGCACATACGATTGATGAAACAATGCTAAGGAATCTTCCAATGTTTTTAACACATTAAATAATGCATAGGGCTAGATTAGGGTTTTTTGATAGCTAAATGACTCGATAGTTGGGTTTGAACGTGCGTATCATTATAGGATAGAAGCCTAATGTGAAATTTATGATTTTCTAGTTGCCATAGGGACCGGTTCACATAACATGTTCAATCATAGCATGAAACAAATAATACATAACACAATAAATTTGTTACCCAGAAACCTTGAAATGAGAAGGTAAAACTAGGGCAGGGATGACACCCACAAATCTTTACTACTATAGCTGTAAAGTGTAGCAAATAAAAGTTACAAGAAGTTTGACCATAAACTATGATCTACCCTATGAAATTTCAATCCTATTAAAGGCTTACACAAAATGTTAAGGCTCACCCTATTAAAGGATTTAAACACCCTGCTAAAAGTGTGCCTTGTTAGAGGACTTTAACTTACAATAAAGCAAGCACTCAGTTAAGAGATTTAATTGTTGGAATTTTTTAGAATAATTGAGAGGGAGGGCGAATCAGCTATCCAAGGTCCAAATGTACAAATCAAACTTTTCAATTCTTAGTAGACCCATATCCATAAAACCTTATCATGCATGCATCCATTAGATCATACAATACTTAAACTTTGTAGGTTACTATCCTACATCAAAACAACTTTGTAGAAATGTAAACACAAAACAACATAAGAACATTCACATAATTTGACATGAGGATTTTACTTGGAAACCCAATTTGGGAAAAACCACCAATAACGTGCTACTAATTCTCACTCTTCTAAAGTGATGCCCTATGAAAAAGGCCAATCCTATTAAAGGGTACAATACACAAAATTAAATATGATATGGTTAAAGGATTTCAATCATCCTATTAGGAGTGAGCCTTGCTAGAGGACTTTAGACCATTCCATTAGAATGTCACCCAATTAAAGGATCTACAAATGACTGTTAGGTCAACCTTAATCTAAAGGATTTACCCTAAACTGATACAATGATTAGAAAGTAATAGTAAGGCCTGATCTGATAACAAATTACAACTCACTTGTAGATTACCTATCACTATTTTAGTCCTCCATTATGCTTGGCATTTAAACTCTTTAGCTCGGATAGCTTGTTCAGCCTTCAAGAATTCATACTCTTAAGCCTTCTTTCTTTGCATGCCAACTACAATCACCTCTGATCAATAACAGAATGAAGTAATACCCTAGACTCCTTGTCTTCCTTAGGTTCTCTCACATGATGACTATTTCTTTTCACCAACTATCTCTATAAATAGAGAATTCAAATCTTTTTTTGGTTAATCATAATCATCCATTTTAGGGTTCGGTAGGATTAGGTAGGATACAATGAATCTATCCACTTTTCCATTTTGTTCCTCTAGAAAATTCTTCCATAATCTTCCTTTAATTTATCTAAAAATAGTTTTCCTTGAATCTTGTGCCACAAGCTCATCATACTTATCTTCCACATGCTTTACATAATTCAAGAAATCAAATTATTTAGTTCAATTTCATCAAATCTTTGATTTAACATTGCTTGTTGTCACTTGGCATCTACATTATTTTATCACTCAGACAACACTAGTTCACTCGGCAAACACTAAAGTTTATTGATGCTTGACACCAACTAAACTTTACTTAGCATATACTAACAATCACTTGGCTTGCACTATTTTTCATCTTTGCTCGACACCTCTTATTTTTTAGTCAACTTTGTCTAATTTCTGCTAGGCTTGCATTGACTTCTTGGAAGGCTTGGTAGACACTTTTCTTACTTTATCTTCTTCTAGTCTTAACTTGAGTAATTTTTCACTTTAGACTTTAAGTAGATAAACAATACACATTAGTATCAATGTCTTACTTGGTATTAGTGCTTCCTTTACATACCAAATAACTCAACCTTTCTCTAGGTGCTATTGTTATCTCCTCTTTTAAAATCCTCTTCATCAATCAACTAAATGATAGCTTTCAGACTAGGAATAAATTATCTCACCAATAGGTAGTAGGTCTAACATCAATGAAAAATTAATGATTGTTCCATACAGGTTCTTCACTTCAAAACAATCTTATACCAACAATCTCCTTCTTTGGCATTGATGACAAACTAATAGCAACAACAATACCAAAAAGAAAATAAATATTTGAAATTTCTACCTCTATTACTATATGTCCTTCCTTTGTATAAGGTAATGTGAGTTTTGTCAAGTTCCTTTACTACTCTCTCTTTCTTATATCTCCCTCTTTAGAGTATATCTCCCTCTTTAGAGTATATCTCCCTCTTACTAGGTATATGTCTTTATTGTATATCTCTTAGTCATTTCTCCCTCTTTGACAACAATGCCAAAGACTTGTCATCTTTGTATGTATACATAATCAATTCTAGATTCTCCCTTTTTCACCTTTCATGTGACTATAAGTCTTCTAATTCAGCTCCTTCATTACTTTGGGAAGCTCCTAAAGTAATATCCATTGCATCAAGTTTTAAGATACAACATTCATCTCAGTTGATGCAAGGCACTTCTCATGCTTCTTAAGTAGCTTTGGATAGGGGTATCACCCCAAGTTTAACTCTAAGATATTCATGTGCATCCTTATATAAAGGTTTTGTGAATATATGAACTATTGGTTCATTTGTATTCACATATTCCATCTTCACTTCTTTGTCTTCAACTAACTCTCTCAAGTAATGATACTTGATTGCAATGTGCTTAGTATTTGTGTGCATCGCGAGGTTCTTTGATATGTTTATAGCACTTTTATTATCACAATAAAGTATCATAGATTTAGTGATTTCCTCCTTCATACCTTTAAGTACCTTTTTGATCCATACTACATTTGTACAATTTACTACAATAGCTACATATCCAACTTCACAATAGATTGAAATATGCAATTTTGTTTCTTTCTAGTCCAAGTGACCAACCACTTTCCAAAGAAAAATTCTCCACCACTTGTGCTTTTTATGTCATTGATTTTTCCAACTCAATCAACATCTATATAGGCTCTTAACTCAAATTTTTCATTTTTCTTGTAGTATAGACCATAGTCTTCTATTCCTTTCAGATACCTCATAATTCTCTTAATAGCCATCAAATGATTCTCCTTAAGATTTGCAAAAAATATAACAACAATCCCAACAAGTAATGCAATGTTAGGTCTGCTAGGTACTACATATTGCAACATGCCAATCCTAGACCTATACAATGTTTGATTCACATCAACAAAATCGCCATTCTTTGACAATTTGTGTCCTATCACCATAGGTGTGCTAACTAGTTTTGAATCTTCTAATCCAAAATTTTTCAATATTTGTTTCACATACTTAGACTAAGTGATGTATATACCATGTTTCATCTGATATACTTGCAAACCAAAAAATAACTTGGTGTCTCCAAACATAAACATCTTAAATTATTTCTTCATTCCATTTGCAAATGCCTTACATAATGTATCTTGACCTCTAAATATGATATCATCAACAAATAATTTAGCTAGTAAAATGCCTTTACCTCCTTTAGTCTTCAAGTATAGATTGTTGTTATCATTAGTATTCTCAAAATCAATCTTCACAAGATAATTGTGAGGCCTTTCATACCATGCTTTTAGGGCTTGCTTTAAACCATCTAAAGCTTTGTATAGTATACATACCATGTTCTTTTTGTTAGCATCAAAAAATCCTTCAGGTTGTTCTGTATAAACCTTTTTTTCTAATATACCATTTAGAAATGATGACTTCATATCCATTTGATAGACTTTGAAACCTTTGTATGTAGAGTAAGTAAGAAGAGTTCTTCCTCCTTCCAATCTCTTTATAGGGGAAAATGTTTCTCCATAGTTTATTCATTCTTCTTGTACATACCCCTTGCAAACCAATCTTTCCTTATTCCTTGTGATTCACCATTCTCATCGAACTTTTTTCTATACACCCACTTGGTTCCAATCACATTCTTGTCCTCTAGTCTAGGAACTAGAGTCCATGTCTTGTTCTTTTCAATCTGATCAATCTCTTCTCACATGGCTTTACTCCAGCCCTCATTTTCTAAGGTATCTGTCACTGTCTTAGGCTCATGTATTCTCCAAAAACATGTATCACTTCTCATCTTGTTCCATATCATTGGTCTAGCTTCTTTATCTCCAAAAATTTGTTTGGTAGGGTGATGTTTTTTGACATATTTTGACAATCTTGGTTCTTCTCTTCTTTCTTAAATAGATTTATCAACTTCTGAATAACTATGTACTTCTCTGTTAGGTAATTCAACATCTCTTTCATTTACGCTTATCTCAAAATTAGAATGTGTCTCAGGTTCTATCTGCAACTCAACTCCTGACTATAACTCAATTCCTAAATGCAACTCAGCATTAATTGCATGTGGCTCAATAGTCACTAAAACTCATTGCTGATTTCCAACTTGGTTTACAAAATCTTCATCAATAGACATACATTCATAAAAGTATATAAAAGATTTTTACTATTTAAGTTCCTTCATAGGTTCAGCTTCATGTACCTCTTTATATTCATCACACTTCACATTTGCACTTTCCACAACTATGTTAGTGTTAGTATTTAAACACTTAGAAGCTTTAGTTCTTGTAAAGTAGCCAAGGAATATACCTTCTTCACTTTAGCATCTAATTTACCATTCTTGAAATTCTTACGAATGTAGCACTTCCTTCCAAATACTTTAAAATATTTTACATTGGGTGAGTATCCATACCATATTTCAAAAGGTGTTGAATGAGTACCTTTTTTGACTTGTACATGATTCAAGGTATAGATAGTTGTACTTACAACTTCTCTCTAGTATTTCAAAGCAATATTCTTCTCCATCATGAGTGTTCTACCATGGTCTATTATAGATCTATTCCTCCATTCAAAAATTCTATTTTGTGGAGGAGTTCTAAGTGCATAAGGTTGTCTCTTGATTCCTCTATCATTATAGAACATCTCAAACTCATTTGATGTAAATTTTCTACCTCTGTCAGATCTTAGACATTTCAAGATTTTGCATGTCTCCTTTTCAACTCTAGCTATGTACTACTTAAATGTTTGGAAAGCATTAGATTTTTGTTTCAAAAACATAATTATCATCATCCCAAAATAATCATTGACAAATAGGATAATGTACTTGTCATCTTTGTAGCTTTTTACATCAATTGGTCCACACAAATCAGTATAAACAATTTCCAAAATTTATTTAGAGGTGTGAGCCTTACTTTTAAAACTAGATTTTGTCATCTTGCCTAACTGACATTGTTTACAAGTCATATTGTTAGGTTTCTTCAATTTAGGAAAACTTCTAACTCTTTTCATGTTACTGACAATTACTAAGTTATCAAAGTTAACATGACATAATCTCTTGTTCCATAGACACATATCATCAAACTCTACAACAAGATAAGTAGCATCATTCATATCAAGATAAAATAGATTACCTCTAGTTTGATCACCTTTCCCAATTAGTTTCTCATTAGTGTCATAGATCTTTACTATCTTGTTCTCAAACTCAACTTTGCAACCTCAACTATTTAGTTGTGACACACTCAACAAGTTATAGTTAAGTCCTTCTATAAAATAAGCATTTTCATGTATGATCTTTTCTATGAGTTTGATTGATCCTTTACCTTTTATTAGATAGGGTGTATCATTAACAAGCCTTACACTATTTTCATCATAATAATCAAGGGTAATGAACTTACTTTTATCTCTAGTCATGTGATGTAAACACCCACTATCAATAATCCATCTGTCACTCTTGTTCACATGAGATACTAGTGTAGTTGCCTCATCCTCATCAGAATCATCCTTTTTTGCAACATACACCACTTCATCATCATGGTTGTCAAATCCATCTTTTTTTTCCTCTTCAGTAATTTAGCAAGACTTCTTGCCTTTGTCTTTGTAATCTTTTTTGTTCTCATCTCTTTTACTGTTGTATTTGTCTCCACTTCTATTTTTCTTCTTCTCTAGACATCTAGCAACAATATGACCAATGTCATTGCAATTAAAGCACATGATAGGTAACTTAGCTTTGAATTTTCCTTTACCTCTGTGAAGTATCCTTGCCAACAATGCTTCAAGTTGTTCTACATCCTTCTCATCTGTATCACTATCACTAGAAACATATTTGACCTTTCTCTTCTTCTCTTTTGGTTCTTTTAATGATAGATTAGCTTTTAAAGTAGATTCAACATTCTTAGATTTGAAATTATTAAAATTAGAGAGTTAAAAAGTAGTCATTCTACCTAGCAATCCTTCAAAGGTTAGATCATTACCAAGTGTGCACCTTAGTTCTTGTATGATAGAGACTTTAACAGCATAGATGGGCATTAGGGTTCTTAGTACTTTGCTGATCACATTCTCATCTTCAATATTATAAATTGCTCCTCTAATAGCATTAACTACTTCTTTTACTCTAGCACCATATTAACTATATTCTCACCCAGTTGAAGGATTTACAAATGACTATTAGGTCAACCTTAATCCAAAGTTTTTACCCTATACTGATACAATGATTAGAAAGTAATAGTAAGGCTTGATCTGATAAAAAATTACAACTCACTTGTAGATTACATATCTATGTTTTATTCCTCAATTCTACTTGGAATTCAAACTCTTTAGCTATCATAGCTTGTTCACCCTTCAAGAATTCATACTCTTAAGCCTTCTTTCTTTGCATACCAACTTTGGTCACCTCAATTTTGCCACTAAATGAAGCAATACCCTAGACTCCTCACCTTCCTTGGGTTATCATACATGACAACCTTTTATTTTGATCAACTATCTCTATAAATAGATAATTCAAATATTTCTCCATTTAACTAAACTTTACTCAATATATACTAATAATCGCTCGGCTTGCACTATTTTTCATCTTTTCTTAGCACCTCTTGTTTTTCACTTGCCTTCTACTAATTTCTTCTTGACTTGCATTGACTATTGGGCAAGGCTTGGTAGACACTTTGCTTACTTGATCCTCTTCTAGTCTTAACTTGAGTAATTTTTCATTAATTTAGACTTTAAGTAGATAAACAATACACTATAGTATCAATGTCTTACTTGGTCTTAGTGCTTCCTTTACATACCAAATAACTCAACCTTTTTCTAGGTGCTATTGTTATCTCCTTTTTTCAAATCCTCTTCATCAATCAACTAAATGATATATTTCAAACCAAAAAGCAATTGTCTTACCAGCAAGTAGCAATTTTGACATCATTAATAAAATAATGATTGTTCCATACAAGTTCTTTTCTTCAAAACAATCTTATATCAGTAATGATAGGAAATGTGTGCTCATAGTGTGATGTGTAGAATCAATCAATTGATGTTGGATTGATAGAAAAAGAAGTGTCCCCTTCAAGATAAAGAGTTGGGAAACCTAACATGTCTATCTCTAGATGTAGAGTGGGACAAATAACTAGTTCAAGATAGAACCATTAGCTAGATAGTTAGATGTTTATTTTTTATTGATGTAGGATAGTCACTTGTGATGAAAAATAGATGTCATTGTTCAATTGTTTGATGAAATAGGTACATGGGTGAAAGCTCATTATTTGGTGATTGTACATGTGGCTATTGGAGTCTATAGGTAGATTTTTAGTAACTGAGTGATAGGTGATTGATAGATGTGGATTCACATACCTTTTGTAGATGCCTCAATTCTAAGTGAAAAAGGGTTTATTGACAATTATGGCCAAGCGGTGGCACTCAAACCACAACACTTTTCACATGCCCCTCAGAGAGATGATGATTACTCCCAAGGATGTATATAGGATTCTCAAGATCCCTTCTATGGGGGAACTTTTCTATTATGATCATATTATAGATGGGACAACATTTAGAGATGTATTTGGGGATAATAGCATTAGTGATGATAGTGTACCATGGTTCCATGTGTTACAGTATGAGCCACCGCCTATAGCATTAGCCCATGTTATAGGAGCATTTCTATTGCTAGATAGATGAATACATGAATTTCTAGTGGGGTGGGTTCATATCATTCAGGATATGATTGATCAACCATGGAAATTTTCATGGGGTAGTTGTATATTAGCCCATTTGTATCATGATTTACATCAACTAGTGTATTTTGATGTTGCATCACTTTCAACAAGTGTGGTATTATTATAGATATAGACATGGGAGAATCTTCTTGATACCTAGCTGATAGGTGTGCATTAGCAATAGCATGATATGCCATACATATACATGCATTTAGGTGTGATTGTCCAACCCCATCTTGGCAAGACAGAGTATTAGTAGTGTATGTTGGATGACCTTGATGAGGTCCTATGGAGCCCATATAGGTTTACAGAGCCATGGGCTAAGGATGATGATGAGATGGTTGACTTCTTTTCACTATAGTATTTATTGGGTTGGATTTCTATAGTGATAGAGAGATTTTGTTTAAAGAGGGTGGTGAGACAGTTTGGCTGATGATGGGGGATGCTACAGGGATTAGCATATTATGCTCAGGTGCAAGTAGAGAGGCCAGTATGGGAGCAAAGATTAGAGTATGAGGCATGTCATGAGGCATTCATGAAGATGATAGTGATACCTCATAAATGGGCTTTGAGGGATGGAGAGGTAGATGTGGGGATGGTGAGAGATTATGCATGATAGTTTTGAGAGAATCCATTTCCAAGATAAATAGATCTGGTAGAGTTGATACCTTGGATTGAGGAGAATTTGAGTGAAGGGGAGGATGGTGACAATGAGGGTGCATGAGAGGTAAGGCTAGTGCTAGAGCTAGAGTGTAGGAGAGATATGGGGGTCAAGGTAGGGTAGCAATATTACCACATTAGAGGATTGTTGTATGCGACTAAGTACAGAGGCCAAGGGATGTCAAAGTAGATAGACCCAGAGAGGTCCATGGATGAGGTGGGGTGGTGATGAAAGGTGACACAAGTAGTAGTGAAGGGTTGAGTAGGAGGGTAGATGATGTGAGTGCAAGTAGGCTAGCTCATACCAAGTCTATGTTATTAGATGATATTTATTTATTTACTAGGTAAAGGCCATGTCTACATGTTCATATGATAGGGTCACAGAGCTCATAGGAAAAGGGTTTGGTAGTGCTAGTGAGGTTGGAGGGGCCATTAGATATAGAGACCCATATGAGAACCATGGAGACATAGGTTGGATTAATTGGGACATGGATTACTCAGTTGACCAATATAGTGTAGGCCTTTATAGCCTTGATAAAACTGAGGCTTCCACCTCCATCACCACAACCAAGGACAAATGGGATGACTAATACTCTAGTGGCCTTAGCTATTCTTGGAACACATACTATAGATCCAATAGATTAGGCTACATGAGGTGACATGATCGCCCCTAGTGATCAGGAACATCCTAATCAAACACAAATAGATGATCCAGGTGATGAGACATAGGAGTGATCCTATGTGCCATTTTTTATTGCATATTATTGTCTTATTATGTGTATCATTTATGATGATGAACTCTTGATGTATGAATATTTGATCTCTTTGATGTATGAGGATCCTTTGATATATGATTATTCGAGTTGTTTTTCGATGTATGGACTTTTTCATCTTTGCATCATGGATTTTATATAGCTGATGTCATAGATGCGTGTATGTGGTTATGTGATTTTATTTATATGATAGTCATAGATGATGTAATGTGGATGATTAATGTAGGTATGTGTATGATTAATGCAGTGAATAGATGTTTAATATAATGACATGATATGTAGATGAGGAATTTAGAAATACAATATATGAATGAAATGTAATGTAATGAAAGAACATCAAAATATGATAATGAAATAAATGGTAATGAAAGTGTGTTAGTTTGTGGTGACTAATCAGGAAAGTATTGTACATACTTCAAAAAAAAAAATTGGGCCCTATTTTATTGGAATTTTGGGCTGACATGTAATTATTAATTATAACCCTAAAGTGGTAAAAATACTTGTATAAAAGGGCTTAGGGTTAGGGATTTTTTCCTAAGGTGATCTGAAAAATGGTTCTTGCAATAGTATTGAGCTGTAAGGGATTACAGATTGTAATCAGGTTGTTATCACTAGATTGTAATAATATCGAACTTGTTGTTTGGTGGATGTAGCCCAAGGATTGGGTGAACCATGTTAAATTTTGGTGTCTTGTGCACTTTTCTATGTGATCTATTATTTTCTAATATTGGTTATATTTGCATGTAATATTTTTTTTCTATCTGTGGTTTATTCCTAACAAGTGGTATCAGAGTGAGGTTGTTTTTTAGTTATCCTCTATAGGAAAGTCTCATAGTTGAGTCAAAGTCTAAGGGTTGACAAGTTTAATGGGCAGAACTTCTAGTTATGGAAGATGCAAATGAAAGACTATCTGTATTAGAAGGATTTATGGAAGGCAAAGCCAAGAATCAAGGATCTATGTCAAATGCTGAATGGGATCTTTTGGATAGAAAGGCACTTGGAAGAATTCAATTAAGCCTGGCACCATCAGTGGCAATTAATATTATAGAAGTGAAGACAATAGAAGAGTTGATGAAAACCCTAGCAACACTGTATGGAAAGCTCTCCACTTCAAAACAAGGTATTTCTCATGAAGCATTTATTTAATATGAAAAATGGAAGAAGGTGGATCTATTGTAGATCATTTAAATGAGTTTAATAATATTACTATTCAATTATCTTGTGTGGGTGTACCAATTTTGATAAATAAATTAGGGCTCTCTTGACATTGTGTTCTTTGCCTAAAAGATGGAATGGCTTGGTAATGGTTGTGAGTAATTTTGTTCTTGGATCTAGTACCCTAAAATACGGTGATGTGATCATTGTTGTTTTGAGTGAGGAAACTCATAGGAAAACCTCAGGTGGATCTACATCAGGAAGTGCTTTGAATGCACAAAGCAGGGGTAGAAAAACTGAGAGAGGAAGTAATTCTAAAAATCATGGGAAATCAAGAGGAAAGTCAAAGGGGAGGAGGTCCCAATTGAGAAGACCAAACAACTGTTGGTACTGTGGGAAACTAGGGCACAAAAAGAAAGATTGTTGGAATCAAAAGAAAAATAAAGGAGATAAACTAGATGGAGACAAGGAGGCAAATGTGGTAAGTAACAAATCTAAAGAGGATGTTTTTCTTTTGTCTTTAGAAAGTGTTGATGATTCATGGGTTTTAGATTCTGGTGCTTCATTTCATGCTACACCTCATGGAGGTTATTTCATTGATTATGTCCAAGGGGATTTTGGACTTGTTTATTTGAGGGATAATGAACCTTCTCATATTGTTTGAAAGGGAAAAATTAAGATTGGGTTGCAGAATGGGAATCATTAGCTACTACATGAGGTAAGACATGTTCCAAGGCTGAGTAGGAATTTAATTTCAGAAGGGCAACTCGGTGATGAGGGTTTTGTAGTTACCTTTAATGATAAAAATTAGAAGGTTTCAATAGATTCCCTTATAGTAGCAAAAGGTGTGAAAATAGGCACCTTATATCTTTGTACAGGTCATATTGTTCCTTCTACTTTAATTGTTTCAGAGAAAAGTGAACATTTAGGAACGGTCGTTGCAATTGAGTAGGGAGAACAAATAGCTACTGTAAATTCTAATACAACAGTGTGGCACAACAGACTTGGGCACATAAATGAGAAATGTATGAAAGTACTTCATTCAAAGAATGTTTTACCAAGTCTAAAATGTGTTAATATGGGCTTCTATGAAAGTTGCCTGTATGGAAAATAAAAGAGAGTGAGTTTTGTGAAGACTAGGAAGGAAAACAAAAAGGAGAAATTGGAGTTTGTGCATACTGATGTAGTGGGACTATCTTAGGTATCTTCCCTTGGTGGTTCTCATTATTATGTTACATTTATTGATGATGCAACTAGAAAGTATGGGTTTATTTCTTTAAAAATCTATTGTATTTCAAACTTTTAAGAAATGGAAATGCTTGGTTGAAAATGAGATTGGTAAGAAATTAAAATGTTTCAAATTTGATAATGGTGGTGAGTATTGCAGTCATGAATTTGAAGATTATTTCTCCACTAATGGTATTCATAGAAAAAAAATTGTTCCAAGGACTCCATATGAAAATGGAGTGGCTGAACACATTAATAGGACTATAATGGAGCATGCAAGGAGCATGAGGTTGCATGTTGGGTTTCCCTTACACATGTGGGTGGAGGTTATCAATATTGTTATTTATTTGATTAATAGAGGTCCCTTTACTCCTTTGGGTTGTGGTATTCTAGAGGAAGCATAGACTAGTAAGAAGGTTAGTTATTCTTTTCTCAAAACCTTCTGTTGTGAAGCATTTGCTCACATAGATTTTGAAAATAGAACCAAGCTAAAAGCTAAGTCAAAGAAATGTGTATTTTTTGGATATGGAATTAATGAATTTGGTTATAGGCTTTGGAATTTTGAAAATCATAAAATGGTAAGAAGCAAGGATGTCACATTCAATGAGAAAGTGTTGTACAAATATTTGTTGCAGAAACATGAGAAGAAAGAAGATGATTATGTAGTGCTAGATGATACTCCAAAAGTTGATGTTCCAACCATTCCTCATGATGTGTAACAAATGCAACAACAAAAACTACACACACCAATGAATGTTAGATGTTCAACAAGGAAAATTAGGCCTCCAAAAAAGATTTTCTCCCTCTTTGTATTCAATTTTACTTACTAATGCTGGTGAACATGAATGTTATGATAAAGCTATGTAGGTGGATATTAAGATTCAGTGGGAGTCTACAATGAATGATGAAATGGACTCTTTGCTAAAGAATAAAATGTGGGATTTATGCAAGTTGCCTGTAGGTAAAAGAGCTTTATAGAATAAGTGGGTTTACAAGTTTAAAGAAGAGGATGGAGGTAAGAAAAGATTTAAATCCAGGTTAGCTGTAAAATGATTTGCACATAAAAAGGGCATTGATTTTGATGAGATATTTTCTCCTATTGTTAGGATGACTTCTATCTATACTATTTTATTTCTTCTAGCTACTAAAGATTTACATTTAGCCTAGCTTGATGGTAAAATAGCCTTCCTTCATGGTGATTTGGATGAAGAGATATATATAGCTTAGCCACAGGGATTTGAGGTCAAAGGTAGGGAAAACTTAGTGTGCAAATGGAAAAAAAGTTTATATGGCTTGAAGCAAGCACCTCGGCAATGGTATCTAAAATTTGACAATTTTATGCATGAGCATGTATATTGCATGTGTCATTCAGATCATTGTGTTTATTTTAAGAGGTTGGATGATGACAACTACATTATTTCATGTTTATATTTTAATGATATGCTTGTAGCTGGGTCTAACATGGATCATATTAAGGGGTTAAAATTCCAGCTAGCACATACATTTTCTATTAAGGATTTGGGGGCAGCAAAACAAATCCTTGGTATGAAGATTTTTAGAGATAAGAAGAACAGAACATTGACACTGTCTCAGGCTGATTATGTGGAGAAGGTGTTGCAACATTTCTCTATGGAGAATGCTAAAGATGTTAGCACACCTTTACCTGGTCATTTGAATTCGACTAAGGAGATGTGTCCCAAGACATAAGAAGAGGAGGATAAGATGTTCAAGGTACCCTATGCTTCAGCTATAGGAAGCTTGATGTATGCTATGGTATGTACTAGGCCAGATATTGCACATGCAGTGGGAGTTGTTAGCAGGTATATGAGTTATCCAGGAATTGAGCATTGGAATGTAGTCAAATGGATTCTCAAATATTTGAGAGGAACACCCAATAAGTGTTTACACTTTAGGGGCTCTACTACTAATTTATAGGGCTATGTTGAATCAGATTTGGCAGGGGATACTAATACTAGGTGGAGTACTACTTATTATGTCTTTACTATTGTTGGGGTAGCCATGAGCTAGGTTTCTAGGTTACAGAAGGTTAATGCATTATCCACTACAAAGGAAAAGTATGTTGTTGCTACAGAGGTAGCCAAGGAAATGATATGGCTTCAATTCTTATTGGAAGAATTGGGACATCCTCAGAAGGATAATTATTTGTTTACAGATAGTCAGAGTGCCATTCATCTTGCAAAGAATTCAGCTTTGGATTCCAAGACCAAACATAAACAAGTGTGGTACTATTTCATTCACTCAGTTTTGGAGGATGGATAGTTAAAGTTGGACAAGATACATATAGATGTAAATCCAGTGGATATGTTTACCAAGGTAGTGACAAGGGAGAAGCTAAACCTCTTTAGTTTTTGTTGGTCTTCTATACTAAATATGAGTAAAAGAACAATAGAGTCCAGGGAGGTTTGCTCTAGTTGGAGCCTCATAGAGTAGTGGCATAGCTACAGGATCAGTCTCCAAGTGGGAGATTTTTGTTTAGTGTGGAGCCTAATTAGTCCCCAAGTGGGAGATTGTTAGTTTGTGGTGACTAATGAGGAAAGTACTATACTGGAAAAAAAAATTGGGCCCTATTTTATTGAGATTTTGGGCTGACATGTAATTATTAATTATAACCCTAAAGTAGTATAAATACCAATATAAAAGGGCTTAGGGTTAGAGACTGTTTCATAAGCTGATGTGAAAATTGGCTTTTGTGGCAGTATTGAGTTGTAAGAGATTACAAATTGTAATCAGGTTGTTATCATTGGAGTGTATTAATATCAGACTTGTTGTTTGGTGGATGTAGCCTAGGGATTGGGTGAACCACATTAAATCTTGGTGACTTGTGTTCTTTTCTGTGTGATCTATTATTTTTTGTTATTGGTTATATTTGCATGTAATTGTTATTTATGTCTGTAGTTTATTCCTAACAAAGTGTTTTAATAAAAAAGATGACATACAAATAGGATAAACTAAAAATGATGGCTGAAATGAATAAAATGGATGAATGTAATGAAAATAATATATGTTGAAAGGCAATGATGATGTAAAATGAATAATTAAAGAAGAGTGAATTAATGAACTAATAATAAATGACAATGAAAATGTAATGTAATAAAATGGGTTAATGATAGAAAATGAGATGATAATAATGAAATGAAATGAATAACAAATAAATAAGAAAAGAAAAGAGTGAAAATGGAAGATGAAAATGAACTAAAGAAATGAGTATGAAATGGTATAAAAAGAAATAAAGATGAGGATGTAAGAAAAAATTTTGTGAAAAAAAGTGAGGATAGACTGATGAAATGGAAGATAAACACTAAATGATGTAATAGGATGAAATGTGAATGATTGAGGATAAATAAGATGGAATATAATGAAATGTAATAGATGAAGTGAGAATGTAATGAGAGACATCATTAAAAAAAAATGATAATAGGAGATAAAATGAGATGAAGAAATGTGACTCAACATTTGAGATTTGAAGGCCAGAAATGAACCTTGAGGCATCAATGAAAGTTGATTATGATGTTGATGTTGTTGTCAATCATTTATTACCATGTTTTAGTTTTTTTATTAATCCCTCAAATGATGGTGTTTGAGATATCTTAATTATTCCTCATTTGTGGGCCAACCATTTGTGTTAAGGGAACCCATATGAAATGCAATCTAGATGAATGTTTTTTTTGTGATTTCACAATCCTCTAGTAAATTTTTTGTCTCCTAGACCCCTAGTGTAGGGCCTAGGTCATTTTGGAACTCTTCCTAGGTCTAGATCAAGTCCTAGTCTTAGACTAGACAAGTGCAAGTTGTTAGAACTGAACAAAATTGGAAGATTTTGAGTGTTTTAGTGCATAAATGTGCACTTGTGCACTAGAACATATGTGCACCTATCCAAGGTGTGTAGGTGTGTTGAATGTGCAAGTGTGCACATATCTCCCTTTCGATATGCACACCTATGCACATGTGAAAGTCCACACCTCCAAAGGGTGCACACTAGGTCAAAAAATCAAAACACCTAAGGAAAGGTGCACAGGTGTGCACCTCCCCAAGGTGAACACATGCACACCTTTCAAAGGTGACTTCAAATCAATGAAAGGGTGCACACTTGTACACCACATAAAGGTGCACAATCGCACACCATTTTTCCACCTTTTAAGAGCTAAGTCACTCCTTGCACTTGCTTTGCATGTGCACACCTCACCGAGGTGCACCGGTGTGCAACTGCTCCAAAATGGTTATAGAGGAACCCTTTGAGTGCACCTAGTGCACCCACCACCAAGATGCACTAGGTGCACTATTTTTCATATCAAGAGTAAAAGGGGGATTAACTTGTTTTTTCATTATTTTGAAGCATTTGGGCTAGGTTTTTTCTCAATTAGGGTTTGTTTAGGGTTTGATTTTCAACTTTTTGGACTAAAGTTTTCTTCTTTGTATAGATAAAAGGACATCCTTAACTTGTTGGGGTCATAACTTTTGACCTAGAGCTTAGAATTCAAAACCATTTACACTTTACACTATTGGAAAGGAGAACTAAAAATCTAATTTCAGTCCCTAAAACCATAAAATGTTATCATACTTACTAGAACCATATCCATAAAACCTTATCATGAATGCATCCATTAGATCATACAATACTTAAGCTTTTTAGGTTATTATCCTAGGTCAAAACAACTTTACAAAAATATAAACATGAAACAACATAACAACATTGACCCAATTTGACACAAGAATTTTACATGGAAACCCAATTTGGGAAAAACCACCAATAACATGCTACTAATTCTCACTTTTCTAAAGTGATGTTATGTGAAAGGCCAACCCTATTAAAGGTTACAATATACACCATTAAATGCAACCTAATTAAAGGGATTTCAATCACTCTATTAGGAGTGAGCCTTATTAGAGGACTTTAGACCATTCCATTAGAATGTCACTTCGTTAAAGGATTTACAAATGACTATTAGGTC
The DNA here is from genome assembly GCA_028749045.1 of Cupressus sempervirens. Taxonomy (NCBI): domain Eukaryota; kingdom Viridiplantae; phylum Streptophyta; class Pinopsida; order Cupressales; family Cupressaceae; genus Cupressus; species Cupressus sempervirens. The sequence goes on along the minus strand of CM053785.1, from coordinate 840,099,111 downwards.
AACCTTAATCCAAAATTTTTACCCTATACCAATATAATGATTAGAAGGTAATAATAAGGATTGATCTAGTAACAAATTACAACTCACTTTCAGATTAAAGATCTATGTTTTAGTACTCCATTATGCTTGGCATTCATACTCGTAAGCTTTCTTGCTTTACATGACAACCGCAGTCACCTTTGTTTAGCCACTGAATAAAGTAATACCCTAGACTCCTTGTCTTCCTTAGGTTCTCATACGTGACAACCTTAACTTATTTTTTCATAGTTTTGGAGCATTTGGACTAGGTCTTTTGTTAGTTAGGGATTGTTTAGGGTTTTATTTTCAGTTTTCTAGACTAATATTTTGATCTTTGTATAGATAAAGAGGCATCCTTAACTTGCCAGGGTCATAAGTTTTGACCTAGAGCTCAAAATTTAAAACCATTTACACTATTGGAAAGAAGAACTGAAATTCTAATTTTAGTCCCTAAAACCATAAAGCCTTAGCATGCTTAGTAGACCCATATCCATAAAATCTTATCATGCATGCATCCATTAGATCATACAATACTTAAAATTTGTAGGTTACTGTCCTAAGTCAAAATAACTTTGCAAAAATATAAACATGAAACAACATAAGAATATTCACACAATTTGACAAAAAAAAATTATACTTAAACCCAATTTGGGAAAAACCATGGTCAGTAACATGCTACTAATTCTCACTCTTTTGAAGTGATGCCTTATGAAAGGCCAACCCTATTAAAGGTTACAATACACACCATTAAATGCAGCTTGGTTAAAGGATTTTAGTCACCCTGTTAGGACTGAGCCTTGTTAGAGAACTTTAGAGCATTCCATTAGAGTGTCACCCAATTAAAAGATTTACAAATGACTATTAGGTCAACCTTAATCCAAAGGTTTTACGCTATACTGATACACTGATTACAAAGTAACAGGAAGCCTTGATCTAATAATAAATTACAAATCACTTGCAGATTATAGATCTATGTTTTAGTCCTCCATTCTACTTGGCATTCAAACTCTTCAGCTATGATAGCTTGTTCAACCTTCAAGCATGCATACTCTTAAGCCTTGTTTCTTTGCATGCAAATTGTAATCACCTCTATTCAACCACTAAATGAAGTAATACCCTAGACTCCTTGTCTTCTTAGGTTCTCGCACATGACAACCTTAACTTTTATTTTCAGTATTTTGTAGCATTTGGGATAAGCTTTTTGTTAGTTATGGTTTTTTTAGGATTTTATTTCTGGCTTTTTGGACTAATTTTTTCTTCTTTTGTATAGATAAAAAGTTATCCTTAACTTGTCAAGGTCATAACTTTTGACCTAGAGCTTGGAATTCAAAACCATTTACACCATTGGAAAGAAGAACTAAAAATCTAATTTTAGACACTAAAACCATAAAACAATATCATGCTTAGTAGACCCATATCCATAAAATATTATCATGCATACATCCATTAGATCTTACAATACTTAAACGTTGTAGGTTACTATCCTAGGTTAGAACAACTTTGTAAAAATATAAACATGAAACAACATAAGAACATTCAAATAATTTGATACAAGGATTTTATGTAGAACTCAAATTTGGAAAAAACCACTAATAACACACTACTAATTCTCACTCTTCTAAAGTGATGCCCTGGAAAGGCCAACCCTGTTAAAGGTTAAAATACACACCATTAAATGCAACCTAGTTAAAAGATTTCAATCACCCTGTTAGGAGTGAGCTTTTTTAGAGGAATTTAGACCATTCCATTAGAATGTCACCCAATTGAAGGATTTACAAATGATTGTTAGGTCAACCTTAATCCAAAGGTTTTACCCTATATTGATACAATGATTATAAAGTAATAGTAAGGCTTGATCTGATAAAAAATTACAACTCACTTGCAGATTACAAATCTATCCTTCAGTTCTCCATTCTTCTTGGCATTCAAACTCTTTAGCTATGATAACGTGTTCACCCTTCAAGCATTCATACTCTTAAGCCTTCTTTCTTTGCATGCCAACTTTAGTCACCTCTTTTCAGCCACTGAATGAAGCAATACCCTAGACTCCTTATATTCCTTAGGTTCTCACACATGACAACATTTTCTTCTGACCAACTGTCTCTATAAATAGAGAATTTAGATATTTTTCCAATAACCACAATCGTCAATTTTAGGATTAGGTAGAATTAAGTAGGATAAGATGAATCTACCCACTTTTCTATTTTGTCCCTCTATAAACCTCTTCTACAATCTTCCTTGAATTTGCCTCAAAATGGTTTTCCTTGAATTATGTGCCACAATCTCATCATAGTTATCGTACATATATTTCACATAATTTAAAAAATCAAATTACTCGGCTCAGATTTGTCAAATCTTCATTTTAACATTGTTTGTTGTCACTTGATATCTATATTTTTCTATCACTCAGCCAACACTAGTTCACTCAGAAAACACCAAATTAAGTTTACTAATGTTTGACACCAACTAAACTTTACTCAGCATATACTAATAATCTCTCAGCTTGCACTATTTTTCATCTTTGCTTAGCACCTCTTGTTTTTCACTTGACTTCTACAAATCTGTGTCACCATTTAGGATACCAAAACCTATTTTGGTCAAATCTTATTCCTCTATGAAAACTCAAATTTTTTCAAAAATTAAAAATTCTCTATTATAGATCTCATATTTAATATCATCATTATATAAAAATTTTAGTGTTTTGATTAGTTATAATATGTTATAATTTCAGAATATTATAAGTCAATATTTCAACATTTCAGAAGATGCTCCCTCAAAAAAGGGAAAAATAGTAAATCATATCAAAAAAATTAAAAAATTTTATTTATCTCTAGAGGAGAGATTCCTCTTCATAAGTATGTAATTTTTTTCAAGAAGGTGTAGATTTGATAAGGAGGTTTTGATGGGAGGAAAAAATTGTTGGATTCTGATAAGGTTGACCTTGAGTACTTATAACAAAGAAAATATACATCAAAAATAATTGTTTTCTTTTTTGTTCCCTAGATATAGATGTCATTTATAGGATATTTTTAGATTGGAACAAAAATACATGATTTGCATATACTTGTTTGATGGGAACTACACCCTATATTTTTTATAGTTAAAAAAGGAACTTCAAAATAAAAGAAAATGAATAAATTATTATTCAAAAAAATCATTAAAATTATACACATTAAATTCATCCAATTTTACACATTTCATCAGTTTACGTCATCTTCAAATTCTAAACACAAATACCATATTTTTTGTTATTACTGTTGAACTGTCACATTCTGATATCTTGTTTCTTTATAAAAGGTGACATAGGTTTGTGCTTTTACCCTTTAGACCATTCCATTAGAATGCCACCCAGTTAAAAGAATTACAAATGACTATTAGGTCAACTTTAATCCAAAGGTTTTACCCTATACTGATACAATGATTAGAAAGTAACAATAAGGCTTGATCTGATAACAAATTACAACTCACTTGTAGATTATAGATCTATGTTTCAGTCCTCTGTTCTCCTTGGCATTCAAACCCTTTAGCTATGATAGCTTGTTCACCCTTCAAGCATTCATACTCTTAAGCCTTCTAACTTTGCATGCCAACTGTAGTCACCTCTATTTGGCCACTGAATGAAGCAATACCCTAGACTCCTTGTCTTCCTTAAGCTCTTGCACAAGACAACCTTAACTAGTTTTTAAACTATTTTGGAGCATTCAGGCTAGTTTTTTGTCAAGTAGGGTTTGTTTGGGGTTTGATTTTCAGTTTTTTAGGCTAATGTTTTCTTCTTTCTATAGATAAAAAGGCATCCTTAACTTGTTGGGGTCATAACTTTTGACCTAAAGCTCAGAATTCAAAACCATTTATATCATTGGAAAGAAGAACTAAAAATCTAATTTCAATCCCTCAAATAGAAAGCCTTATGCTTTCTAATTTTAGGGACTGACAAAAGTTTCAACTTGAAATTTTGAGTAGAAGACCTCTGAAAAATCTAGTTAAAAATGATGTAGGAGCATCCTAGGTGCAAGGGCAATCTTGTATCACCCAAAAATATTTTATTTTTGATATTTTATATTTTAATAAGGACTATTAGACAAGGTGATTACTATTTATAGGAACTTACTATTTTTAGTAATTTTTTCATATAAGCTTGGAATGTTCTCGTTTTCTATAGGAAGGTTCATTTTAGAGTTGTAAGTCTGCCATAAAAATCTCATTGCTCAAGCATAAGTAGCAAAGAAGTTATTGTGGATTTTCGATGGAAAAAATTGTAGAAAAATCTTTAGGCTCACCATTGGAGGCCTTAGATTTTCTGGATGAGGTCTAAAAACTCGATGGAAGGGTGCTAGCATTGTTCCAATCTTGTAGGTTAGGAGCTAGCATTTTCTTAAAGTGGTTATAATAGCCAATCAGAGTAATGGTTCATGAGTTATGGCCTTTCAAAGTTGGGCTACCTGAAATATCTAAAATAATTGTCAAAGATGTATTTGGCTAACTCTATGTGTATTGTTAGGGTCTGTCAGCCCTAGGTATTAAGTTTCAATGTCTAGAACCTTCTCAAGTGGCATAAAATTGCCTATTTAAGAAAGGCCTAAACATTGTCTAGGATAGCTCTAGGTGATAGTTTGCAGCTTGTCTTGTAGATTATTATAATGAAGGCACCCATGAGGGTTAGCATATTGTACTTATGAATTCTATAATTCCACATTTGTGGTGCAAATAAGAAGTCCATATTGTGTCATGGCATTTGTTGTTGTTTCTTTGTTTCTATTTTGAGTTTATGATATTAAGGGGAACACCCTGCATCAAGTGGTATTAGAATTAGAGTTCTTGATTGTGTCAATAGATCACTAACTATGAGAAAATTCACACCAAGACCATGGTTTAGGCTAAGCATGTAGATAGATCATCGATTGTGAGGCAGTTTGCACTAGGGTTTTAGTAGAACCGTGAAAAATGCCTCCACAAAGAGAGCATGGCAAAAGAGTTGTAGGTGTTACACCTGAGACTTTTTGAGCCCTCCAAAGGAAAATTCAAGTGTTGGAATAAAAAATGCGAAGAGGATGAGGATGAAGTAGAAGATAATGCCAGAGTAGAGGTAGTTCTAAACCCAGAGGAAGAGAGGCTTTTTAGGGCCATCTCTAAGATTGGAAAAGACCTAAGTTTGAGGTTCCCACATTGTCAAGAAATATTAACCTAGAGGAACTAGTTAATTGGATCAATGAACTAGAGGAGTACTTTGAGTATGAAGATATTGAGGATTTGGATAGGGTCAAGTTTGCAAAGGAAAAATTGAAGGGACATGCAAAGATCTAGTGGCAAGAGGTCCAGTTGGAGCGAAATAGAAAAGGAAAGGAAAAAATCACCAGATGGGATCAGATGATGTCTAAAATAAAGTGACAATTCATTCCTTTGGATTATGAGCTTGATATGTTGAAGAAGATGCAAGGAATGAAGCAAGCAAGAAAATTTTTTCAAGAGTATACCGAAAAGTTCTACCAACTTCTCATTAGAACCAGCCATGCAGAAGCTAATAAGGAGAAAGTTTCTTGTTATCTTAATGGGTTAAGGCCAAGCATTTAGGATGAGCTAAGTATGGTTCAAATGAGAAATATTGAGGGGGTGTACCAATTTTTCCTAAGAGTTGAAGAGAAATTGAGCAAGAAGTTTGACAATAAGAATAGTGGAAGAGGTCACAGTGGAAGATCTAGCAAACAATCTTATGGAGGTTATAATGATGATCAGAAGAACAAGGATGAGGTTGGAAGTAGAAATTAGAACCAAATAGGAAAAAATTCCAATAATTTCCTTGATTAGAACAATAGAGATCAGAGAGGAAGAGGCAGAGGACAAGGATGTGGAAGAGGAGGCTTCCCTGGAAAATGTTTTCGCTACGGAGATGAAGGGCATAAAGCATTTGAGTGTACCTAGTGCTAGGGAAGGATAGATTGACAAAAAAAATGTCAAACGAGAGTTGTAAATGTTGATGAAGATGCTAGATCCTCACATTCTAAAAATGCTAAAAGAGGATAAATCTTAGTTAACAAAAGAGTCTTATTGAGCGGTGAGAATGAACCTAATCAAAGGAGTTTGTTTCACAAAAGGTGTAAATGTGAAGATAAGTGTTGTGATGTGATCATTGATGGTGGAAGTACTAACAATATGGTGTTGGAAATCATGGTCACCAAGTTGAAGCCCAAGAGACAAAAACACCTGCATCCATACCATATTTCTTGGGTGCAAGATGACCACAAGTTTATGGTTGATGAGCAGTGCTCGATGAAGTTCAAGATTGAAAGCTACTAGGATGAGGTACTATGTGATATCATACCTATGGACATATGTCATATGTTCCTGGGTAGGCCATGGCAGTTTCACAGGCATGTTGTACATGATGGGTAAGCAAATACCTACACTCTAACCCAAGGATGGAGTGAAAAATAAGTTGAAACCATTGAAGGATAAAGAAGAAAATGCATGTAGTGCTGCCATAATATGTTTTTTTGATGGAAAAGAGTTTCTTAAAGTTATGAAACATGAGCATATGTGTTTTTCTATAATTCCTAAAGATAGTAAAGAAGAAGTAGAGGAGGTACCTACAAAAGTTGTAGATATGTTGGAAGAGTTTTATGATATTGTATTAGATAATGTACCTAAGGGATTTCCCCCAATGAGGAAGATCAGTCACCAAATGGATTTGGTTCTAGGAGCTAGTTTTCCAAACAAGGAAGTGCACAGAATAACAACAACAGAAAGTGAAGAGTTGAATAGACAAGTTCATGAGTTGTTGCAAAAGGGGTTGATTCAAGAGAGTCTGATTCTATGTGTTGTACTAGCAATATTAGCACCAAATAAGAATGGAAAATGGAGGATGTGATAGATTCTCGTGCTATCAACAAGATCACAATAAAGTATAGATTTCCATTGCCAAGGATGGATGATATTATGGACTATTTGAGTGGAGCTAAGTATTGCACAAAGATAAGAGAAGGACTATATGAGTGGTTAGTCATTCCTTTTGTGCTAACCAATGCACCAAGCACTTTTATGAGACTCATGAATGAGGTACTGAAGGAGTTTCTGGATAATTTTGTCATTTTTTACCTAGATGATATATTGATCTTTAGTAAGACATTAGAGGAGCATTTGATTCATATTCACAAAGTGTTTGATAAGTTGAGGGAAGAAAAGTTGTTGATAAACCTGAAGAGGTGCAGCTTTGTAAAGAAAGAGTTGGTGTACCTAGGATTCATAGTCTCAGGAGAAGGTTTGAAAAAGGATCTAGAGAAAGTGAAGGCTATCCTTTAATGGCCTACTTCAAGGAGTACGACAGAGGTAAGATCTTTTCATGGACTCACTACATTTTATAGAAAGTTGATAAGAAGTTTTAGTAGTATTTGTGGACCCTTGACTGAAATAATGAGAGGGGATATGAAGGAGTTTAAGTGGATTGTAGGAGTAGATAAGAGTTTTAATCTATTGAAATAGAAAGTTACTATGCAACCTATTATAGCACTTCCTAATTTTAACAAGGTGTTTCAAGTAGATAGTGATGCTAGTGGTACTGTAATATGAGTTGTTTTAAGATAGGAAGGTAGACTAGTTGCTTATTTTAGTGAGAAGTTGAATGATGCAAAAGAAAAATATTCTATTTATGATTATAAATTTTATGCTATAATTCAAGCATTGAAGAAGTGGAGACACTATCTCCTTCCTAAGGAGTTTGTTTTGTATATTGATCATCAAGCTTTGAATATTTGAATAGTCAAGAAAAATTGAACCAAAGACATTTAAAGTGGGTTGAATTTTTGAAGAGTTAAACTTTTATTTTGAAACATGGGAGTGGGAAGTCTAACAAAGTTGTAGATGCTCTTAGTAGAAGATAACTTTTGCTGACAAAAATGCAAATAAAGGTGGTTGGGTTCAAGGAACTTAGTACATTGTTTTCAGATGATCCTGATTTTGGGGAAGTGTGGAAGGCTTGTACAAGACCTGTTACACTTGATAGGACAATATGGTTGAATTTCATGATCTAGGATATTATGTTGTTCAAAGGAAGCCAATTGTGCATTCCCAAAATTTTAATGAGAGAGAATATCATTAAGGAGAAGCATAGTGGAGGATTGGTTGGACATTTTGGTAGAGATAAAACCATAGCTTTGGTTTATGAAAATTACTACTAGCCATAGTTGCAGCAAGATGTGATGAAGTTTGTACAAAGTTGTAGAGTATGTCAGATGGTGAAAGGAGTGGAGCAAAATATAGGATTGTATCAGCCATTACCTATACCAGAGAAACCATGGGAGGATATTAGCATGGATTTTGTTCTTGAATTACCAAGGACACAATGTAGGCATGATTCTATTTTTGTGGTGGTTGAAAGGTTTTCAAAGATGGCACATTTTATTCCTTGCAAGAAGACTAGTGATGTTGTTCATGTAGTAGAGTTGTTTTCAGAGAAGTGGTGAGATTACATGGTCTACCAAGGAGTATAGTTTCAGATCAAGATACCAAGTTTATTGGGAATTTCTAGGGTACATTGTGGAAGAAGTTGAAGATAGATTTGAAGTTCAGTTCATCACATCACCCAGAGAATGATGGATAGATAGAAGCTGTGAATCACAGTTTGGGAAATTTGCTGAGATGCTTGGTTAGAGATAAAACAAAAGGATGGGATAAGATTTTACCATAGGAAAAATTTGCATATAATAATTCTATCAATAAGAGTAATGGTAAATCACCATTCCAGATTGTATATGGGAGTAGTCCTAGAAATGCTTCTAAACTGAGGCAATTGGATAAAGGAGAGATAAGTAGTGCTAAAGTAGAAGATTTTGTTGAACATTTGAAGAGGAGGTGAGGAAGCACATCATAAAGATGAATACAGAGTATAAGGCTAAGGTAGATGTGAAAAGGAGATATAAGGACTTTTAGAATGGAGATGAAGTCATGGTTCATCTAAGAAAGGAGCATTTTCCAGTGGGTACATATAATAAGTTGAACATGAAGAAGTTTGGACCATACAAAATAGTAAAGAGGCATGATTCTCACAATGTGTATGAAGTGGAGTTGCCTGCTGAATTAAATATTTCACCAATATTTAAAATTTTAGATTTGATAGAGTATTATGGAGGTGATGGAGATGAAGTTGCAAAAGCACAGTGGAGCATTCCAACAGCTAGTTCGGCTACAAAGGAGATTGAGGAGATACTAGACAATCATGTTGGAAAAAGTACCAAAAACAAAACTTATGAGGAATATCTGATCAAATGGAAAGGGAAACTAGTTGAGGATTCATCATGGCTAGCAAAGGAGGAGGTTAACCATCTTGGTTTTCCTCTAAACACTTGAGACATGACAGGGTCATTTCTCAAATTACCGTGGGTGTCCAATGTAGGAGTATCCTGGGTGCAAGGGCAATCTTTTATCACCCAAAAATATTTTATTTTCAATCATTTTTGTTTTAATAAGGACTAGTAGACAAGGTGTTTACTATTTATGGGAACTTACTATTTTTAGTAAGTTTTTCATATGAGCTCAGGATGTTCTCATTTTGTACAGGAAGGTTAATTTTAGAGTTGTAAGCCTACCATAAAAATCTCATTGCTCAAGCATAAGTATTGGAGAAGTTATTATGGAATTTCGATGGAAAAATTTGCAGAAAAATCTTCAAGCTCATTGTTGGAGGCTTTAGAGTGCTCGAAAGATGTCTAAAAACTTGACAAAAGGGCATTAGTGCAGTTTTGAGCTTGTAGATCGGGAGCTGGCATTTTCGAAAGGTGGTTATAATAGCTAATCAGACAAATGGTTCATGAGTTATGGTCTTTCAAAGTTGGGCTACCCAAAATATCTAAAATAATTGTCAAACATGTATTTGGCTGACTCTATGTGTATTGTTAGGGCCTATCAGCCCTAGGTGTTAAGTTTCAATTTCTAAAACCTTCTCGAGTGGTATAAAATTGCATATTTAAGAAAGGCCCAATCATTGTTTAGGACAGCTCCAGGCGATAGTTCATAGCTTGTCTTGCAAATTATTGCAATGAAGGCACCCATGAGGGTTAGCATATTGTACTTATGAATTTTGTAATTTCACATTTGTGGAGCAAATAAGAAGTCCATTATTTGTTCTCACATTTGTTGTTGTTTCTTTGTTTCTATTTGAGTTTATGTTATTAAGGGGAGCACCCTACATCAAAAACTGCCTAGAAAAGCTTGTTAAAAAAGATATGAAAATGTTTCAAAAATTTGATCATTTTGGATAATCTAGATCACTTGGTCTCTGACTAGGAAGGATCAAGAAAATAGAGAGAAGAAAAAAATCAAGAAATTTACACTAAAGATCAAAGATACAAAGGTTGGACACATGAACCAGAACAATTTCCCCATCTTATGCAACTCATAATGACAAGATTCAACACAAGTGCCTTGGGATTTCAGATAGAAGAAGCAGAAGGAGTACAAGTCTATGAAAATGATTGGCTATAAAGAGTGTGTAAATCATCAAAAAAGGGAAAAATAAGTAAACTAGAGTGCTCTCAAACCTCATCTAAGAAAAACCTAGAAACCATTTTCAAAATTAAGAACTTTGAGTATTTGATGAATTGAGTGCCTTGCACAAATTTTTCTAAAGGTGTGCAAGGTGTGCTACTCCAAAGGTGCACCAACAATTTTGAAGAAGTCATTGGTGCACCGATAGTTAACTACCAGTTTCAAATTAAGAGCTTTTCATGCACTAGAAATGCATTCTGATGATAGTTTAACTCCTAGAAAAATTCAAAGAAGGCCAAGCTTCCATTTTTAGAGCTTCTAGTGACTCCCAAATCCTCCTGCAACTTCCTTCTTCTTATCCACTATTTCTTTCTTTGTTTTAAGACACGTAAAGGCTCATGCACCCATTAATTGATATAAGCAAGGATGGAGTCCTACTTAGCACCATTTAGAGAGTCAATTTGTATATAATTAGATTTATTTTTATTTTTAAAGCATATGTTTTCATGAAGGAATCTCTCACTCTCAAAAAAAATTGAGGAGACAATTGTCTATAAATTAAGGAATTAAATATTTATTCTAGGTTTTTATTTTGATGCGATAAATATATGCTATTGGTGCTCTCATTCTAAGTGTAGTTATTCTTTCCAGAGTGTGTTATTTTTTTGAATCCTTGTTCATGATAATAATGGAGCCAATGGTTTTATTGTGTTTATTTCATCATGCAATCTTTTAGTTCTAGTGTTTTCTATGTGTTCACAAATTCCACTGGCATACCGAGTTGGAGAAGAGATCACCCTTATTGTTCCTATATAGCTTATTGTCTCACATGAGCGCACTTTTTTGTGGCCATGGGATTCGATGAGAAGTGAAAAATCTTTTTTTTTTTACTAAGTTCCCATTGAAGATTGCATTAGTAGATTTTAGGAAGCACTGTTCCTATTTTCATTGGTTTCCTACCCAATATTTTTGACGATTTAACTCATAGATGTGTTGTTACCATGGTTTATGTCTGTTAGGAATTTTCCTTTCAAGTTATTTTCTTTAATCTCTCATTACCTTATCTTTTTTATTTTCTTTGCTAACCCTTGGTTAAATTAAGAATTCATATAGTTGCATTGTTAAAATTGCATTTCATCATAAACAAAAATACTAAAAACATATCTATTTTTTGGTTAATTTTGAAATAGTAGGAAAATTGAATATCTTATCTGAAATTGGTTCAAACTAGCAAAGGCCTTCTTGTGAAAAAAAAACATTTATCTTCAATTGAGAAGATTCTAGTAGGTCATAAGATCACCAAGAACCTTGGAGTTGATCCCAGATCAGCTTTTCAAGAGAGGAGTTTGAAAGGATTCCTATCATTAAGCATCGTGCAAAATGACAGCTCAACAATAATGAATGTAGCTAACTATCACATTTTGTAAAGAGATGCAAATTAAATGTCATAATTGAGCACCTAAATAACAAGTGATATAGTACAACCACCACTAGCTTAGCTATGGTAATATGAATACTTAATCACATTGATCATCTGTTACAAACAATAAGTAATGTACATGAAAGATAAGATAACCAGTAAGAAAAAAAAATTTGACACAATAAATGAAAAGAATCACACAAATAGACACATGTCAGATAAAAACCTCAATTGAGATGTTATGTAAAATTGGTCATAGTACACATGGCCATCCAAGAAGGAGGAGGCGCTTACAAGTGGACACCAATTATGCACAAAATTAGAGGATCACTATAGCAGAATTGTGAAAATCAAAAGAAAATAAAAGATCATGGCCTCATCCCAGTCCCTCTAGTCAAATACATCATCAAGTTACTAGAAGCTCACGATAGTAGGAAATTCATTAGTGTCATTAGTTGTGTCCAATAGTGTCAAGTTTGTTTAGTTCTTTGTGGATTAAAATTGTTGGAGGATACTTGGAACAAGGCATGGGGCTTTCTAGTGCCAAGCATGTAGTAGAATGCATGGTAAGTGTTTTGGAAGACAAGTGTTAGTAGAGGATCATGGTGTTGTAAGGTTAGAGTAGAGTAGCAAGGGTACTTGTAACTAGTGTGGCAAGTTGTTGAGAATGAGCTTGTAGAAAGGATAATGGAGTGTAATGTGGGTGAAGTGATGTTTATAAATAGATGGGTAGGTGGATATGAAGTGTGACACAATGAAGTGATAAGCATCCCTACTATGTGGAGATTGCATTGTTATTGCAAAGAAGGAAGTGTCAGGCTATTAGTATGTTAGGCTCGCTAAATCAGTCACATCAGGAGGTAGAGATGGGGGACGTTATTGAGGGAGGCTAGGTGAGGCAACCATAAAGGGCCAAGAATGCTCGATAGATGTCAAGAAAACTAGTGTATCAACCCAAAATTTGGGCATTAGTGCATGACCATGGCAATTCAAATCAAATAGAGCCAAGGAAGATGCAGCAAGGGAGCTTAGCATTCAAAGTGGAGGAACCTCCCTTGTTAGTGTTGTTAATGTTATTAGGGAGTGCAGTGTAGTAGGAGGAATTAGTTGGTGATCTAGTGATGAAGGTGGAAGATAGCCCCTTGGAAACATTGGCCTGGTTTTTCACCACCCTTTTTTTGTTGTATTCAGCAGTGAAAAACCCTAAATTTGCACCCCAAATATTTTGAAATTTGGTCAAAAGACCCTAGGAAAAAAATTTCACCAAATAACCTTGTGCCTTTCCTAGTTTGGCCCTAGCCTTTGAAAACTTTAGAAAAGTATTATTTCAAATAAATTTGGTGGGACCTTTTTCTTTTAATCCTAAAGATTTACTTACGAAAGAATAACCTTTTTAATCTTTTCATAAACCTTATAAAGTGTGCCTAAACCACATTATTTTATCTTGAACAGGTCTTATATAATGCAAACTTTATGTGACTGTTGATCTTGATCATATCAACGGCCACCACATTCCTACAATATGAAGCTGCAAGATATTTAAATATTGCAGGCAAGCACCTTTTTGACAGGTAGCCCCTGCTGACGTTTCACTTTCAATGTGCCAAAAAAAGTTCATGGCTATCAGAGTTGGTCAGACCTTTTACAAAATTGTCAGTGTTTCTCGTGCATGTTTTGAAATCCCTGCAATATCATTGGCCCATTCTTTAATAAAGGTATTATTTTATGTCTCAGACTTCCTAATCATTGATCTTGCAAAGAATCAAAGGCTTGCGCATGCCGGCAATAATAAAATGCATGAAGGTTAAATATTGCGGGGAATCATCAATGTGACGCATGGCATAGATTAAAATCACAGGCCAACCTTTCTCAGAAGATAATAATAGCCTGTCTTTCATGGTAGTTGTCAGGTGAGTTGGAGTACGAAGGAAGTGTCTCATTGGTCTGTCCAACTGACAAGGTACAACAATTGTGCAACATTTTAATCACCGTAGATTTAAACAAGATCAATGGAATGCACTTGCCCACAATATGAAACTGATCAACTTTTAAATAATGTGAGTATGTGTCTTTGTGACACGTGGTAAAGTAGGACCGAGCCTTTCACGGGAATGATGAATCATGCCATGTTGAATACATCAGATAAAGTAGAGTGCACTCATTGGTGGAATATGAAAGATGTGCCAAGTTGAAAGCAATGATGTCATGGGCACAAAAAATTTAAATGCTATAGTCAAGTGAGTTAGAGCACGTGGATGGAAAGTAGTCATTTCATTGGCCCAAGTGGGTGATGCAAGCATAAAAAGTAGAATTGTTTCACACCGTTGATCCTATCCTGATCAACAAAGGACTCTTGCCTATATTAAGAACTTGAATGAAGTTTAAATAAAGTAGGTATGTGCCTTGCAGACACATGTCCATGATGATGTCTAAATTCTTAACTTAGAAGCTCTGCATGGTATAATCATTCTCACTGTTGATCTTTTGAAAATCAACAATTGATGCAATCCTACAATAAGGAAATGCTCGATCAATATGTAAATTGAGAATGCACTAGCTTGACATGTGGAAATAATGATGTCAAGCACATGTTTGCTCAGAAGAAGAAATGGGACCTACTGGCATTGAAGTTGTCAGAAAGCACAAACTTATATAAAGGCTTCTTATTGGTCAATATAGCTAATTGGACCTTGTTCAAATATGAATTGATCTAATCATTGATCTTGTCTTGATCAACGAGCGACACTTCCCCGCAATTCTAAGGTGCAAGAAATTTAAGAAATGCAGGCAAGTGGTATTGTGACACGTAGCCTTGTCTTTAAAAAACCATAAAGGTTGTTGCCTTTTAAATCAGACTCGTCTGATCTAATGAAAATCTACAGGTAAGATTCAAACTTGCTTGCAATTTGGAGGTAACGATTACAGAAGTTAATATGATTTAGAGTTCCTTCGTGTGACCTCAATGCACTGGTATAACATGAAAAGTCACCATTATTGAAGCATACTATCATAGATTTTCTCAGAGCGAAAAGGATTTCTAGAACTATAGCACAGAATTTCTCAAAGGTTTCAATGAGTTTGCAAAGAAAATTGCAGAGAAACAAGGGAAAATTGAGTGGGTAAGTAATTTGTAACCTATAAAAATCAAGAGTTTGCTGTTGTAAGAGTGTAAAATTTTAAAATGCCTCCACGAAAGGAATTTTCTAGCAAGCTGATTATCTAAAAAGGGTTGTGCATGATGATTTTCTAGAATAGTTTCCCTTATCAGTAAATGAGATAACTAAGGGGAGGGAACTCATTCCTAAGAACCCTAGGGCAATTGTGGCTGAGGGTTTCTATGATAGGGAAAACTGGGTAAGAGACACCCAAGTATCTATCAGGGGTTTCCAATTATTCAAAAAATGGTTCTCGGAATGGAATTCAGTTACTCCCATGAGTAATGTCTGGGAATTTGACATTGGAAACTTAACAGTCCCTTTAGTTTCCTTTGACAGTGATCTATTGACTGATTTGGCTAAGACATATGATCCTATTATGGGATGCGAGAAGAATCATTCTGGGGTCAATCTTTTTAGGGTTTGCCCTGAGCTGTTCAGTGAAGTTTTCAGCCTTAACCCTAATCGCGTTGTACATGAAATCATTGATATGGATGATTTAAGGGAAAGATATGATGCATAAAGAATGTACTTGAGGACATGGCCATTGCAGGAGCATGTTGCTAAAGTTGGACCTTTGTATGTGATTACTGTTAGCACACCCAAGCCATTAGTGAAGAGACACTTTAACCCTAGGGCTTAGGCATTATATGTTTCTCTTTGTAAAATTCTTGGAATAGATGAAGTTGAGCAAATCCCAAGCTCAATTGTTCTCATAATGGCTCAAAATCTTCAATTTGGAATGAACACTATTATAGATTTTGCTACCTTCCTTGCAAAGGAGATTCACAATGGTTTGGTGGGAATAGCAAGAGGAAAAGTGAACAAACCATTCTATTGGTATTCACTTCTTATGCATGTATGATTGTACAAGGGATTTACCTTCTTCTCCAAGGGTATTGAGTTGGAAACAACTAGAAATAGAGAGAGGAATAGAGTACAGTTGTCGAGTGTGGATATGACCTTAGAAGCCATAGATTCTAGTTATGTGAGGTTTGATAAATATTTTGCATCAAAGCTTAGATTTCTTTTGAGAGGAGACAACCCTAGAATTCCACAAGCACTGTTAGAATTGGTCAGACCCAAGGACCATGCAAAAGCGCTACTGGTTAGTCATAATTGATGGCATATCATTTCCTATAATGTTTCAACAGTGATAAGAGTATATGGCTTCTTGGGAAAGCCTCATGTACTGGCATTTCATGTGCCTTTGAAGATAGGAATAGCTAAGTTGCTATGGCAAATAGGCACTATAGATGAGAGGGAATTTCCTAAGAAGGGCACTTTTTTTCCAATTGTTACTATGGCACATGATTTTGTTTTTGTAAGGAAAGGCTGGAAGCATTTGAATTTGTTCCTAGATAGATATAACATGGCAGAGTCTCATGCTATGTTTATTGACCCTAAAGGATTCTATGATCTCTTAAGAGAGAGAATAAAAGCTTCCCGCATGGTGCAACAAGTATACTATCTGAAGGATGTGATCAGAAATATTTTTACTCTACAAGAACAGGAATTGAGAAAGTAGAAATGGATAGTATATAGTAAAACCCTAGAATTTATTAATGCTTTTGACATCCATTATGATCCATTGAAAGAAAAGAAATATTGGGGAGCCAAGATGCAGGCACTAATGAATATTTTTACTATGATAATACAAGCCATGAATGAGAAGAAGGATGCATATGTTAAGGCTTATCCAGACAAAGCTACAGAGGTACAGAAGAGAATAAACAGTAGAAATGTGGTGTCTCCTAGTCTATACACTTTGTAAAAAAGAGTAGGATATGTAATGGTCCAGAATGTGCAACAGGCTCCCCCTCAGTCTGACCAAGGCCAAGAAGCCCACCTATAGCCAGTGCTCCAAAAAGACAAAAATTAGAACAAGGATCTTCTTCCCAAGTGCTGCAATATTCTCCAAGCCAGTCTCCAATCAGAATTGATGATGAAACATCTCTTAGAGAATAGCTTAGAAAAATTGGTGGAGAGGGAGATGTGATTGTTATCTCCATAGATCTGGAGATTGGAGAGCCTCAAGAACCAGCTACACCTTCCTTTGATTTAACTATTGCTGAATACCAAGGTAAGGAAATTGACCCTATAGTTGCCCAAGCCTCTGAGAGGTTTATTAATGATGAAAATTTTGTGAAGTCTAGAGCATTTGCACAATTTTTATGGAGGCTAAATTTAGGAAATTTTGAGAAGACTTGTGAAAAAATAATGGCAAAGCAACTTGATAAATCAGAATCTATTATTAAAGAAGAGGTAAAGTCTAAATTTTTGAATGATTTTTCTAAATTTACCCCTAAGACTGGAAGGAAAATAATTAGATAGTCAAGAGTCCTTATTTTGCCTGGATGGGATATAGTGAATGCTGTAGTTTTTAATTCAGTAAAGAAATAAAAGGATGTCCAGTTTAAGACTAAGGAAGAGATATTATAGGCTCATAGGGGAGTTAAATTTAGTGATGAAAACCAAGCCCTTGTTATTTGGTTGATGGAAAAAAGAGACAAGTCTAGAATGTAGGAAATCTCTACTACACAACATACTAGTGCATTGACAATTTTTCAGGGCTGGTGAGGTAGGCAGTAAGAAAATAATAGGAATGGCCTCAAAAATGTTAAAATTTGGTAGTGTTGTATCTGGCCAGGAAGAAGACATATTTTCCCACTTCAATGCTAGGTTTGAAGAAGTTTTGAAAGCATATGAGGAAAGGCGTATGTAGATACAGTCACTGGAAAAAAATATTATCTCAAATGGAGAAGGTACTGGGGAAAAGAAGAGTAGAAGAATCTAGCAGACCAAGGATTGTATACCCTCCCAGGCCACCTGTTGAACCTTTCAAGTCCACTACAATTGTTGAGGTATCAGATACCCCAGAAAGGCCATCATTCTACACTACAGAGGAATTTGAGGAAGAGAAGAATAAATTTTATGCACTGCATGTAGAACTAATTAATCAGTTTGAGGAGAACATAAGGTAGGGTATAATGTATTTAGTAGATATGATTGAGTGGCCATCATTTTTTGATTTGTTATTAGGAATTACAACCATTAGGGATGAATTGAAGAAAAATGAAGCTACATTCAGACCCCTCATGCAAAAATGGACAGAAAAAGATAGAGATGTCACTATTATGTGTATATCCGTCATTCAACTACCATGTCATCAAATAGAATAGATCTTTGATTTTCTTAATAAATTGCAAGGTTTTGATGACAAATAGGATTCTTTTCAAAAAAGATTAATTATTTTTTTTCTGAGTATATTACAAAGAAGTTTGATTTATTTCCTTGTGCTTTAAAAACTATTGATAAAGTGAAGGAAAAAGGAGAATGGAAAAAGGAGTTAGATGAGCTCTTTTGTGAAAGAATAAATAAGGTTGTAAATGAAATGGGCCATTTGTTATGGGAAATGACAAATGAGGAGTTGGTTAAAGTGAAAATATTCTAAAACTCCATCAGAAAAGAATTGGTTGATATAGAGGCAGTTACAAATTCTCTAATAGTTGTACAAAGGGAGGTTCTAAATTTTGATTGGCCAGATGACACTGCTTATAATGAGTGGAAAGGTAAATTCATGTCTACAAAACAAATAGAAGGGAATGATGAGGTGGAGAATGATGATAAAGAAGAAGGTACAAAAGTAGAAGCCACCTCTGCCATTGATGATAAAGACAAAGAGGATCCTCAGGTAGTAGGAGATGACTCATCACTGTCACATTTGATGGCCACATATCCTCAGGAACCTGAACACTAAAGGAATCTGATCATATCATTTTTTTCTTTCCAAAGGGAATGATAAAATGGACCCACAAAAGGAATGTTTGATGTATAAGGCTTTCTGTTACTCTCATTTTGTCATCTTGTGATAGGTGTATGTAAATATTTCTTGTAAAAGACACCTATCAATTTCTCTTAGCCTGAAGCTTGTCGCATCTCACACTATATAAGTGAGATTCTAGGGCTAGAGAAGGGGTCTGATTTCTATTATTTCTAGGTGATACAGTTACTTTGTTCTCGGTTCAATATTTGAGCAATTTTGTGATGTATTTTCTCTGTTGGTTCTTGAAAATACATGAACATAGAATGATCTATGTATCTTCTTAAGGTCATTCTAAGTTTACTGTAAATGTATACAATTTTCAAAGAAAATAAATACAAATTATGAGTTGTCCCCATATCAATTCTATCAGAATTTTGTCTCCTTTGATTACTTGGTTATCTCGATGTTGTATGAGTAAAGGCTTGTGCAATTGAATGCAATCCAGTTAGGTTGTATATATGTTCATCACTGCTATTAGTTCAATGGATTAAGTAAAAGCTTTGAAGAATTTGATAAGGTTTCTACAGTAGTAAGAAGGATTTTTGAATGATGAACTCTGATAAGAATTATTGATGATATTTTTTGTAAGGAAACAAATTAGATCTAAGGATTTATAGTAGACTCTAAACCCCAATGGATTAGGCACTAGTCAAATTGATTCAGCTGGAAGAGAAATATTTCATAAATTGTTTTCAAATATAGAATTATAATCAATTTTACTTTTATTTGCTGTAGATCTTCAAAGTTGACCAGTACTTGTTTGCATAGAAGGTTTTAGCTTTAGTTAGCCACTATTGTTGAGAATATATGCAGATCTATAGAAGAATTTTGGCTAGATTTGTTATATGGGATGTGTTTATCAAATTGTTATGAATTATGCATATATTTGAGGATTTGAGATGAGAATCAGAATGAAACTAAAATAATCCTCATACGGTGCTTCCCAGTCTTGAATCATCCCTGGGTATACCCACCCTAGTTTTGCAGAGCCTAAAAAGTAGAAAACCACCCTTGGTTTTGTTGAAGTTGGGTCCAAATGGTTTGCACATACAATTTTTAATAGGAATTGGCTAGTCTTTAGATTGTGTGAGTGATATCATTTTGGTATTGAGCATTTTGTTGCATTTTTCTCTGACCTCCACTGGGGTATGGATTTCATAGGAGAGATTTCCCCCAAGTCTAGCATTGGCTATTCTTGGATTCTAGTGGCTACTGACTACTTTACAAAGTGGGTAGAGGCTATCCCCAAAAGAAATGCAACAAGTAAAGTTGTCAATAATTTCCTATTGAATAATATTATCTCTAGATTTGGTTGTCCTCAGAAAATTATAATAGACAATGCGATGTGCTTTAGGTCTGAGGAATTCATCAAATTTTGTGATAAATATGGAATAACAAGATCATTATCTTCTTCTTATCATCCACAAGGAAATGGACAAGCTGAATCCACACATAAGAGCCTATTAAAAGTTATTAAGCGAACCTTGGATGATAACAAGAAAGCATGGGATTCCAAGTTACAGCTAGCAATATGGGTTGACAGGGTAATTGTGAAGAAATCCATTAGTGTAGCTCCATTTGATATGGTGTATGGCATTCAAGAAAGAATGACTCAAAACAACTTCGCAGGCTTGTATAACTAATTCAAATGTATGATGAGGATATCACTGATGATATGCAAGAAAGGTTGGATGAACTAGTTGTTGTTTAGTGTGGAGCCTGATCAGTCCCCAAGTGGGAGATTGTTAGATTATGGTGACTGATCAGGAAAGTACTATACATACTTCATACATATTATGGCCGACATATGGCCGACATGTTATAACCCTAAAGCGGTTTAATACTTGTATAAAAAGGGCTTAGGGTTGGGTATTTTATATATGTGGTGATATGAAATTGGTTCTTGCGGCGGTATTGAGCTGTAAGGGATTACGGATTGTAATCAGGTTGTAATCACTGGATTGTAATAAGATCGAACTTGCTGTTTGGTGGACGTAGCCCAGGGATTGGGTGAACCACGTTAAATCTTGGTGCCTTGTGTTCATTTCTGTGTGTTCTATTATTTTCTATTATTGGTTATATTTGCATGTAGTTTTTATTTATGTTCGTGGTTTATCCTAACAAGTGGTATCAGAGCAAGGTTGTCTTTGAGTTATCCTCTGCAGGAAAGTCTCACGGTTAAGTGGGAGTCTCACAGTTGAGTGGGAGTGATGGCAGATGAGGGTAAGTTGAGGGTTGACAGGTTTAATGGGCAGAACTTCCAGTTATGGAAGATGCAAATGGAAGACTATTTATATCAGAAGGATTTATGGAAGCCGTTGGAAGGAAAAGCCAAGAATCAGGGAACTATGTCAGAGGCTGAATGGGATCTTTTGGACAGAAAGGCACTCGAAAGCATTCGGTTTTGCTTGGCACCATCGGTGGCATTTAATATTACAAAAGCAAAGACGACAAAAGATTTGATGAAAACCCTAGCGACACTGTATGAAAAGCCCTCCGCTTCAAATAAGGTATTTCTCATGAAGCGTTTATTTAATATGAAAATGACAGAAGGTGGATCTATTGCAGATCATTTAAATGAGTTTAATACTATTACTAGTCAATTATCTTCTATGGGTATCAATTTTGATGAAGAAATTAGGGCTCTCCTGATTTTGTGTTCTTTGACTGAAAGCTGGAATGGCTTGGTAATGGCATTGAGTAATTCTGTTCCTGGATCTAGTACCCTAAAATATGATGATGTGATCGGTGTTATTTTAAGTGAGGAAACTCATAGAAAATCCTCAGGTGGATCTACATCAGGAAGTGCTTTAAATGCACAAAGCAGGGGCAGAACGACTGAAAGAGGAAGTAACTCTGGAAATTATGGGAAATCAAGAGGAAATTCAAAGGGGAGGAGGTCTCAATCAAGAGGACCAAATGATTGTTGGTATTGTGGGAAACCAGGGCACAAAAAGAAAGATTGCTGGACTTGAAAGAAAAATGAAGGAGATAAATCAGATGGAGACAAAGAGGCAAATGTGGTAAGTAACAAATCCGAAGAGGATGCTTTGCTTCTGTCTTTAGAGAGTGTTGATGATTCATGGGTTTTAGATTCTAGTGCTTCTTTTCATGCTACACCTCATAGAGGTTATTTCATTGATTATGTCCAAGGGGATTTTGGGCTTGTTTATTTGGGGGATAATGAACCCTGTCAGATTGTTGGAAAGGGAAAAATTAAGATTAAGTTGCAGAATGGGAATCATTGGCTACTACATGAGGTAAGACATGTTCCAAAACTAAGTAGAAATTTAATTTCAGCAGGGCAACTCGGTGATGAGGGTTGTGTAGTTACTTTTAATGATAAAAATTGGAAGGTTTCAAAAGGTTCCCTTGTAGTAGCAAAAGGTGTGAAAGTAGGCACCTTACATCTTTGTACAGGTCATATTGTTCCTTCTACTTTGATTGTTTAAGAGAAAAATGAATATTCAGGAACAATTACTGCAGTTGAGCAGGGAGAACAAATAGCTGCTGTAGATTCTGATACAGCACTGTGGCACAATAGACTTGGGCACATGAGTGAGAAAGGTATGAAAGTACTTCATTCAAGGAAAGTTTTACCAGGTCTAAAATGTGTGAATATGGATTTCTGTGAAAGTTGTGTGTATGGAAAAAAAAAGAGAGAGAGTTTTGTAAAGACAGGGAAGGAAAACAAAAAGGAGAAATTAGAGCTTGTGCATACAGATGTATGGGGACCGGCTCAGGTATCTTCCCTTGGTGGCTCTCATTATTATGTTACATTTATTGATGATGCAACTAGAAAACTATGGTTTTATTTCCTTAGACAGAAATCTGATGTATTTCAAACTTTTAAGAAATGGAAATGCTTGGTTGAAAATGAGACTGGTAAGAAATTAAAATGTCTCAGATCTAATAATGGTGGTGAGTATTGCAGTCATGAATTTGAAGATTATTGCTCCACTAATGGTATTCGTAGACAAAAAATTGTTCCAAGGACTCCATAGGAAAATGGAGTGGCTGAACGCATGAATAGGACTATAATGGAGCGTGCAAGGAGCATGAGGTTGCATGCTGGGTTGCCCTTACACATGTAGGCGGAGGCTGTCAATACTGCAATATATTTGATTAATAGAGGTCCCTCTACTCCTTTGGGATGTGGTATTCTAGAGGAAGCATGGACTGGTAAGAAGGTGAGTTATTATTTTCTCAAGACCTTCGGTTGTGAAGCTTTTGCTCATATAGACTCTGAAAATAGAACCAAGCTAGAAGCTAAATCAAAGAAATGTGTCTTTGTTGGATATGGCATTAATGAATTTGGCTATAAGCTTTGGGATTTTGAAAATCATAAAATTATAAGAAGTCGGGATGTCATATTCAATGAAAAAGTGTTGTACAAAGATCTGTTGCAGCAACATGAGAAGAAAAAAGATGATTATGTAGTGTTGGATGATACTCCAAAAGCTAATGTTCCAGCCATTCCTCATGATGTGCAACAACTGTAACAACAAATACCACACACACCAGTGAATGTTAGACGGTCAACAAGGCCAATTAGACCTCCACAAAGGTTTTCTCCCTCTTTGTATTCTATTTTACTTACTGATGCTGGTGAACCTGAAAGTTATGATGAAGCTATGCAGGTGGATACTAAGATTTAGTGGGAGTCTGCAATGAAAGATGAAATGGACTCTTTGCTAAAAAATAAGACATGGGATTTGTGCAAGTTGCCTGCAGGTAAAAAGGCTTTATAGAATAAATGGGTTTACAGGTTGAAAGAAGAGGAAGGAGGTAAGAAAAGATTTAAGGCCAGGTTAGTTGTAAAAGGATTTGCACAGAAAAAGGGAATTGATTTTGATGAGATATTTTCTCCTGTTGTTAAAATGACTTCTATTCGTACTGTTTTAAGTCTTGTGGCTACTGAAGATTTGCATTTAGAGCAGATGGATGTTAAAACAGCCTTTCTTCATGGTGATTTGGATGAAGAAATATATATGGCTCAGCCACAGGGTTTTGAGGTCAAAGGTAAGGAGAACTTAGTGTGCAAATTGAAGAAAAGTTTATATGGCTTGAAGCAAGCACCTCGGCAATGGTATCTGAAATTTGACAGTTTTATGCATGAGCATGGATATAATAGGTGTCATTCAGATTACTGTGTTTATTTTAAGAGGTTGGATGATGATAGCTACATTATTTTATGTTTATATGTTGATGATATGCTTATAGCTGGGTCTAACATGGATCATATTAAGGGGCTGAAACGCCAATTAGCACATGCATTTGCTATGAAGGATTTGGGGGCAGCAAAACAAATCCTTGGTATGAAGATTTGCAGAGATAGGAAGAACAGAACATTGACGCTATCTCAAGCTGATTATGTTGAGAAGGTGTTGCAACGTTTCTCTATGGAGAATGCTCAAGCTGTCAGCACACCTTTACCTGGTCATTTGAAATTGACTAAGGAGATGTGTCCCAAGACACAGGAAGAGGAGGATAAGATGTCCAAGGTACCCTATGCTTCAGCTGTAGGAAGTTTGATGTATGCTATGGTATGCACTAGGCCAGATATTGCACATGCAGTGGGAGTCGTTAGTAGGTATATGAGTCATCCAGGTTTTGAGCATTGGAATGCTGTCAAGTGGATTCTCAGATATTTGAGAGGAACATCCAATAAGTGTTTACACTTTGGGGGCTCTACTACCTATTTACAGGGCTATGTTGACTCAGATTTGGTTGGGGATATTGATACCAGGCGGAGTACTACAGGTTATGTCTTTATTGTTGGTGGGGTAGCCGTGAGCTAGGTTTCTAGGCTACAAAAGATTAATGCTCTCTCCACTATAGAGGCAGCCAAAGAGATGATATGGCTTCAGTTCTTCTTGGAAGAATTGGGACATCCTCAGAAGGATAATTATTTTTTCACAGATAGTCAGAGTGCCATTCATCTTGCTAAGAATTCAGCTCTGCATTCTAAGACCAAACACATACAGTTGCGGTACCATTTCATTCGGTCAGTTTTGGAGGATGGACAGTTAAAGCTGGAGAAGATACATACCAATGAAAATCCAGCAGATATGTTGACAAAGGTTGTAACAAGGGAGAAGTTGAACTCCTCTTCAGCTTCAGTTGGTCTTTTAGACTAAATGTGAATAACAGAACAGCAGAGTCCAGGGTGGTTTGATCTAGTGGGAGCCCCATGCGATAGTTGTATTGCTACAGGATTAGTCTCCAAGTGGGAGATTGTTGTTTAGTGTGGAGCCTGATCAGTCCCCAAGTGGGAGATTGTTAGATTGTGGTGACTGATCAGGAAAGTACTGTACATACTTCATAAATAGTGGGGTTCAGGGCATCACCCCGAAAAAAAAAAAAAATTGGAAGTAGCCGACATGGTAGCCGACATATTATGGCCGACATATGGCTGACATGTTATAACCCTAAAGCAGTTTAATACTTGTATAAAAAGGGCTTAGGGTTGGGTATTTTATATATGTGGTGATACGAAATTGGTTCTTGCGGCGGTATTGAGCTGTAAGGGATTACGGATTGTAATTAGGTTGTAATCACTGGATTGTAATAAGATCGAACTTGCTGTTTGGTGGACATAGCCCAAGGATTGGGTGAACCACGTTAAATCTTGGTGCCTTGTGTTCATTTCTGTGTGTTCTATTATTTTCTGTTATTGGTTATATTTGCATGTAGTTTTTATTTATGTTCGTGGTTTATCCTAACACTAGTGGGGCTAACTAAGACAAAGAAAGAAGCATCAATCAAAAACCAAAAGTTTCAATTACAGGTTAAAGCACTCTATGATAAGAGGACAGTGAGCAAGAAATTTGAAAGTGGAGATTTGGTCCTTATATGGAATGCTAGGATAGAAGATAAAGCAAAACATGGCAAATTTGATCCTATCTGGTTAAGACCTTATTTGATTGGAAACACTTGGGGTGAGGATTATTATATTCTTAAAGATTTATCAAACAATATTCTTGAACTGTCAGTTCATGGACAGTTCTTGAAGAGGTATTTTTCTTGAAAAATACTTATTTTCTCCATGAATAGTAGTCTAGGTTTCCTTGTACATTCTATATAATATTTTTTTCTTTTGTACAGTCCCTCTATATTTTTTTGTCCTATGTTTTTTCCCTCTCTAAGTTGTCATAGTTCTTAAGGTCATGCTTGTGGTCTGCTTCTCCTAGGAATTCTAAGCCCTCATATGAATCTTGCTTATTCATTGTCCCTAGACAGAGCCACTATTGGCTTGGTTTTTCACCACCCTTGTTTTGTTGTATTTAGTATTGAAAAACCCTAAATTTGGACCCCAAATATTTTGAAATTTGGTCTAAAGACCCTAGGAAAAAAATTCACCAAATAACCTTGCGCCTTGCCTGGTTTGGCCCTAGCCTTTGAAAACTTTAGAAAAGTATTATTTCAAATAAATTTGGCAGGACCTTTTTCTTTTAATCCTAAAGATTTACTTACAAAAGAATAACCTTTTTAATCTTTTGATAAACCTTATAAACTGTGCCTAAACCACATTATTTTATCTTGAAAAGGTCTTATATAACGTAGAGTTTATGTGACCGTTGATCTAGATCATATCAACGGCCACCACATTCTCGCAATATGAAGCTGCAAGATATTTAAATATTGCAAGCAAGAACCTTTTTGACACATAGCCCCTGCCAACATTTCATTTTTAGTGTGCCAAAAAAATTTCGTGGCTGTCAAAGTTGGTCAGACCATTTGTAGAATTGTCAATATTTCTTGTGCATGTTTTGAAATCCTTGCAATATCATTGGCCCGTTCTTTAATAAAGTTATGATTTTATGGCTCAAACTTCATGATTGTTGATCTTGCAAATAATCAAAGGCTTGCACATGCCTGCAATAATAAAATGTACGAAAGTTAAATATTGCAGGGAAGCGTCAATGTGACGCATGGCATAGAGTGACATCATGGGCCCACCTTTCTCAGAAGATAATAATAGCTTGTCTTCTGTGGTAGTTGTCAAGTGAGTTGGAGTACAAAGGAAGTGTCTCATTGATCTGTCCAGCTGATGAGGTATAGCAATTGTGCAAGATTTTAATCACCGTAGATTTAAACAAGATCAATGGAATGCACTTGCCCACAATATGGAACTAATTGACTTTTAAATAATGCGGCCATGTGTCTTTGTGATGCATGGAAAAGTGGGACCAAGCCTTGCAAGGGAATGATGAGTCATGCCATGTTGAATAGGTTAGATAAAGTAGAGTGCGCTCATTGGTGGAATATGACAGATGTGCCAAGTTGAAAGCAGTGATGTCATGGGCACATAAACTTTAAATGCTATAGTCACATGAGTTAGAGCATGCGGATGGAAAGCAGTCATTTCATTGGCCCAAGTGGGTGATGCGAGCATAAAAAGAAGAATTGTTTCACACCATTGATCTTATCTTGATCAACGAAGGATGCTTGCCCGCATTGAGAACATGAATGAAGTTTAAATAAAGTAGGTATGCACCTTACAGACACGTGTCCATGATGATGTCTAAATTCTTAACTCAGAACCTCTACATGGTATAATCATTGTCACTGTTAACCTTTCAAAAATCAATGGTAGACACAATCCCACAATAAGGAAATGCTCGATCAATACATAAAGTGGGAATGCACAAGCTTGACATGTGGAAATAATGATGGCAAGCACTTGTTCACTCAGAAGAAGAAATGGAACCTGCTGGGATGGAAGTTGTCAAAAAGTAAAAACTTATATAAAGGCTTCTTATTGGTTAGTATAGCTTATTGGACCTTGTTCAAATATGAATTGATTCAATCATTGATCTTGTCTTGATCAACAAGCGGTGCTTCCCCGCAATTCTAAGGTGCAAGAAATTTAAGAAATGCAAGCAAGCGGTATTAAGACATGTAGCCTTGTCTTTAAAAAACCATAAAGCTTGTTGCCTTTTAAATCAGAGCCATCCAATCTGATGAAAATCTATGGATAAAATTCAAACTTGATTGCAATTTGGAGGTAATGGTTACAGAAGTTAATATGATTTAGAGTTCCTTCATGCAACCTCAATGCACTGGTATAACATGAAAAATCACCATTATTGAAGCATACAATCGTAGATTTTCTTAGAGTGAAATGGATTTTTAGAGATAGAGCACAAAATTTCTCAAAGGTTTCAACGAGTTTGCAAAGAAAATTGCAGAGAAAGAAGGGAAAATTGAGTGGGTAAGTAATATGTAACCTGTAAAAATCAAGAGTTTGTTGTTGTAAGAGTGTGAAATTTTAAAATGCCTCCACGAAAGGAATTTTCTAGGCAAGCTGATTATCTAAAAAGAGTTGTGCATGATGATTTTCTAGAACAATTTCCCTTATTAGTAAATGAGATAACTAAGGGGAGGGAACTCATTCCTAAGAACCGTAGGGTAGTTGTGGCTAAGGGTTTCTATGATAGGGAAAACTAGGTAAGAGACGCCCAAGTATCTATTGGGGGTTTGCAATTATTCAAAAATGGTTGTCAAAATAGAATTTAGATACTCCCATGAGTAATGTCTGGGAATTCAACGGTCGAAAATTAACAGTCCCTTCAGTTTCCTTTGACAATGATCTATAGACTAATCTAGCTAAGAAATATGATCCTATTATGGGATGGGTGAAGAATCATTTTGGGGTCAATCTTTTTAGGGTTTTCCCTAAGCTATTCAGTGAAATTTTCAGCTTTAACCCTAACCACATTGTACATGAAATCATTGATATGGATGATTTACAAGCAAGATATGATGCACAAAGAATGTACTTGAGGATAGGGCCATTGCAGGAGCATGCTGCTAAAGTTAGAACTTTTTCTGTGATTACTGCTAGCACACTCGAGCCATTACTGAAGAGACACTTTAGCCCTAGGGCTCAAGGATTGTATGTTTCTATTTGTAATATTCTTGGAATAGATGAAGCTGAGTAGATCCTAGGCTCAGTTGTCCTCATAATGGCTCAAACTCTTCAATTTGGAATGAGCACTATTATAGATTTTGCTACCTTCCTTGCAAAGGAGATTCACAATGGTTTGGTGGGAATAGCAAGAGGAAAAGTGAACAAACCATTCTATTGGTATTCACTTCTTTGCATGTATGATTGTACAAGGGATTTACTTTCTTCTCCAAGGTTATGGAGTTGGAAACAACTAGAAATGTAGAGAGGAATCTAGTATAGTTGTGGAGTATGTATATGACTTCAAAAGCCACCGATGCCAGTTATGTGAGGTTTGACAGATATTTTGCATCAAAGCTTAGATTTCTTTATAGAGGAGACAGCCCTATAATTCCAAAAGCACTATTAGAATTGGTCAAACCCAAGGACCATGCAAAAGGGCTACTGGTTAGTCATAATTGGGGGGATATCATTCCCTATAATGTTTCAACAATGATAAGAGTATATGGCTTCCTAGGAAAGCCTCATGTGCTGCCATTTCATGTGCCTTTGAAGATAGGAATAGCTGAGTTGTTATGGAAAATAGGCACTATAGATGAGAGGGAATTACCTAAGAAGGGAAAAAAAATTCCAATTGTTATTGTGACACATGATTTTGTTTTTGTAAGGAAAGGCTGGAAGAATTTGAATTTGTTCCTAGATAGATATAACATAGCAGAGTCTCACACCAGGTTTACTGACCCTAAAGGATTTTATGATCTCTTAAGAGAGAGAATAAAAGCTTCCCACATGGTTCAACAAGTATACTATCCGGAGGATGTGATCAGAAATGTTTTTACTCTGCAAGAACAGGAATTGAGAAAGGAGAAATGGATAGTATATAGCAAAACCCTAGAATTTATTAATGCTTTTGATATCCATTATGATCCATTGAAAGAAAAGAAATATTAGGGAGCCAAGATGCAGGCACTAATGAATAATTTTTTTTTGATAATACAAGCTAGGAATGAGAAGAAGGATGGATATGTTAAGGCTTATCTAGATAAAGCTACAGAGGTACAAAAGAGAATAAATAGTAGAAATGTGGTGTCTCCTGGTCAGTACACTTTGCAAAAAATGGCAGGAAATGTAATAGTCCAGAATGTGCAATAGCCTTCCCCTCACTAGAGATCAAGGCCGCGAAGCCCACCTATAGCCAGTGCTCCAAAAAGACAAAATTTAGAGCAAGGGTCTTCTTCCCAAGTGGAGCAATATTCCCCAAGCCTATCTCCAATCAGAATTGATGATGAAACATCTCTGAGAGAATAGCTTAGATAAATTGGTGGAGAGGGAGATTTGATTGTTACCTCCATAGATTTGGAGATTGGAGAGCCTCAAGAACCACCTGCACCTTCCTTGGATTTAACTATTTCTGATTACCAAGGTAAGGAAATTGACCCTATAGTTGCCCAAGCCTCTAAGAGGTTTATTAATGATGAAAATTTTGTGAAGTCTAGAGCATTTGCACAATTTTTATGGAGGCTAACTATAGGAAATTTTGAGAAGACTTGTGAAAAAATAAAGACAGAGCAACATGATAAATCAGACTCTGTTCGTCTAAATTTTTGAACGATTTTACTAATATTACCCTTAAGGCCGGAAGGCAAATAATTAGATAGTCAGGAGTCCTTATTTTCCCTAAATGGGATATAGTGAATGTTGTAGTTTTTTATTCAGTAAGGAAACAAAAGGATGTCTAGTTTAAGACTAAGGAAGAGATATTACAAGCTCATAGAGAAGTTAAATTTAGTGATGACCACCAAGCCCTTGTTATTTGGTCAATGGAAAAAAGAGACAAGACCAAAATGTAGGAAATCTCTACTGCACAACATACTAGTGCATTGACAGTTTTCATGGCTGGTGAGGTAGGCAGTAAACTAATAATAGGAATGGCCTCAAAAATGTTAAAATTTGGTAGTGTTGTATCTGGTCAGGAAGAAGACAGATTTTTACAACTCAATGCTAGGTTTGAAGAAGTTTTGAAAGCATATGAGGAAAGGGGTATGCAGATACAGTCACTGGAAAAAAAAAGTATCTCAAATGGAGAAGGTAATGGGGAAAAGAAGAGTAGAAGAATCTAGCAGACCTAGGATTGTATACCCTCCCAAGCCACCTGTTGAACCTTTCAAGTCCACTCCAATTGTTGAGATACCAGACACCCCAGAAAGGCCATCATTCTGCACTGCAGGGGAATTTGAGGAAGAGAAGAATAAATTGTATGCACTATATGTAGAACTAAATAAACCGTTTGAGGAAAAAATAAGGCAGGGTATGATCTATTTAGTAGATAGGATTGAGTGGCCATCATTTTTTGATTTTTTATCAAGAATTGCAACCATTAGGGATGAATTGAAGAAAAATGAAGCTACATTTAGATCCCTCATGCAAAAATGGACAGAAAGAAATAGAGATATCACTATTATGTGTATATCCGTCATTCAACTACCATGTCATCAAATAGAATAAATTTATGATTTTCTTAATAAATTGCAAGGTTTTGATGAAAAACAAGATTCTTTTCAAAAAAGATTAATTTTTTTTTTTTCTCAGTATATTACAGAGAAGTTTGATTTATTTCCTTGTGCTTTAAAAATTATTGATAAAGTAAAGGAAAAGGAAGAATGGAAAAAGGAGTTAGATGAACTCTTTTGTGAAAGAATAAATAGGGTTGTAAATGAAATAGGCCATTTGTTATGGGAAATGACAAATGAGGATTTGGTTAAAGTGAAAATATTCTACAACTCAATCAGAAAATAATTGGTTGATATAGAGGCAGTTGCAAATTCTTTAATAGCTATACAAAGGGAGGTTCTAAATTTTGATTGGCTAGATGACACTTCTTATAATGAGTGGAAAGGTAAATTCATGTCTACATAAGAAATAGAAGGGGATAATGAGGTGGAGGATGATGATAAAGAAGAAGGTACAAAAGTAGAAGCCACCTCTTTCATTGATCATAAAGACAACGAGGATCCTCATGTAGCAGGAGATGACTCATCACTGTCAAATTTGATGGCCACATATCCCAAGGAACCTAAAAACTAAAGGAATCTAATCATATTATTTTTGTCTTCCCAAAGGGATTATTAGAAATGGACCCACAAAAATGAATGTTTGATGTATAAGGCTTTCTATTACTCTTATTTTGTCATCTTGTGATAGGTGTATGTAAATATTTCTTGTAAAAGACACCTGTCAATTTCTCTTAGCCTGAAGCTTGTTGCATCTCACACTATGTAAGTGAGATTCCAAGGCTAGAGAAATGGTCTGATTTCTATTATTTCTAGGTGATACAGTTAGTTTGTTCTCGGTTGAATTTTTGAGCAATTTTGTGATGTATTTTCTCTGTTAGTTCTTAAGAATACATGAAGATAGAATGATCTTAGTGTCTTCTTAAGGTCATTCTAAGTTTACTATAAATGTATACAATTTTCAAAGAAAATAAATACAAATTATGAGCTGTCCCCATATCAGTTCTTTCAGAATTTTGTCTCCTTTGATTACTTGTTTATCTCGATGTTGTATGAGTAAAGGCTTGTGCAATGGAATGCAATCTAGTTAGATTGTATATATGTTCATCACTGCTATTAGTTCAATGGATTAAGTAAAAGCTTTGAAGAATTTGATAAGGTTGCTATAGTAGTAAGAAGGATTTTTGAATGATGAACTCTGATAAGAATTACTAATGATATTTTTTGTAAGGCAAAAAATTAGATCTAAGGATTTATAGTAGACTTTAAACCCCAATGGATTAGGCACTGGTCAAATTGATTCAGCTGGAAGAGAAATATGTCATAAATGGTTTTCAAATGCAGAATTATAATCAATTTTACTTTTATTTTTTTTAGATCTTCAAAGTTGGCCAGCACTTGTTTGCATGGAAGGTTTTAGCTTTAGTTAGCCACTATTGCTAAGAATACATGCAAATCTATAGAAGAATTTTGGCCAGATCTGCTATATGGGATGTGTTTATCAAATTATTATGAATTATGCATGTATTTGAGGATTTGATATGAGAATTGGAATGAAACTAAAATAATCCTCATACAGTGCTTCCCAATCTTGAATCATCCCTGGGTATACCCACCTTGGTTTGGTAGAGCCTGAAGAGTAGAAAACGACCCTTGGTTTTATTGAAGTTGGGTCCAAATGGTTTGCACATACAATTGTTAATAGGAATTGGCTAGTATTTAGATTATGTGAGTGATATAATTTTGGTATTGAGCATTTTGTTGCTTAGTAGTTTTAAAACTCTAATAGGAAATAGCAAAAAAGTGTACCCAAGGGATCAACGGGTGTACAAGGAATGATCTTTCCTGGGAAGGTTTCCAAAAGATGTTTGAGGGCCACTGATGATGTCAATATGGGTGAGGTTACAAGTGATGTGACTCATTCAATTAGTCTCATAATTGCAATGCAAGAGTCAACGAGTGAAGAGATGGGAGTGGTAGTGCATTTGAGCCAAAGCTAGAGGTAG
Source organism: Cupressus sempervirens (assembly GCA_028749045.1). Classification (NCBI taxonomy): domain Eukaryota; kingdom Viridiplantae; phylum Streptophyta; class Pinopsida; order Cupressales; family Cupressaceae; genus Cupressus; species Cupressus sempervirens. The sequence continues at coordinate 840,065,790 of CM053785.1, read as the reverse complement.
AGGGCATGACACATGAAGTGGAGGAGGTGTGAAGAACATTGGCCACAAAAAAAATTTGGGTAGAGAATGTGGAGTAAGAGGTCACATTTTTGTTAGGCTTTCAACAAATAAAACCTGTGAGGAAGGAGTGCAAACAAAAGCTAGACAAATTTGAGGGGTGTTGAATGGCAAAAAAGCATGGGTGTGATTATTGGAAGTTGAGTTGAGAGTGGAAAAGTCATAAGAAAAGGAAAATGATATAGGCTTGTAGGTGGAGTGAGCGTTGTCACAAATATTGCAAGATTTTTTAAGGATAGCACAAGTGGCTTTGGAAAGTGCACAGAATGAGCTAGTGTTATTGCAGGTGCAGTTAGAGTCCTTTAAAGATGTGGTAGAAAAAAAAAACACCATGTCATTATAGCTACAAGAGAAATTATCAGCGAGTGAGGGAAGGGTGAGACAACTGTAGTAGTGGCTTAGTGAGACATGAGTGGATGTAGAGTGGTGGAGGATGGTGACTAAACAAATGTAGCAGGAATGGGACATGGCACAAAGGGCATTTACGGTGTCAGGCATCAACAAGTTGGTGGACAATGTGTTCATGGATATGTAGAGGATGATGGAGGTACATTGAGAAGCCATCTATTATATGATGCTATATTATCAGTCGTTCTCCACAGAGCATCAATGGGAGACCCAGTTTGTAGATAGGGAATTTCACAACTGTTGAACATGCAATTGCATAGTGGGATATTCCTGATACCCATAGATATTGTTTGGGTGCAAGTGGGATCCTTAGTAGGAGCTTCATCATATGGGACTACCCCTAGGGAAGTTCCCCTAGACGAAGGTCCTAGTATGCCACCTCTACGAGGAAGGCCTGAATAACTATTTTTGTTGGGATGTAATTGTACCTTTTCCATTATAATAAATAAAATCATGTATTTCCTTGGCATAAAGGTTGATGTGTGCATAGGAAATGGCTGATCTCATTATTGATATATTTGTGCATGTGGTTTTTGTGGTATTTTGGCAATATTTTCAATGTTTTCGGAAGTTTGTAAATATGTGGATGTTTTTGGTATTTTTTAGCAAATATCTAGATGGTTTTGAGTTTTTGGTATTTTTTGGCAAATATCTTGATATTTTTGGTATTTTTCAAAAAATTTAGAGGAAGAGTGACCATCACTTATGTTGAACAAAGAAGTAGGAAGAAGGAAGCAACACTAGGCTCTGGATGAAAGATGAATATGAACTTGTGCAACATCTAGAGATTGGGAGTGGATGAGGTGGGAAAAAGTAGGAAGTGCTAACTCACAAAATGGCTGGTGGGGCATGGTTGGAGAATTTTGTATATATTGATAGCCTTCGTAGATAAGTGAGAGCCAAGGCCATGATTTTTCTCTAGGTGTGAGTCAAGTCAGATTGTTTGGGGCTAAAAAAGGCATTGAATAGCCCAACAAGGCTAGAAAAGGCATCAAAAGGGACCTAAAAAAGGTGCGTGGACCTTAAATGACATTGGATAGCCTAGAAAAATTCATTTGGGCCTATAGAAGGTGTTGGATTGCCTAAAAGGGTGCTTAGGCCTGTAGAAGGCACTGGATGACCTAAAAAGGTGCTAGGCCCCCCAAAAATTGTGCTTTGGTGGCCTAAAAAGGCGTTTGGGCCTATAGAAAGTGTTGGATAGCCTACTAAAAGGTGTTTGGGCCTACAAAGGGCATTGGATGGCCTTAAAAAGGTGCTAGAGTAGGTTGTTGTTGTCTCTCAAACATACGCTTACATATTCGGTGCAACTGTTGGGTGTTGATGAAAGAGCCTGACAGATTCAATGGCAAGCCAAGTGATGCAAATAAAAACCAACGTGGTTGAAAAATGTGAAGATGAAATGTGAGGCTCCAAAGGATTTTTAGGATAGCATTGATATATTTGTTGAAGTAGTCAAGATCAATTGTGGTCCCTGCAACATAAATAAGTCTGGATAGTTGTTGAGATTTGTTGTTCTTGATTTGAGGACCAAAAGGGGGGAAAAAAGGAACATAGGTAGGACCTTTTTAGTTATCCATGTTGTGCCTAATTTTCCAAGCTCATGGAGATGTTTCAAGACATAACTATGCTACTTCTTAATCTCTTGTAGAAAAAATGGATGATCTTGAAATCCCCATTAGATAATGATTTTTCCATAAAATATTTAAATATATTTAAAATGGTGGGCCTCACAATTGATTTCATATAAAACCAATCGAGGTATACCAAACCCATCCTGAGGCAGAGACAATTATAGGCATACACTAGCTCAACATGAAATCAATGAATCATCAGTTTGAAACATTAAAAAAATCCTCTGTACTACAAGATTTCTTCACATTTATGGTAGACAGCTAGCTATGTACTACAGGAGATCTTATGAAGCCATTACTCAAGATCTGTGTAAGGCCTTAGAGGCTCTTTCCATGAATGTGTTTGATATAGATCTCTAGGTTTGTCTTGCCAACCTTTGGCACTAGAAATAGGTTGCAGACAACTATGTTGATTGAGGAGCTCAGATCAAGGCCCATCTCCATTGGTTAGAGGTTGGCAATTAGGCTTCCAAGGAATTTTTTAATGCTATGAGGGCTCATCACTCTACAGTAGGTATTAAATGTATCTGAGAAGATCAGTAGGTTCTCACCAACTTGTCGAACATTCTCCAAGCTTTTGTGCGTCATTATGAGCAAGTTTTTATGGCTCAAGGGCCCTCTATTTCACATGATCAAGCATTACAAGCCTGCCTTCATGTTACTCCCAATACGCTTGCTCCTGAACAATATGCCTTTTGTCAAAAAAAGCTAATGCTTGTGGACCTAAAGGAAGCTATCCTTTCCATGGTTGATGACAAAGCCCTTAGATGTGATGGCTTCCCTTGTGAATTTTACAAGATACTTTGGGATGATGTTGGCCCTAATTTTCTTCATGTCTATCATGAAGAATACAACTCTAATTCATTGGGAAGAATCATTAATAAAGGGAATATTAAATTCATACCTAAAGTTGGTGATTCTAAAGAAATTTGTAATTGGAGGCCCATCACTTTGTTGAATGTCTCCTACAAGATCATTGCCAAAGCCCTCTCTCTTAAAATTCAGCATATGCTCCCTCAAATTGTTTGGCCTGAACAAAATGGTTTTATCAAATCTATCTTTATCTTGGACAACATTATTGATGTCTAGGAAGGTATAGAATGGGCCATGCAATCCAACATACCTTATTACTCAAGATTTAGTTCACCAAAGCATATGACCAAATTGAATGGCCTTTTATTTTAGCTATGTTTTAAGCTCTAGGTTTCAACCTAGTCTTTTAACAGTCATTCCAGATCCTTTTTGGGGATGCCTCTGCTTGCATCACCATCAATGGATGATAGTCTGAAGCTTTTGGGCTATTCAGTTCTATCTGTCAAGGTTGTCCTCTTACACCTTCTCTCTATGTTTTGGCAGCTGAGGGTTTTGACTATCTTCTTACCAATGCCATATCATGAGGTCTAGTGTGTGGCATTTCTCTACTTGAGTTGACCACTAAGTTGGTTAATGATCATTTTTCAAATGACTCTTTCCTCACTTTGATTAAGGATGAGCATAACATTTCCAATGCCTTGCAGTGCTTGGATACCTTCTGCCTTACTTCAGGGTCTACTATTCAATGGCACAAAACCCTTTGCTACTAACAATCTTTCCTACTAGGCCTTCAATGGTTTTATTAGTATGGATGGAAATGGTTCCAACATGGTGAAATTTTTTAATTCTTGGGCATTCCCTTTGCTTTTTAAGCCTCTCCTATGGAGTTATAAAATGTTGTACTTGTTTAGATTGAGAAGAAGTTGGAATATTGGATCACTTCCCTTTCACTTGCGGGGAAGTTCCATATATGTTCCCAAGTACTTATTGCTACACATATGTACTATTTTTTATCTTGGGCTCCCTCTAAAGCCTCATATCTTAAGCTTGAACATCTTCTCTAGGACTTTCTTTGGGCCTCTAATGCTATGCATCATGGATTTACGAAGTTTCCTAGGACTTCTTTTGTTTGCCCAAAGATTCTGGTGGCCTTGGATTTCTTTCCACTCACAATAAGTGGATAATCTTCTATGCCAAGTGGGTTATACAAGCTCTCACTAGAGATGATGCTTGGAAACTTTTGTTATGGAACTACATTTCTTTAGACTTCCTAGTTAACTAGCCAACTTAAAAGGGTATTGGCTTTCAAATCATTCTTGTGACTTTTGAACCTATTCAGATTCAGTTCATTTTTGTTGCTAAGAGAATTTAGATATCCTAGGAAGCCATCAAGACATGGCTTTGTTGGGCTGGTAATGGGTTTAGAGATGGACTCTTAATGAACCAACAAAACCTTTGGTGGTCACCCTTATTTGCCACTCAAGGTGTGACTTTAGCTAAGGTTCAAGGAGCTAGTGCTTTGCATTTATTTCATAGGGGTATTAAAATGCACAAAGATTTATTCTCTAGGGTTACTATGAGCCTTTTCTCATGGGAGGATCTACAGGTGCAGTATAAGCTTATCCATTTAGATTGACAAACAATTGATCTTCTAGTTTCTGCAATCCCTCCCAATTTGTTACACAAGCTTGGAATTCACTCATCCTGTCCTTGGTGGAAAGATTGGAAGTGGTATCTTGCCAGTCCAATGACTAGTTACAAGCCCAAGTTGGGGTATCGGTGGCTGGTGCCCCATCTTTTGTTGGTTGATACTCTCAACTAGTGTTGGCATTTTCATTCTTCTCATAAGACTTAGAGTCTTAGATTTACCACTATCTCGCATACCATCATAGAGCCAAAGATTTCTCACTTTTCTTGGTGTCTCCTTTTCCAGGGCTTATCTTTGGGTCCTCGACTCCAACATCTAGGAGTTCTAGATCCTAGATGCCCTTTTTGTGGTCAGACCGAAAGCTTCTTGCATATTTTTTTGGTTATGAAAATGAGCTCATAATTATTGGCTCTAAATTTATTATTTTTTTTGGCCTTTTCATCCAAAGGCTTTCAGTTCACATATGTTGGTTCTGGGTGATGCTCCTAGACCGACTTTTAGATATGCCCAGATTTGGCATGCTTTTAGAATGGAGATTTTGTTTACAATTTGAAAAGATCAAAATGTTGTTTTATTCTCTCACAACCTTCTTCAATGTTGTATTTTTGGGGTGGTTTGAATGTTTTTAATGATTTTTTATAATATTTGATTATTTTTTATAATTTTTGATGATTTTTGGTTTTTTTTTAAATAATTTTTGAAGATTATTAATGTGGTAATTGGTGAAAAAAAGGACGTAAGTGAGATTTGATGGAATATGGGTATTACTGGTGTAGGCATGAGGGCTGAAAAGGGCTATGAGGAGCAAATATGAATTTATGAAGGCAAAAATGGAATTTTAGGGACAAAACATGGATTTATGAAGGAAAAATGGATTTTCAGGATCATGTATGGATTTATGAGGCTAAAATGGATTTTTACGCATTAGTACAGATTTATGAGAGCTAAATTAGATATGTAGGACTGACTAGTGGTGGTAGATATGTGATATGTGCATTGATTTTCCTTTAATTCATGTCTGTGGTATCTTAAAATAGAATCAAACTCCATGTGTCCTCTAATTTACCCCCTTATATATTGTGAACTATTTCAAAGGTTGAGAAATTACTAAACTATAACCCACAAGTGTTTCTCAATTGGGTATGTGCAAAATTAACTCAAATGTGGCATTTTGTACCCCCTTGATCCCATTTTTGTTTAGATGTGCTGGGTATAGTGAAGATAAGCAATGGAAAGGCTTCAAACAAGAAAAAAATTGTTCTAAAGGACTTTGTTGTAGCTCTTTCTTGTTGTACACTCACATTGAGGCATGAATATTGTGTGAGGAATCCCAAAGGCGTTATCTCTCGCTCCCTTTTTCTTTAATGTTTTTTGGTATTTTTGATGTTTTTGATATTTTTAGCAATGAGGTGCTTCCTCAAAGCTTTAGACATAGAACCGTTTGAGATGAATATTGTTAATGGGTTCTACTAGTTCTTGACCATCACAATCTAAAAGTTTATAGGTGCTTGTTCCAAAGGATTCAGTGACGATATAAGGGTCAATACAATTGGCTTTGCATTTTCCTTTCTTTTCCCTTGTTTCCTAATCTTGGGGTTCTCATGGAGGACTAAATCTCTATTTTGGAAAATATAGGGCTTGACCTTCTTATTGTAGTATCTGGACAACCTATCATGATACACTTTAAAGTGTTCATGTTTTGTGTGTTGATGTTCTTCTAGGAATTCCAATTATTCTAAATGGGCCACTCTATAATCCTCATCTAATAATACATCATGGAGGGTGACTCATAAAGATGTGATTTTAACATCTAAAGGGAGTATTTCTTCACTGCCATAGACCAGAGAGAAGGCTATTGTGCCCATAGGCATTTGAACACTTGCCCTATAGGCCCATAGGGAAGGATTTAACTATAAATGCCAATCCCTACTAGTGTCATTGATGTTTCTTTTAAGGATTTTAATAATATTCTTGTTGGTGGCCTCTTCTTGGTCATTGCCTTGGGGATAGTAGATAGGTGATGAATGGTGGATGATGTGAAACTTCTCACATAACTTGTAAACTACTTGAATTTTGAAATGCAAGGCATTATCCATTAAGATGCCATGAGGTATGCAAAATTGAAAAATGATATGATTTAGTATGAATAAGGAGAGTTTTTTGCGGTGGAGTCTATGAGTGTTTTTGCTTCTTCTAAATTGTCTAGGAAAGTAGACTTTTTAAGTTGCTCATTATACTCATCTTCAACCTCTATTGGAAAGAAACCTGGAAATAAGATCTGAAATTGGAACCCATTATTAGGTCTATCATCCCCATGTGATGTGATGTGATGTGTTTTTTTTGTGTCATCTTCCAAGCCATTCTAATGTGATTTGACTTTGTGTGGTAAAGTGAGGCCTAAATGAGAAGCGAATCCTTGTGCTGTGGAAATGCTTTGTGTGGGAATGTGAACAAAATTGCCTTCTTTATCTTGAATGGATTCTTTAAAAAATGAATCAAATTCCCACTTGGTGGAATCATCATCGTCTTCATTATTAGTGGTATCTGTGAATGGTTCTCTTGCATGGCGTAGATTTTGAAGGATAGATTCACATTCTTTGTATTGGTTGTTTGCTAATCATTGATATCATTTTCCTTCATTACCCACACCAAGGTGGAGGAAGAGGAATTTCCATGTTTAGAGTGAGATTTAGGGTAAGATATGAAATTTTCTTTTTCTTTTTCTAAATATCCTATGCCAAATTTCAATTTGTTGGATCTAACATGTGTTGTTAGGGGTTCAAAAATACTTTTATCTTTCCTTAAAGGACTGTCACCTAGATAACACATTTTCTTCATTAAATCAAGACCTTTTCTAGGTGGGGGAGAATATCAACATTTTGTATCCTCTCAGTTTCTTCCTCTTTGGAGCTTGAAGGTGTACCACTTTCTTTGACAAAGTATTCATGATAAGGTCTAGAAGGAGCATTTGAAGATGCTCTACCTTGAGATTTTAGAGATAGTGGTGGATCAAATAGTGACATTGAATACTTGCCTATGCCCTTGCATTGCTACTTACACTTTCAATTAAACTCTTTCATCAAGCAGTCCATTTTCTCATAACATTTATGTTTAGAGTCTCTTGATGATAATGGTGATGGAGTGGAAGAACTGGAACAACCTACTTTCTCTTTTCCCTTATTCCTTGTGAATAGGCAATTGTTGTCTTGACCGATGGATGTTGAGGTTTCTATTGATGTAGATTGGTTAACCACACTTGTTAGAATGCTGATTTCTTCCATGTTGTGAGCAACAAGGGAGTTGTAATATTGTGTATAGTTTTTATCCCCGGGTATGGTTACCTCTTGGCCCGTGTATGGAAATTTCAAACATTGGTGATAAGTGGAAGGGATTGTTTGCATATCATGGATCCATGTCCTACCTAGCAAGATGTTGTAGCTTAGCTTCAAGTCCAAGACTTGACAGACAATTTCTTTTACTATTGGGCCAACCCTTATGGGTGAAATGACCATGCCTCATAAGCTTTAATTGTGATATTTTTCTTGGGATCAATAGTGTTCTCTATATATCCCAATGCTTTTACCAAACTTAAGGTGCAAATGTTTAGGTCAGCCCTACCATTAACCAAAGCTCTTTTTACTCTATTTCTTTGAATGAAGACCTCAATATGCAATAAAGAGCTTTGTGGATGAGTGAACGACATGTCATATTATGTTGAGAAGGATACATAGTGAGGGGCAACAAGGTTACTTATGTCAAAGTCATTTGGTACTAAGGCTTTGGTGAGTATTTTTGTGTGCTTCAGGGAGTTTTGCAATAATTCAAGGATGGAGATGTGTGCAAGATTTTTCAATAATTGATTAACCAAGTTGCATTTGGATATAGTGGAGCTTGTGGTTGGTTGTTCTAAACTAGTGGTTACCCCCAACAAAACCAATTTAGAGTCTTGACCTCGAGTAATAATGTTCAAAGGTTGTTTCTTGTGTTTATCCCTGACAATGATGACATTAATGACATCATCAAACCTAGAGATCATGTTGATCATATTGTCATAATTGTGGGCATAATTGACTTTGTCATTGGAGGATGTGTTTTGATTAGTTCTAGAGGAATCTCCCTTCGGATGGCTCATGAAGAGGCTTTTGAAGGCAGTGTAATCCTCATTATTATGAAGACTGTTGACTTCGATAGTTCCATTATCAATAAGTTTTTGAATGGCCCCCTTGAAGGCATAACAGTTGTTGGTAATATGCCCCCTATTTCAGTGGTAGGTGAAAACAAAAATTCACTCCACCATGAAGGTTTGACCTATGGTTGATAGGGCTTGGCTTCAAGTAATACGATAAGATCATTTGCTAAGAGCGTTTGTAATGCTCTTTCATAGGTTTCTCCAATGGGAGTATAGACTCTAGGTGGATTAAAAAATTTATATCCTTTTAGTGGAGGGGCTTGGTTGTAAGCCACCTATTGGTTGGAGACATTTTAGTTTGGAGGGGTGGTTGTGTATTTGTGATAGAAAGGACAAACTTGATCTTGGCTTTGTGTGTCCTAGCAAGCAAGCATGTTGTCATTGTTGACGATTGGATATTGTTGATTGGGAGAGGGTGAAGTTGTGGTTTCACATGATTGGCTTATACTATCATTCACCATGTTTTTGTTTTTATTTCTCCACCATGATTTTTGCTTATCAGTTGATAGATCAAATGAGTGGAGTTATTTGAGAAACCTTTTCCATCTTTCAATAGCTTAATGATGTCATTTCTTAACAGGGTTTCTTCCACTTTAGTTGCATTTTCTAAAGTGGTTTTAAAGTCTTTTGGACTTGGAGCTGCATCCAATAATTCAGGGTTTAGATAGGCTATTGATGAAAATATTTGTTTTCTCTTTATTTGGGATGTCTTGATGATACTTGGCAAAGGTATGTCTCCATCTCTATAATAAAATTTTGAAAGACTCTCCCAGGAGTTGTTTTGTGTTGCTTAAGTCAATCACATGGTGACCTCTCATTCAATATTATACGAATATTGTACAATGCAGACATAAGCTAGTTGATCAAAGGACTTAATATTGGAGGGGAGCTTTGAGAACCACTCCATGGCTTGTCATCCCAAGCTTCTAGGGAACAACCACACAAGGTGGGTCATATCATGGAAAAATATATTCCATACTTAGGGTCTAGAATTTTCGAAGATAACCTTAAGGATCAAATGTGCCAAAATACTTGGCGTATTTCAGTATTTACATATTATGTGGAAAGGGTGTTAAGATGACTCTTCTATCAAATGAGAGGGGATAGACCTTCTCAAAACTAAATTCGACTAATTGGACTTTCCCTTGCTTCATCCTTTCCACTTCTAATTGTAGGTCTTGAAGTTTTTGAATGACAACCTCTAGGAGTGATTATTCTTGGTCCCATCTAAGGTTAGCTATGTCTAAGTCAGGAGGTATTTTTGCACCTTGTTGTGCCAATGATAGAAAATATCTTTCTTTATGTCATTCAAGTATCTTTTCCATTATGTCAACAAGTTTTAGGTTCTATTGAAAATCTTCAATCTTTGTTTCAAGGCTATTTTTGCCCCATATTTGAGATGAACCCATTTTTTTGGAGGGGTTTGAGTTCTATTGTTCAAAAAAGGGTGAATTGTTGGCAATGGTGGTTGATAAGAAATCAAAAAGTATAACAAGCACAATGATATTTGGGGATTGTAGAGATTTGATAGTTCATTTCATTACTCTGGAACTTACCCATATGAGTGATCTTTTGGGTTCCTTTTGTTTTGCAGATATACTGGTTTTACGCAGTGGCATGAGATTTGGATGAGACCTCTTTAATTCTTTTGCATCTCAATGGTATGAGGATTGTTTTTAGACCAAAATGTGTTGGAACATCAAGATATGTTTCAAAAAAGGGTGTTCAATGATGTTGATGATGATAAGACTCAATTTTGTGAAGTTAAGTAGGGGATTTATGTGTGTTTTCATTCATGTCTGACTTGATATACGAAGTTGTGGATAAGAATCCCTATGTAGGGTTGGAACATTGCTTCCTTTAAAGATGTTGGTCACTTTTAGGATTCCTCTATTTTGTAGAATGTTAATGAAGGAAAAGGGTATCCAGATCTATTGTATGTTTATGGATATTATGTGGATAGATAGCCTCTATTTTGGAAATTCTCTCAGATGAGCTATTTAAATGCTCATATGAGCTATTTCAATGTTTATATGCACCATTTCATGGTGTGTCATGTGTTGTTCTGCAAGGTGGAAGCATTTTTTTATATGCAAATGCATTATTTTATAGTTCAAATGCATTGTTTAACTTACCAAATGTACTACAGGAGTAATCAGATGCATTGTATTAGGTATTAAATGCATTATTCTAGGGTATACAATATCATTTATGTTTGGTTCAGTGATGGTTCATAGTTGTGTTTGAATTGGTTTAGAAGGGTTGTAGTCTAAAGATCATTAACATGTATTAAAGCAGAAACATTCAAGCATAGCAGTAATAGAAATGATAATGAATTAATGTCATACACACCTAGAAAATGAAAAAAATGGCTTCCTAACAAGGCTTGCTAAGGTTGGTGACTATGAGGATTTAGTGTTCATCTGATTATGTTCAAATTTACCTCTCTTGTGAAAGAGAGCTTCCCACCAATGCAAGGGAGGTTTGGCACAATTTTTTTCAAGACTACTAGAGGAAGGCTATGTTTTGAACACACTTGGCTTATATTTCATTAAGAATACAAGATGGAAGGCTTTCCTTCTCACCAGCCTTAATAAAGTAAATCTTGGGAGGTAGCCTTTCTATGGTTGAGTAAACTACCTAGTCAAAAGCATGAAAAATAGAAATTGGAAGTAGATTTGGGAGTTTGATCACCCTAAAAGAGTGAGAGAAAATCCCTACTACTCCAACCTCTCAAACACGTCAAACGGGGTTATTAAGGTACGAGCCTTTAACTATGGAAGACAAGATGCTCCTATTTAATCTATGTGTTTATTTATTCCTTGATTGATTCCTACTGACCCTTTAAGAATGTTTTGCATTCTAATCAACTAAACAAGTTGAGACCATAGTCCTATTTTCAAATAGATCAACAAAATCAAGCTTCTTACTTAAGCTAGGTTATAAACTTTGAAATGCCGCAATCTAATTGACAAGGCTTTAGGCCTACCTAATTCGACACTAGCAGAGGCTAGGTGCATTTTTTATTTTCTTCATTCTCTTCTTGCAATTTCAATGGCTTAGGAGTTCATCTCTTAGTCCAAATGAGACCTATAAACAACCAGCAATCAGATCTACAAGTTAGATACGATAGTTTGTAGCTTTGATCAGATGTGCTATAGAAAATGACATGTGTTACAAAAATATTCAAATGCATTATAATATCAATCAAAAGCACTAATTGAACATGTAAATGCACTACAAGATATGGAAAATGCACTATAAAACTATGTAGATGAGTTATAGGACACTTCAAATGCATTATAGAACACTTCAAATATGTTAGAAAGCAATGTGAAAGCATTAAAATAGTGTTTAGAAGTGCCAAAATGTCAAAGAAATCTCAGATTCTATATTTGTGAGCTTGGGAATGTCTTCAAGAGGTTGTTGCTCCTATTATGAGTCTTCCCCAACATTGTAAAACCTATGACAAGTTAAATCTACACAAGAAACCAGAGTAATATATAGATCTACAAGAAAAGTCAAAGATTAGAATGAAAAGTTAAAGAACGACGAGTCTTTAAGTTTGAGACCCCTGGTGGGTGCCAAATTGTACATGGTGGAATCTTGCATTTATGAGTCTTTAGAGTAGAGTGCAATAAGAAAAACAATGAACTAGTCTAGACCCAAGAAATCACTATTAAACAAAGACTCCAAGAACATCTCATGTTTCCCTAACTTCAACTACTAAAATTGCTCTCAGACTAGCATCTTAGTGACATTTCTAGAGTGGGAGTATGCTATGAATGCATATCTACAAAAATCTATGTGAGATCTATATGAAAAAGAGGATTATGTGAAGATAGTAACACTATAATGCTAGAATATGTGCATGCATAAGACTAAACAATGCTAAATAACACTAAATGGATGCTGAAATGATATTAAAATAACATGAATTCTCTATAATAACAATGCTAAAAATGGATAATATCTCTAAATATGCCTATAGTATAGATGCATAAAACCTGAGTCCCTTTACTCTTGAATTTCTCTCCTATTTATAAGATTTTAGGAGGGGGTTGGGGTAAGGATTAGGATTTTAGTTTTCACCGGAGGGTAATGGTGAAACCAAAAATATCTCATAAGGCACTAAGAGGAAAAGTCCAATAGACTTAGTTTGTGAGGATAAATGAGGATTTTTCAATTCTAGTAAATTTAAAAAGGAGGATTTTCACTTTTGAGAGGATAAATGGCTTTTGTTAATTTACTAAATGTTGCATTTACTTTCAACTTTTGTCTTTACCTTTTTCCTCTTTTTTTTTTTCATTTTATGATTTTATGAATTGTTTTTCCTCTTTTTAAAGTGATTTATGTCATTTTGGATTTGATAGATGATTGATTGATTAATCACTTGAATGACTTGATGTCACCATTGATTTGAAAGTTTGTTGTTTTCCTCCGTTATTTGATTTTGTATTTAATTTTCATTGTTTGATTAAAATTCTCGTTGTTTTAGGTCTTGCCAATTTTAGGGTGTCTACAACATGGATTTATTTTTTAATTGTATTTGGAAGCATTTTCAACATCTTCAAATATCATCAATCCAAGTTTTGTGGAGTAATATTACTATCTCTTAGGCTCTATCATTTGTTTTCTTTGGTTATGAGTTGGTAAGTGTTTTGTGTCCCTTGACCAAATTTTCTTTAAGATACATGATCATTCATTTTATGAGTCAAATGCACATCAATGTTGAGGATACTATAAGGGTGAATATTATATGCAAATGACAGTTCTCATTTATTTTTTAACCCATTTTGAGAGAATGTCTTAATGTAATAAGATATAAGTGAATTGGATGTCCTTGTGTATGTTGAGGATCATTGTCATATCCAAAATCCTTACTCCCCACCCCACGCACACACACACCCACACCCACACACTTTACTAGCATTTTAAGACTATTATTTCAACCTATAAGTCTAGTCATTCATTTCCTACATTAATATTAGTATTTTAAATTGCTCTTGTTTGATCTCAAAATGTCTGATTAAACTCACACTCAATGAAATCACCCCGTAAAATTTTAAATTTCTAATTCAAAATCTGTTAACTCTTGCTTAATTTATTCCTTTACTGAGTCAACTTTGTAGGAATGTTGCATGATTATTATTTAGTAGTGGTATTTAAAGACAAAATTTGACATTAACCTATACAAAAATCATTTGGCTTCCTAGAGCATACAAGGAACATTCATTATACAAACACTTTAATTAAATTACTACAAAAAAGTCTATCATCGCAAAAATGATGAAGTAGATGGGTTCTCTCTTATTAGCATTAATATTCAATTAGGATATGAATAATAATCATGAGAGTTGTAATAGTGGTGTGGTCCCACTAAAGGTAACCTCTACTTGTCTCATTAAGAGTTGCAAATATCATTTTCTATTTATTAACGCTTGCACCATGGTTAAATAAACTTTTTTAGAAAATCGTATGAGAGTATAAGGACAAGAGTAGTAGAGTACACTTCAATTTCTAACAGAGTGAATTAATCTACATTGGAATCAAATAGGCCTTTTACAATTTGGTGTATTTCATCTTTTATCATTCACTCGTATCAACAAAGTCACTCTAAATAAAGAGTCAAAAGAACTTTAATAGAATAACATAGAATCTTCATCATTATGATATTTTCAAACACAAACAATAAATGTGAATCTTTAAGATCATAAAATTTGAAACATCAATAAAATTGTGAAAAATAATATATTTATATTTTATAATTGAATTATATCAATCAACAAAAATATTTTTAATATCTATATTTAAAAGAAAATATTGGTACCTTTCTATTTAATATAGTTTAATAATCTACCTCAATAATTTAAAGTAATCATAGATATCTTGTTACTTATATTTAGTTATATAATCTAAAATTAAAAATTGTAATTGTATAATTTTATATTTTATCATATTTAATTTGAATTTTGCTATCGCGCATTTTTTCAGCAACAACGACAATAATGCTATTTGAGCTTTAGTAAATGGAAGTTTAGCTCTTGCTAAATATAATATGACGAATTTTTGCCTCTCTAGATAGCAGAGGGTCCACAATTCAAATAAATTTACGTTGACAAATTACAATTCAGCATGACGGACTCTGCGTAATGGGTTTGGAAACAACAGTTCACCTCATGTTTCATTTTAATATAAACAATGATTCGTCAAGGATTATGGATACTGATGATTAAAATTGAAACTTTACCTTATTATTTTACAGTTAATTTCAACTTCCGGCGGGACAATGGACAATGGATAGTGTGAAGAGAAAATAGCTGTCACGCAAGACGAACGGAAAGGCCACAATAATGTCAGTCAATAGGGTACATTGATGTAACAAGAGCTGTGTTACAGCAAGAGTCCAGCCTAATAGTAAAAAACTAAATATTGTTTGAATAGATTGAACAAACATTGGCATAAGTAAATGATTGTAAATAATTATAAGAAGAAAATTAAAATAAAGTAATATATATTAAAAAATCAAGTAAATTAATTTTATAAGTTTTAAAATAAAATTTAATTCTTTTATAATATAAGAACATAGAAAAATGAAATAGAAAATTAGAGAAAATTAGAGGAAAGTGTTGTTTGAACATATATTTTTTATTTTAAATCAATAGGTACAATATTATTTTAAATCAATTGACTTAAATAATTTCATTTATATGATGACTTCAAATATTTTTCATAATTTATGAATTTATTCTAGCGTATTTACTATCAATCTATTTAAATAATATGTATTTCATTACTATCTACTAAAATAAAAAATTACTCAAACCTTTTTTTCAATATAAACATTAAATGGGTAAATATTGTGGTGCTTGTCTTGAAATGCAATTCTATTATTGACCCTAACCTAACGTAATATAAATCTAATCTTAATTGAATTCCCATACTAAACTCTAACTTTACTTGTAAAACTAATTTGAATGCTAAACTTAAATCTCATTTTAAAATTATAATAATGAAGGAGATTAGGGATTATATATATATATATATATATATATATTTCAAAAAAATTATTATATAAAATAAAGTATATAATAAAATTTAATAACATTTATAAAATTTAATTAACTTCTATAATAAATTTTATAATTTAATTCTTAGTCCTTTCCTTTCTCCATACTACTAGTTATATATATTATATAGCATATAATATATAAAAAGAAAGTCTAGAGATATGGAGACTTAAATTTACTTTTAAAAAAAAAAAACTTTTAGTTGATTAGACATTTTTTTTGTAATTTTCAAAATGAAAAATTAATTAAATCCCTAGCAAAAATTGGGTCAACCAATAAGAAAAAAGAAATACTTTTCAAGAAATTCAAAAAAAAAAAAAGACACTTCAAACATTGGAAATCATGTTTAATATTTTGCAAAGGCACAGCTTTTAAGGCAAACTAATAGCCTAAAATCAGGTGAAAACATAAGTCTCAGCCTATAAATAGGCTGGACTAAAAATCATTAATACTTAGAGGGCAGATGGAGGAAATCTGTGGAAGATTAGAAAGACTATCGTACATCGACGTAAAGATCTAAGAAAAAGGAAATGCAAACAAGAAAGATAATAATTATTGCCATAAGAAAATCTTAGTCAACGAAGGCAACAATAATATCGGTACCCCATTCCTCACATCCCATCTAGACTTGCAGATAAGATATGAATGGCAGATGGAGGAGCTACTCACATAGGTGGATGGGCCGGACTGATGCTTAGATTGTCCGGTTCTTGTGTGGGGTAATGAATCCGAATCAAGATCTTTGGAGCCCACGATAAGCATTGGTGGACATGAAGATTCATGCATAATAGAAATTTTTTCATACAAAATGCATCAAAGATAATTAGATAATAAAATGTTCATATTTTTTTCTAAATTTATTAAAATAGGGGAAACAAAGTAGTTGCAGTTCATGTATCCAATTTTGTCACATTGCGTGTTATCTTAAATTACGGTACCTACCCACAAACATGCGAAAACAAATCACCATGAACACCAATAACCATTCGTTTTCTTTTCATTTTTTAGTTTTCTTGATTATTGATTGGTCTAGTTGTACAAAAAGTACTCTAGCTACTATTGGGGGTCTTAGTGGCAAGTATTGGGTGAACATTTTAAAATGTCACTTTTAGATCACCTCGCACTTGTGAGCTCTACAAAGTGCTCCATAAATGTGGGAAAGTCGAAAGGTTAGCTTTAAGCTCTTCACCCACCTACGAAGTTTCACCAAAAAAATCAACAAATTTCAATATATTAATTAGGAACTATAGGTGCACAAAGCTACCCTAGGCGGCTACTGGGTCGTTTCCCCTATATTGACTTTTTTCCCATTTTTTTGTTGTTTTCTATCACAAATGAAGAACAAACATTCAAAATTTTAGGAAAAACTATGATGTTTTCAACATTTTAAAATTTTGTCAACCATACATTTTGTATGGAGGATAGTCTCATCCATAGACATTTACCCTTCTCAAATAAGTTTTTTAAAATACATGATAGGCATAAGACTGTCATAAGAGTGGGTCAAAATACTCATCCTAGAAACATTCACATATTTTCAACATTGAGTTTTACCATTCTAGTTAACCCACATTAGCTAAAAGGCTTTGGTCCTCATAGCATTGGAAAATTTCAAAACTAAGAAAAGATACATCAACTCCAAAGCTAGATTTAGGGTTTCTCTATCCTAGTCAAGAGAGAGGCTCTCATTCATGATGGAATAAGAACTTTAAAAGATAGGATATTCCAACAAGGTTTGATAAAACAGTTAGAGCTTTTGAGAAAGAGTTAGGGTTTGAAAACATAATCCTCTTCCATCCTAAATTCATAAACCCTAGGGGAACTATAAGATAAGTTCGTCAACCACATTTTTAGTTAAAAACTCTTTTAGTTATAACTCTCGTATTAGACCCCAAGGAAAATATATTTGGAAAGAACACCAAAAAGGTACTTCACCAAAGGGAAAACCTTGGAAAAAAAATGAAGACTAATCTATGATAAAAAAAATACAAAGGACCATGATAAGGGAAGCTTTAACCAGAACAAGATTCTTAGAGGAAACTTGTGGTTGAAGAACCAAGAGCTAAAACACTTTCAGAGGATGGACAAAAGAACATGGAGCTAAAATATACCCTTCTAGATACATTTATTTCTCCCCAAGTACCAATTGTTGAATAACAAGTCCTAATATGTAAGTTTTCAAGAACTTCTATAATAACTTAATACAACTATTTAGGGTATGTGCACCAAAAGGGTCTACAAATAGGCAGTATAAGTGACCATTTTTTTCCTAAAATCAGATAAACCTAAAATTTAAAGATAAATTAAGAGGTCATGCACTCAAAATTAGAAGATATGTGAGATTACAAAAAGAAAGATGAGATTATCAAAATGTATTGCATGCACAATGCATGTTGAAGTTTGGTTATGTTCTTAGCACTCCTTGGATGCAAGGTGTGGTGAAAAATTTACTCCCTCTTGGTGACTAGTGAGAGTCATTTTATTTTATGTGAATTGGTTTTCATTTGGTTATGTTACCTTTCAGTTTTCACGAATTTTGACGTGATGAAGGACTAGCTTGAAATTTTTATGTGTTCCTTGTGACCACCTTGCCACTAATTTCTTTTTTGATCTATCCATTGTGACTCTTTCTCACTTTTATTTTATTGGGTTGTGCCTCTTTTTTGAACTTTGATGTGAAAATTATAAATCTTGATTTCAAGATTTCTTTGATCTTGAGGTGGCTATGGTGTATATGTTTTTATGATGCTAGACATTTTATTTCAAGTGATGTCATCTATCATGTACAGTGTGGAAAATTGATAGGATGTATACAGGAGTAGATTGTGAAGAACATGTCATTCTTCCTCTTGCATTTTTTTTGTCATTTATGTATGAGATTTGGAATGCTTACCTTCCAGTATGGGTGTAATGTGGCTATTTGGGAAGGACAGAAATGGATACAATATGTTTTGTTTATTTCTATTTGCCAATTCAGATTAGAAATGGATACAATGTGTTTTGTTTCTTTCTATCAGTTCAATTTGTAGCAAAGTGTTTTGGCCAAAGCCATTTATTTTACTGCATATGTGTAGATATGTTGTTACTTTATTTCCCTGCCACATTCCTTGGTTAGGCTACTTAGACATATGTAGAAAGTAGTATGTGTCATGGTTGCACCAGAAACCTCCTACTTTTATATTGTATGGACATTGTAGAGTTGAGAATTATATGTGTTTGGTAGGATCCCAAGGAAGTGTAAGGCTTCATAGTTGGGCACAAAAGTACCTCAACCATATTCTATATGATTAATGAACGACAAGGTCATACATCACAACTTTTTCTTATATGTTGACTAAGCACATTTACATAAAGGAAACTAGGAATGCATATTAATATTAAGATATAACGTTTTCTAACTTAAAATTTCCTTGAAACATTATGGTCATGAGATGGGCTTGAGGGCCTAGGTCACAGAAATGAGAAAAGTAGGTCTACCAATCTTTACACATGATTGGTGAGCATACCTAGATGATTTACATAATTTGTGTAGATCACATGATCGATGATAGTGTACATGTATGGTGTACTTATTATTCCATGTCTGATGTGCAGGTCGACATTTTATATGATGCTCATTAAGGTATGATACTTCTGATTATACTTGATGTACACATATTATGAAATGAAGTTTGACATGTAGGTCAACTTCTTGAGTATATTCATTTATGGGATATTCATGTGATGATATTTTGTCTTCAATAGCTTGGTTGATAATTTGGTTATGAAATATATAATTATTATCATATCTATCATTTTGGCTTGTACGTCGAAAAACTAGAATGAAGTGACATGATCAATTAGAAGATATTTTATTTACTTATTGATTCAAATATCTTGACTTGACTTTTTGGCCTATGTGGAAAGTGTATGAAATTTTAGTTTTCTGTGAGAATGAAAAGGGTTTGTATATATCCCTCTTTTATCTATTTTTGAGAATATATTATATTGGTGCTATGTATATGCCATAATCCACCTTGTGAAACTCCTACTTTATATGAAGGCATCAACATATTTGACTTTCTCAATCTAGTGGATGAATATTGATTGACAAATCGGCCACCTAAAGTTTTATGTTTCAGAACCATAGTTGATATGTTGTTCAACATAGACTTGGTGATTATCTATTCAACTTATACCTTTAGTTGATATTTGTGGTTGGGATTTGGTTTTATTATCTATTGATGTAGAACTTTGGGTAAATATTGCATGATACATTTGATTGTGTGGCTTTCTATCATTCACCTTCTTATTATATTGGTTAAATACATGTTGCTAATTTTGAGCTAAATGATGTTGTTTGCTGTAAAATGTCAACTTTTATAGACATTTAGTTGCATAATGATGATTAAATATTAATGAGTACATTGATGATGTTATATGTGTATTTCATTAATATATTTCAGGATGAATCAAATGATGATGGCATATGATTACATTCCCTGATTTTATTTCATGGACACTAACCTATTGATGTGGACACTTATTTTGTAAGAGAGTATGACATGTAGATGGTACATATGGTTGATTATTTTTTATACTCATAATCAAGGTGTGATTAAAATTGCTTTAAAGAAAAATATTGACTCTTGATATTTATAATTGATTCCTATCTTCTTGAGCTAATGATATTGTCAATGAGCTAATGGTCTTGAGAGGGTATATGTATGAGTATGACATGAGGTGGATATAAAGTTTCTACTATTAGGTTCAAATACATGTGAGGCCAAGGTATGATATGTAAGAAAATGTATGTCTGTCATATCAAATGATTTGAAGGTAATATGTTACCTAATTTTGAGAATCCTTGAGATAAAGAAGTATTTGATTTGATATTTCATTGGATACTTGGTTTGATCATGACATATATTGATGCTTGGAAGTTGTTATTGTGTATGTAATAGATGGAACAATACATCATAATAGATGGAGAATATTGTTGGAGAGAGGTAATTCTAACCTTGTAAAACTGAAGGATGGTAATGGGATTCGCATAGTCACATAGAAAAAGGTTCTTGAAATAATAAATTATTACATGTTCTTACTTCAAGTGTGTATTTATCTCTCTTTTAACTATGTTTACATTAACCTATGTTAGTATAAACTTTATGCTGATCTTATTAGAATGCATTCACACAAAAACTATTCTTTATTTAAGAAAATGAAATTTGACCTTATTAATTAGATGAAAATCAATATTGGTCATGGAAATGAATGTAGTTACATGCATTATTAGGAATAATGAAAGTTATATAAATAATCTTGGCATTGTAATATTCTTGCGTATGATTTCCATATCTTACCGTAGCATGGACGATGAATTTTCTAAGAGGGGAAGGATGTCAGAACCCATTTCTCACTCACCAAACTTATCTATTATTTTAGCCACCTATACTTTGTGAAAAAATATTCTCCTTTATAACAATATTAAAAATGAAATTATTTATGGAATTTATCTATTATAAAAGAAAGACCAGTGAAAAGCAATTATAGACCACTAATTTTCTCCATCTTGCCATGCGTTGGTAGGTAGGAGAATGGGAACTAGTATTTTTAAATTTTTGTTCTAGATATTTTGGTTTGGGTGGGGTATATGTCAACAACATATTCTATTTTGTAGAAGTCATTTGGTAACCAAGTTTCCCTTTTTATGCGACTCTCTAGTGTCACACTCTGATAGAAGGCACTCTACAATAGTATGTAGAGGAGATGATTTTGGAAAAGTTATTGGGGAAAGAGATTCTAGAGAGTGCATGCCATGTTATTCCACCATTTCTTAGGGCTTATGGTATGCTTGTACACATAGATATAAATACCTCTACATCTCTTTAAAGTATTTGTGCAGTATTTGTGGGGAATTAAGTTTTAGGAGGATACATGTGACCATATAAGGGATAGAATAGTTGGTTGTATAGTCCTTATAGTGCTCTTCAAGGATATTTGGTATTTGGGGGCATTTAAACATTTTTCTTGTCACATATTTGACCATGGTATTATAGTGGAAGATAATAATTATTTCTTAGCCAAACCATTGTAAAGAAGTCTTTAAATGATCAAGGGTGTGTTAATTTGGCCCACCCTTAAACATCATACACTTAGAAAGAAATTAAGCTTGGAAAAATAAGTCAACTTTGACTATTTAACACTGTTAGCCTAGAAATTGAGCCTTAGTGCATAATGTTTAAGCTGCTTAGTTAATTTGTCCACTAGTTTTTCATTAGAGTTGAGGATTTATCTTTTGTGGTGTACATAGATTTATTTTTTGGAAGTACTATCACTTTCATCAAATTTATCTTATCCATGATTTTATCTTTGTGCAAAAAGCCATCCTTCAAAAATATAGATTTAACATGTTTGAAAAACATTTAGTTGGAGATAATTATGGTAGTTTGTACATTTGTTTGGATTTAACACACAAGTACAAAACTTAAGCTTCTATAGGCCATCACTAGGGACGTTTTGAGTGCAAAAATCCTTGTAGTCTATCCTATGCATCTTGAGCTCTCCTGAATCATCATCACATCCATGTTAACAAAGAGCATAATTTTTATATCATAGTTTTGATTGCTTGAATAGTTGAAATTAAGGGTTTGAAACTGTTTTTATATTAGATACATATCTGTGATTTTTCAATCTTATTAATGTCCATAGATCTATTCAAATTGATTTAGTTTGGAGTCTATCTAACATGCTTTAATGAGGCCCATAAATTTTTGGTGATAAGAAGTGTATTGTGTGACTATATATGCAATGTCAAGGGTTTATTTTGAGCTATTTTGGAGTTTAATGTAAAAATTTCCCGAACATACATGCTCTTAGGAAGTGGCCAAGAAAGAGTAGATTCTAAAAGAGAAATTATGAAAAGTTGGGAAATTATGTATGGAATTCCATTATTGATCTTTTGGTACTCTTCTTTATTTGAACAATATAGATGGAAAATTCCTATAACTTCTATTGATGATGGGAGTCCAAACCTATTGGAAAGACACATTAAGTGTTTCCATTCTACAGTTTAAAGTTGAATTGGATAGATCACCTTTCTGATTTCATCCATTATAGGAAAGTTGCATTGTTGTACATTATGCTAAGCTCTTACTCTCATGAAATCTATTGCAAGATATTGAGAAGCATTTTGATTAATGTTGGCATTGCATATAACTACTAAGAAGACTACTGTCAACTTCACTATGAATGTTCAACATTATTGACTTGGAAAATGAGATATGATTTGTATGCATGTTAGAAAAAGATATAAGCATGGCATAGAAGATGGTGTACATTTGTCCCCAGTGAGAAAATTACAATGCATATGCCCATGTATAAGCTTGTATGTAATAACATCTATTGGTTGAATACTTTTAGTTGTACCTAATAAGTGTTCATTCTCTTTAGTAAGCATGTAATAAAATGTCTTCCTATGTGTAGATAGTGAATAAGGCATCTTGTTAAATTCTAAATATGAGTAGAATGCATATGTGAATCTTGATGATTTTTGCATTAAGTGAGAATCTTTGCATTAAATTTTCTATGTATGAAATGGCCATAGATTTACAAGAAAATTTTCAATATGTTATATTGATAATATAATGCGAATGTATCATGTAGCACACACTCCATTACTCTCCTCCTAGTTTTTCCTTCTTAGACTTCCTCATTGTTGGACTGGGTATCCTTCATGCTAGGAAATGTTTTGGGGAAGCTTAACAAATTTTTGGTAGGGTGCTAAAGCAATCCTACAATATCCTTGTCACCTGTATGTTATTGGATAGGTTCTAGAGCCTTTGATAACTTTGTCAAAAGGTATGGTACATGATGATATTCTAGTAATTGGTTTATGGTTTGGTTAGAAAATTTCATTTTAACTCCTATCTTTATATATATACTTTTGAGACCAATTATTGTTGACTTGTCAATATTCAAATTATTTTGACTCTTGTAAAATTTCCTCAGTTTATGGAGATTGTGGATGTGGCATTGGTTTTACAGAGGTAGTCTTTACACAAATTTTCTATGTACGTCATTTTATTTATTGTGCAGGCTTTGAACTTATTCTTCTCCAGAACTATTTCTTTCTTTGATATTTTCTTCTTTCATAAGAATTGTCTTGTTTTTCTTTCAATGACTTTTTCTTTCATGTTAACTTTTGGTAGGACATGACAATTGTTTTCTCTCATATTGTCTAATTTCTATAAATTTTGAGAATGATGGCTCAACCTTGTCTAAATTCATTTGAAAAATGGTGTTTTACTAAGGTACCCTTTCAATATTAAAATGATCCATAATCTATGATGATCCATTCTTTATATTATAATAAAAATTGAGGTGAATTATTTTTTAACTAATTACGATGGAATAAACCTTTGAAACACTAATATCTAATCTATCATATAAAGCTTGTATTTTTGGACTTACTATTAATGTAGATGTTAATTAATTGTGTTGTGGATCGATGCTACTCTAAAGTTAAACAAAACTTATCCTCCATATTTTGCACAAAAATATATGAAATTCCACTCACATCTAAATCCTTATGGTGAAGTTTTATCAATGTTAAAATAACTTTATTGACATGGTTGATGAAAACAAGGGATAAAAAATTGATAGATTTAATAAAATGTTTTCTTAATGCCAACAAAAGAATTGAGAGCATGCAAAGATTGACAAAATTCCTTGGAAGCCTGATCACCAACCCCAACTAGTGAAAGTAGGCCTTGATTTGAGTGCCCTAAGTGACATAGCTATTTGTAACTTGCTTCTAGCAGTGGAGGTTGACTAGCCGGATTTGCAGATCTAAATCAAAGGGGTTCATGGTCAAAGATTCACAAGTGGTAAAGATATATTTGGTGGTAGCCTCATATGATCTATGATGGTATTTGGATAGTTGTCTATGGGTGATGACATCATTTCACCATTGAATATATTAGGACTCAAAATTGCCTTCTTGATTTGAGTACCATTCCAAGCTTTTGAGCCCCTTAAAGCGCATTTAATGCATGTTTTGACAACTGTCCATTTGAGGCTTAATAGGTATTTAATGTTTCTAAAACCTTGTATTTAGTATATCCACTCATCCCATGAAGATAAATTTCCATTCTGAGTCATTCTGTGAAGTTTTGTTTTGACCAATGTCTAGATCTGCACTTTTGCATTAGTCTCAAACAATGATAGGAGGCCTAGTTTGTAATTGAATATCTTGCACCTAGTAAGATTCTATGAATCATCACTTTGGGATTGCTTAATATCCATATTAAAGAACCTACGATTCATATTTCAAGTCATTTCAATATGTTTTGATTAGGTTTTGAATCCCTCGAAGTCAGTTGTTTATTGTTGTCATGTTGATGTAAATTGTTCAGAATTCTGGGAGGCCCTATTTGAGTTGTAATAATTTTGACCCAATTGACCAAAATAAGAAAATTTCTTTTGCATTACATTCCAGAGGTCAAAGAATTGTTATATTTCAATTTTGTGCTTATGAAGAATCTATTTGATTAGTTTTCAAATGTTATTCCATTTGCAATTTGTAAAGTTTTGTTGGTGTCATAAAATGTAGATTGATCAGCACCCATGTTCGTGATGTCATAACTCTAAGTTCGTGATAGGTGAGATCAAATGGATTGTACTATTGTGTTCTACTCTAAAAATTATTTAAGTGGGCTAGTTTGCAAGTCTTGATGAATTTGTTTGCATAGTTTCCCACGTCTATTTCATTTCCAAAAATCACTTTTCTACCCATGTTTCCAGTCCTTCAAATCTGAGTAGCCCATCTTGATGGTTCACCAAATTCACCTAGTTATTCATCATGAGGCCAAATCCTAAATTTATATTTTCCTCATGGCACTAATTCTAATGCCCTAGCTTTTGTGCCCCCAAGTGTCAGTTTGTCCTATTTTCAAAGCCAAATCTGAATGTGTTTTATGGTTTTTTGACATATTTTCTTGCAGGCAGTTCTGAGAAGGAAACTTTGATAGTTAATATATTTTGACTAATAATTCTTCATGAGATAAGATTCAACATGGTGCAAGAATGTGGAACAGAGAATTAGTGCATATGATTTTAGAGCCCAGTCAGGTGTTTTGGTCAGTTTTTAAGGTTGGTCAGAGGACCCCTTGGCATGAAATTAGCAATTTGCTAAAGGTGAAAAATTGAAGTAAAAATGATTCTACAATGGTCGATTTTGATTTTCATCAGTATGAAAGGTTCAGTAGACTAGTTTAAGGAATCAGGTGTTTGAGTTTGAATTTTTTTTTAGTTGGACCCACTTTGGGGCCTGACTGATTCTGTCATGTTGATAAGTGAATGGGGAGTGAAATAGCTCAAAATATGTTTAAATGGTTTTGATCATTGAATGTTTTGATGTGTGGAAATATGATTTTGAAGTTGAAGTTACATACAAGGAAAGATGAAATGAAATGATTTCAACTTTCTTGTATACTATGGAGGCCTAATGAATGTGGAACTCCATCACCCTTCATGAAAAGAGATGAAAAAATTTAAAAGATTATTGTGATAGGTAGGTGACAAGGTGACATGTTTAGTATTAGCCTACAAAGCCAAATGTGTTTGATGCCTACATGTTATTCAAATGTGGAGTATTGCGATGGTGCCACCACAAATCATGGTGCAAATGAGAATTTAAAAAAAACTTTTTAGCACTAAAAATGGAGAGCTCTGATTAGAAGAAGTTTTAAAGCATTGCTGATTACAAACAAGAGTTTCTCTATCAATAGTTTGTCTTCACTATATAGATAAATCAAGAGGTTTTTTGGAAAATACTAAGGCCATATGCAAGAAGCTGTAGGTTAAAGAAAAAGATAGGGATGTACACCTAGGAAATAACTAAAATAGATTTCTTCAGTCATGACATTAACATGCATTCCCAATGCATTTTCACATTGATGAGAAGAATTTTCAGCTGATGGAATGAAAAAATGATGCCAACAATGAAGGAAAGAAGACATCATTCCATATTCATAGCAAACAGGAGTAATCAATCAATGTTAAGAAAGATGTGAAGGGAGATTTCAATGTTTTATTAACAATGTTGTTAGGATGACATTCCTATTATCATTCCTGTGCTTGAGTATTAAATGGCCAAGGTGTCAATGTAACTCTTCATCTAATGCCCTGCACTTTGGAAGATGACATCTTATTTTGGTTGCCCAATGTTTCGATGCAAACACCTTTCTTTAGATGTGCACAATCATGTGAGGAACAATGTTATGGATGCTCAAATCATAGGAAGGTAATTTGTTTGTAGTACTTTGATAAATTATATTTTCCTATTGTTGCCCCATCTAAATCCCTTGTAAATTGGAGTGTGTGGTTATTTTTTGAAAAAACACATCTTCTCCTCAAGTGTTGTGGCAAGATAAAATGAAAGCCATGAGGAGCTAGTGTTTGGAGTAAGAGTAAAACTTTTAATAGTAGTAGGCTCCTACATGAGCTGCCCAAGAGTCAATTTTTGTGTATTTTTCCAACCAGTTGACCCTTCTCCTACATGTGATGTTGTCCTTTGGAGGTTCCATGGGAATTGTAAGGGTGAAGTTCTTTATCAAAAAGTTGCAAAGGTGTTATAAGAGTTCTTCAAAGTCACTGTGGAGAAGAGGTTTTCATTCCCATAAGCAAAATAAATATCCCACATTGCTTGGGTAGAAGAACTTATTTCAATTTTTATATGGGATCACTCTAATGCATAGTGTCTTAAGAGACATGACTTTTTAAGCCTCAAGTAGCTCATGTGTGGGACTTGACCAAGTCAGTGTAGGACCCAACCAACTTAGTGCAGGAGAAATTTTAACCAGAACACACCAGATGAGATGATGATGTGGCATTCAAGGACCAATCAAAATGTGCAAAGTGGTAGTATGGTGGACAACTCACAG
Source organism: Cupressus sempervirens (assembly GCA_028749045.1). Lineage (NCBI taxonomy): Eukaryota > Viridiplantae > Streptophyta > Pinopsida > Cupressales > Cupressaceae > Cupressus > Cupressus sempervirens. Next base: position 840,038,050 of record CM053785.1, on the reverse strand, counting down.
TTTGACATGTGGCAAAGGATTTTGGATGTGGCATGCTTCTCGAGGTGATGACATGGTAGATAGTGTTGCGACATCACTATGTTGTGATGATGTGGCACTATGTTGAAGTGGATAGTGACATAGCAACTAATGGCATGGATGAATAACTTGGTGCTGCTGATTAGGTGATGATGTGGTAGGAGGTGCCATGTGTCACAACATCACTATGTCACGATGACATGCCACCATGTTGAGTAGGATGGTGACATAATGACCAAAGATGTAGTCGCCATGTGGCAAGACACGGACCAATAGGACAATGACATGTGGTGCTCAGGTGGTGAGTGTCAGATGACTATGCAAAAATTGGGTGAATCATAGTGTGACTGATGGGGACACAAGCCAAGCATAGAATGGACACAACAGGAAAAGGGAAATTGTATTAACTATGGAAATAAGCTAGTATATTCAGTACAGAGAAAATAGACTTCAAAACATGCCCTAAGGGCTTACAATAGCACAAAACTAGAGATAATTTCTCCTTTTGGTACCTCCTCTCAAATTCCACTCCGAACTGCCTTTTACAATGCCAAAAATGTCCTTAAATAGACACTAGAGGGTTAAGGACTAGGAGTACATTCTAGAAAGTGCTAGTAGGCATCCATCGACCTAGTAGAAGGCTCTAGAAGCCACGTTAGAAGTTGGTGAAAATCTAAAAGAATCCAAAAACAGTAACCGAACTTTTGGGAGGCATAGCTTTTGAACCATAGCTCCAATTGATGAACCGTTTACATTTTTGGAAAGCTCTCGAAGTGCTCTATAGCCATATGGACAAGCTTCACTTGTCCCCCATTTTTTGGCCCTTTTTGAGGTCATTTAATGCCCCTAACCTGAATTTGAAGCATTCTTAGGAGGTCTCCAAAAATTGAAAAATTGCGATAACTTTCAAACCGTGGGGCCTTTGGACCTGATTCTTTTTCTGGAATGCTCTAAATTGAAATTACATTCATCTGGCCAATTTACACCTCCTAGTTCACCAAAATGATGGCTCAATTACATACTTCTATTTTTTTGACATTTACACTTATCCCAAGGTGTTCAAATACTCTATCCTAGAACACTGATAGTGGAACTGTGAGAGTTGGAACCTTTATTTGACCCAAATGGGTATCCAGAAATGAAAACACATGAAACAGAAACTAAGTCTATGTATTTTTTTTTTGGGTGACACAGGATTGCCCTTATACCTCTGGATGCTCCTGCATCAGTGACACATGTCACAGCTCGGCCAAATAGGTTTGACTCGGATAGAAAAATGGTAGAAAATTTCAAAAGTGGAAAAATAAATATTTTATTAATTTTTCCTAGTGAAATCATGTGTAGTCCATTCAAAATAAAATGGTTTTTAGCCTTTAGTTTTTACTTTAGGTAAAATTAAATATTTGCTAAAATGTAGACTAGAAAACCATCACAGGAGCTTGATTTTCAAAATGAGATTCTGGGCATTTTCGATTTGCCAATATAGAAATATTATATATCTTCGAAACTAGGAGAGAACAAAATTTCCATTTTTGGAGTTTTTTTTGTACAAGAAGCAACTGGTTCATGTTATACAAGGTTTTGTCTTAGGGACCCACTTTTCAGTTTCTTTAGTTAGGATAGCTCATATTTGATTTCTAGTGAAATGGTGAACTGAATGAACATGAAAGGCAGTATGAATGTAGTTAGGGGTGGATTTTGTCACCTCCAAGTCAATTAAATGAAGATTTTATCAACATTTCAGATATTTTGGCAACACAAGGGTATTCATCATTGAAGAAGAGATATTTCAAGTTCGTTACAAACAATGATGAGAATCATATTAGATTTCTATTGTAGAAAGAGGAGAGACATTTTGCAACAACAGGGAATGAAGATCCAAGTGGACACATGTTGCTTCTAGATCAAATCTAGGATTTTAGTCTTTTCCTATATCTCTCTCTTTCTGATTCATTGTAAGGGTTGTAGTTTTAGAGAAAATTTCTCATTGCTGTGATACCATAGGGGTTCCAATCTTGAGATTTTTCTCACTATTATGAGACCAAGGTTCCAATTTTGTAGAATGTTTCTCATGGATGTGATACCATTTCTCTTCAGAATCTCTCTATTATGAACAATAGTTGTAATTTCTTTTAAGAAAATATATTATGCATTCGTTTATTGTGTATATTATGAGTTTCGGCATATACCATGATGTATTGATTTTAAGGAGATTAATACAAAGCTTCATTTTGATTCTGATCTCCTTCCTCTGATGTCTTCAATGTTTTGTGTTTAAGAACAAAGAGCTTAAATTCATTTGCAATTCATTAAGGTTGTATGTTTGGATAGGTTTTCTATTGGAACAAAGAGCCAAGTAAATGCTTATATACCTTGAGAGGGTTACAGGTTTCACTAGGAGGATATTACAATAAGTATGAGAGTTTTTATGAAGATAGATGTCTGTTTACAAGGTAAATGGATAGATCAGATATCTAAATATACATGAGTATATCACAAGTATCCATGTGTATGCTTTGACTTAGCTTGGGCCCAATGGACAAGGGATTGATGAGCTAGGAGATTGCATGTGTTTGTTGTTGCATACTTGGGTTGTGCTGATTTTTAACATCATTAATCAAAATCTTTTCCCTTTCATGTTGAAGAGCTAAAAAGAGTTGCCCTCCTCAACTTGTGGATTTCATAGAATTTGTAATTTTCTACTGCACATCTTTGTAATTGCATAGGTATAGGAGAAATAAGGGTTTTAATCTTCTTTGTTTAGATTTAGTCTATGCTTTGAATATTGGTGCCATATGAAGAATCTAAATAGATCCACCTACCTAGGTTTTGCAAAGCCTAAAGTAGAAGAAGGGTCTAGCCTTATAGTTTGCTCAGTTTCTGAAAGGATGTGTTACAAATGGGAAGTAGCTGCCCCTAGATGTATTTTATTCTCATCGAGGTAATTTGAAATAGTGACATTTCAAAACACCAACAAAATCCACCCAAGATGAGTGTGTGGATGAGTTTCTATATTCCAAATATGCAAGATATGTATAGAGGTGGGAGCATAAGCTAAAATAAAGGTATTGAGGTAAAACTACATTTTATTACTATGTGTTGGAAATAACAATGGGAAAGTAAATTCAGAGGGGGGGGGAAGTGAGTCAGTACTTCAAAACTTTAACCATAAAACATTTACCACACATCCATCTCGCAATTTGCATGTAAACTGAAATAGCTAACTACCCATGTTCATCCATAGCATGAAAAAAATAACATATAACACAATAAATTTGTTACCCAGAAACCCTCCAATAAGAAGGTAAAACTGGAGTGGGGATGATACTCACAAATATTCATTATTGCAACTATAAAGTGTAGCCAATTAAGGTTACAAGAAGTTTGATCATAAACTATGATCTACTATGAAAGGTCTTCCCTGTTAAAGGCTTACAAAGACTATTAAGTCTCACCATGTTAAAGGATTTAAACACCTTGCTAAAAGTGTGCCTTGTTAGACGACTTAAACTTGCAATAAAACAAGCACTCGGTTAAGATATTTACACAAGCCTCTTAAAACTACTTCTTTAGGAGATTTTCTCTGCATCACTTGTTAGAATGATTCAACACCGTGATCCTTTAGTTAGCACTATGTTGCTAGATGCCAGATCTTCTCTTTCCTAGTGTGTACCTGATCCTTCTGATTAGATATGTCTCCTATGTTCTCTCTCTACTTTCCTCTATTCTATTTAACTTATTTTGCAATTCATAACATTATCATAACCTCCATAGCCACTATGAATTCTCTATGTTCTTAGCATTCATCTTTCTTGTACCTTTGTCTCTTTCTTCACACATACAAACTATTTAGGGTTTATCTCCTCATGTAAACACAAGTTGGCTAGGGTTAGGTTAGAATCAACAGCTGATGTTGATCCATTTTTCCTCTTAGAACATCACTTAATTTGATTGGTTGTATGTACTACATAGGGGTATGTAATATACATCTACATACATCTTCTAGAATAATAAAATAGTCATTCAGTTGACCCAAAAATGGTTTACATAGAAGTTTGTGCCATTACAAATGAGTATGTCCAAGACTATTCACTCGGCAATTGAAGTCTATGATGTTCAAAATTCATTGTATCTTCAATGTTGTAACTTGGTTCCTAAATGACTTGATATACTCTATTTACTTAGCTCATGAGTGACTCGACACTAACTATCTTCTCAACACATATTGGTGCTTGGTACTGACTATGTATATTACTCGACATGTATTATCTAGCAACTAATGCTCGGGATTCTTTGATCACTCAATTCACACTAATTTCTTGGCTTGCACTGTAATTCTGCTAAATAATGAATAAGTTTTTTGTCACTACCTTGTCAAAACCAATCTAAGATTAACAATTTCCCCCTTTGACATGAATGAAAAAATGCATTGTCATGCATATACAATCCGTATTATGAGAAAAACTCAAACAATATATATCTTTGACTCAGTTCTCATAAAAAATTTAAAACTTCAAAATTTTGCAAAATAGATGACTAATAGTCATACCTCATTCTTCCATTACTCCCCATGAGTAAATGTTTCCTTTCTATATTTGAATTTGATACTCCTGATGAGTGTATTTATTGTACCCTATTTTTACATAATTACTCCCTTTCATTTCACTATATCCCTTTCTGTACAATACCCCCTTTATAATCATTATCCCCCTTTTTTGACACTTATGTCATGGGTGGTTCACTAGTAGTGTGTTTATCCAAAAATGATTTATGGATCTCCATTATGATTTTTAATGTTGCATCCCAATTGTTACACACTACTTCTAGAGATTAAATACTAGATGTCTAGCTCAATACCAAGGTTAATTAAGCCATCATGAGCGGAAAGATGAGAATCTTTCTTCATCAATTTTTTAGAATAGGCTAGATCCTTGTGTAATACTTCTGTGTGTGGGGTCAAGATGGATTTGAGGTTGATCAAGGTAGCTTGAATGTCGGCATCTTGTGCTTTCAGCTCAGCAAGCCTACCTTGAGTGGATAGCAATCTCTAAAAATGTAATTGACTTTGACAAAGAGATAGTTTTAAGGCATTACCTATAGTCTTTATATCTCCCTCTAGTTGGTCAACATGCCTTTGAATCTCATTTGTGAAAATATTCACATCACACAACTTGGTGTAAGAAGAGAAAATGTTCTCCAACAACTTCTTCACACTCTCAAGCTTGGTTTCTAAATCAACCTGTCATAGTGCAAGGGTACTAGATATCTTTTCAAGTACCTTAGTGTGAAATTTTCTTTTAGACATTCTAATAGTTTATTATTTGCATCTAGGTCTTCATCACTAATCTTATCCACAATATGTATTAGTTGATCAATAATTGGTTTATCTTCATTTGTAGTCAGAAGACTGAAAGCACCAAGAAATATATCTTTGATGTCATGAAGCACTTGCTTATGCTTATACTCCCTTCTTAGCAACTCTTGTTGTTTCTCTTGTGTAGAGATTCCTATAGAATTCTCATCTTCTCAATGGTGATTGTGTTAAGATCAAACTTGGGTAGTTCAATCATCTTATCTAGGCTTACATCTCCATAAGATATTTCTTCTGAGCTCCTTTATGTTTTTGCACTAGGCATTGACATCTACAATAGTGTGGCATGAGTGCTTGGCCTCTGAAGAACTTCACTACTAATAAGAGTCATAGAAAATGGCAAGGTAACCAGAGTCTAGATGGCAATTTGTTCCTCTAGAGCAGTAGTCACCTTTAATTCTTTAGACTTGCCATCCTGTCTTACTTATGTCTATACTTCACCTTCAATTTGTGAAGTAGGTATAGGACTAAATTCATTACCTAGTTTGACTTATGTTCTATCTTTTCTCAACCATAACTAAGGCTTGCTTAGTCAAAATTAGTGTTACTAGAGAAAATTATACTAGTGTTTCAATAATAACATTTATCTGTTTAGTGCTTGCACTTTGGTCTTTTGTCTCTATACTTGTAGGGGGCTTGCTAGATGTGTCAATTTGTTTCTCCCCTGCTTTTGCCACTTCTGCCTTTTCAATTTCATCTATTCCCACCAATACTAGATTTGTACATAACTATGCTACCATGGAGGGATCCTTCAATATCTTCTTTAAATCATCATCAGTCAAAGGATTAATGTTCTAAGTAGAATTGTCAAAAAAATCCTTGATTTGTATTGAGTCCTATTGACTCATTCGGTCGACATTTGGAGGACTATCATTTGACACTTGTACACTTTGTTCATCTTTCTTCTTTTCTTCAGTTGTAGCCTCTTCTGCTACTACTTCCTCCATGCCTCCCACACTACCATCCTTTACTGATACCCCTTGTGCTTGTTCCGTTGTCTCTTGCTCAATTGGCTTAGGTTCTTGTAATTCTTGCTCGCCTTTCTCTTTTATTGTAGGAGTGGGTAACACACACATAGATCTCCAAATAGCTGTGCTTTTGCTTACCACATCCTCAATTTTCTTATACAATATATGGAAAGCTCTATATTTGGGGGCAAATTTTGTCTTGAGATTTTCCATAGCCTTGGTAAACTTTCTTTTCTCCAATTCTAGCATTACTTGTGCTAGAGTGGATTCCTTGATTTGTCTCTCTATTTGTAAACTATATTACCATTTCTACTCAACTCGGTCATATAGTCTCTTAGCTAGTGAGTTGGAAATCTCAATAGGAGTTGATTTGAATGTAGCCATCATCACATATATGGCTTCCTCAACAATTTTTTCTCAACTTTTCCCAACTTATCTAAATCTATTTGTGCAAAACTAGATAAATCTGCATTTGATTTTATATTGTCACACAAATTATCTAAGTCAGAGGAGGGACTATGCTTACCACCTTGAATTGACTCATGTGATCATATTCTATTTTCTCCTCATCTGACTTGGCTACTGGAGTGTATTTTCTCCTTGCATATGTTTTCTTTACTGGTTGGCTCAACTTTTTTGAAGCAATAGTCCTCTTCCCTTTTGGTTTCTCAATAACCTTGACTTGCTTAGTGTCTGCCTTTGTGCTAGACCTAGTAGAAGGTATTTTTGGGTTCTATTGTGAAAGTTTCACAAGCTTCTTCTTAGGTTTCTCCACTTTAGGCTCCTTAGCCTTTCTTTTCTTCTCAGTAGGTTTAGGTTCTTCTTTGGGTTCTTCTTGATCAACACCTTCTTCATGAACTTCCTCATCTTCTCCTTGTCCTTGAGTGATTACCAAAGGGGCTTGGACTAGCTTGTCCTCTTCATCATGTTCATCTTCCTCTTGTTCTCCCCCTTCACCGAATCTCTCCTTCAACTTCTTCACAAGTTTGTTCTTCTTCCTTACCACAGAAGCTATCTTCAAGTCAATTGTAATCCAAGACATGGCTTCCTCATAGTTCCCAAATGAGGTGGCACTTTTATCTATTTCTTCTTCTAGTAGAGTTGTGATAGCTGCAGATTCCTCATCTACATTGATCTCATATGGTAAGGGCTTAAGCCGTCTAACCCTATGAATAATTGCCTGTATATATGTATAATCAATATGAACTAAGAAGAAAGCATCACTGTAATGTTTCTCCACCAGTGACACTAGAATTCTTGGTCTCTATTTCATGGATTTCCTAACATCCTGAACATAACTAGTCATTACTAACTCAAAGTTATCTCCAAGTTGCTCTATGAATTTTGTAATTTGAACTGTAATAGACCTATTGGTCTTCCAAGAAACTTTTACAAATGTAGGGAATGTGTTCTACACATAAAAGAATATACAAAGTAGTAAAGAGCCAAATTTGCAAGATGCACTCTTTTCCTTATGGCCTCCAATTTTTTTGATAGTTGTTGAAGTTGTAACTTAGCAAGGTCATAAGTGTGATCTATCTTCACTATTTTGTATCCCAAATCCATAGCCATGTAATACAAATTGTTTGGTCTACTAGATTGAAAGAACTTGTGAGCTATCACTCACAAAATAAAGGCAATTAGGGGATCTGAGATAGAATCTATAGACATTCCTCTCTTGTTCCATATTGCACCCTTGTTCTTCTCAATTATCTGTTTTGAATCACTTCACATGCTTTTAGGTCTATCTAGGGTAGGATACCCTATCACTCGGTTGATGATCCTTTTAGTGATCTCTATTGATCCATTTTCCAACCATATGAAGTCATCATGTATTCTACTAAGCATAATCTTGATTCATTTAGTATTGAATACATAAGGAAATCTAGAGCATGGGTTAACCATTTCCTCATTACAATTATTTTCTCTTCCTTTAAGAATCCATCATCACAAAGTTAATTGTAAAATTCCCTTATCTCCATGTCTCCTATACTTCCAACTTTGCATGTATAACAACACCTAACATCCTGAATCAGTAAGACTTTCGGTGGTATCACTAATAGCGCACTAGATGGGTCTCCTTTATATGAAATTTTAGGTATTTCTCAAAAAGGTGGTTTTCTTACATTATTACTAATTAATTTCACATTAAAAACTTCCCTTCCCTCTTTGCTAAAACTTGTAGAATAGATAGCTACTATATTTGATACTTAAGGTTCACAAAAGTTCAAACAACAAAACTTGACACCAATAAAATACCTTTCCAATCTAATTAATATGTCAAGTTTTAGTTGAATTTGGTTCACAAATGCAAGAATCTCCTATTTCAATTCACCTTCATTCTCTCTTCGATTGTTGATGAATGTAAATAATTTGAGAAATGACTATATAACCCTTAAAAATTTGCAATAAATGCTTAATGCTTACACAACTATAAGCTTGGTCAATATAGGGTTTCCAACTCACTTGGATTACACATGATTTCCACTACACTCAGTTCACATAGAAAACTCAACCAATACTACCATACCTTCATTACTTGGCAGCAATTGAAATTCCATTCATGCTCGGTAGTAATTGTGAAACCTTTCATGCTTGGAAGCAACATGAAAACTAATAAAACTATAAATTTCTTCTAGGTTCTAACAAATACATTGCATCTCTATTCATGCATATATTATCTTTTCATAACTTAGATTCTTTGAACTGATGTATAATATAACTTTGAAATATTAGTCTCACACATACCTTTTGATTGCCTAGTTGGGGTTGATGTGATCACCTAATCTATTGGATGAAGTGACCTCATCTGAACTTGATATGTTGTAATCTTCCTTCTTCTTCCATTTCTTGTTCATTTTCACTTTTACCTTCTCAAAATTGACCTTTTCTTTGCTTTTATTGTTTCCATTACTTGGCACTGGTGATCTAGTTGGATAGTTTTTGTTGATATGACTAGTCTTCAAATAGCTAAAGCATGTAGTTTCACTCAACCATCTATTGTAGTTGCCTCTGAAATGTGTTCTAATGCAATTCTCAGGAACATGCCATTATTCTTAATAATAGTGACAATGGTACCTTGTGTTGTAATCCCAATTGTAGGATTTTCCATTTTGTTGTACCTTTGTATGCTTGTTTGATGTCTGTTTGGCATTAGATCTACATTCATATGCTTTATGTCCATAGTTCTGACAATTGTGGCAATATCCTTCAAATTTTTATGTGCTGAAGGTCTTGGTTCTATATTCATGTGCCTGATGTCCTTGCTTATTGCAATTATGATAGTAGTTCCCTTGAATTTCTACTTGGGATTCTATTTTGCATTATTGCTCCTACAAACATTTGTAGTATGACCTAACTTTCCAAAATTATGACAAGTGGGTTTATAGTTCTTACCTTTATTATTATTTTTTTCACCACTTTTAGATGGTTCTCCTTCCTTAGTATTGTTGTATCTCAATCCAATAGTATCATTGTTAGATCTAGGAGATCTCATTAGTTTCTCAAAGCATTTGATGGCTCCACTAGGTTTGTTGAAACTTTCAACAAATTCCATTTCTTTTCTCAGTTCATTCCTTTTTTGTTCACTCTATAACTTCAAGTCTGTGATCTCAATATGCTTTCCATTCATTTCATTATTAGCAATCATTAATTGATTCATTGTATCTAGTTGCATGTGAGAAATCCTTTGTACCTCTAATGTCTTCTCTTCTAGTCTGTTGGCCAATGTTCTTTTGTCATCTTCAATCATGGCTTTGTCTTCCTCATCTTTTTTTTTCTAGTTGGTCACCTCACATAGAAAAATTGATTGGAATTATTGTTCTATCTTAATATTTATGACCTCTTCAATTAGGGCACCATTCTTTTTCTATCAGATCTACAACTATTGTATCAAAACAACTTGAGTTTCCATTCTCAAAAATTCCTGTAGTGGCTTGCTCTTAGTAATGAGTGTCATTTTTCTCAATAGCTATCTCTTTCCTTCTCCTCAATGAATGTTGCAATTCATCTCTTGATTCCATGAGTTGGTGTAGGGAAAGATGGATTCCAATCTTTTGGTTCTCAATAGTCTTTCCCAACTTGCAAACTTTGATCTTCAAGATCTTTCCTCAAAGCTGTAAAGATTTCCTTTCCAAAGAACAAGGTTTTGATACCAATTTTTGGAAATAACAATGGGAAAGTAAACTTTGAGAGTGGTGGGGGAGGGAGGATGAATTGATAATTCAAAACTTTAACCATAAAACATTCACCACACCTCCATCTCCCAATTTGTATGTAAACTAAAAAAGCTAACTAGACATGTTCATCCATAGCATGAAACAAATAACACATAACACAATAAATTTGTTACCCATAAACCCTCAAATGAGAATCTCAAGATGGAGTGGGGATGACACCCACAAATCTTGACTACTATAGCTCTAAAGTGTAGCCATTTAAGGTCACAAGAAGTTTGATCATAACTATGATCTACCCTATGAAAGATCTGCCCTATTAAAGGCTCGCAAAGACTATTAAGTCTCACCCTATTAAAGGATTTCAAAACCCTATTAAAAGTGTGCCTTGTTAGAGGACTTAAACTTGCAAGAAAACAAGCACTTGGTTATGAGATTTACACAAGCCTGTTAAGACTACTTTGTTAGGAGATATGCTCTACATCACTTGTTAGAATGATTGAACACCATGATCCTTTGGTTAGCACTCTATTTCTAGTTATTAGATCTTCTCTTTCCTCGTGTGTACTTGATCCTTCTGATAAGATATGTCTCCTCTATCCTCTCTCTATTGATAGTGGTCTCAAAAAATCACATCTGTCAGGGGAGTGATAGGTAATTCTCTATCATCAAAGAAAGAGAAGTATGATTGTGTCATGATCATGACACAATCTAGTCTTTTAGAAACCATGTTAGAGCCAGCTCAAAAATTGGACCAAGTATGCCAAACCCCAGTAGGATGGGAATAGTTAGCATTGGGATAAAAATGCCCAATTTATTGCACATATAAAACTAGGATTCTCTTTCACTAGTGCATTATCAAAAATGAAATAACCCTTCTTTTTTTGAAGCCAACTCAACCATTTAAAAATCCCCACATACAATCCAAGTGGTAGGTGGAAAATAATTCATCATCCAATGCCATAGATGATAGTTTTCCATTGCATCATTCGGAGAACAAATGTTAACAAAACCAATGGAATAATTCTACAAAGATTGTAAAAGCCACATAATTCTTTGCATGGGATCTCAAACATGCAAAATAAATGAAGAAATTAAATGAGGTGAGAGAAGAGTAGAAACACCACCTCAACTAGCTTCATGCTGGGAAGAAAATATAGCACTATTTGGCTAGATAATGTGACAAAATGAGGTGAGAAGATACCCAATAATCTTGATTACTTGAAGGCAAAGAATATCTAGGAGACCAAGGTTATGCCTGGCATCATGAGCAAAATATTTTTGAGGGAGGTTTGTTAGCCCCTGCGCATTCCAAGATTAAAAAAAATCATATAATGGCCTGCATGCAATCCTTGTCCCCAAGAGAGGAGAAATTATTATGCAAAAATACAGTGGAAGGGTCAAGAGAGGGGTCTACAATGGAGATAAACTTTCATTTCTCCCCACCATCAGAATGCCCACTTCAGCCATCTAGGCTACATGAATGACTAAGGGAATGTGTTGAAATTATTGAAGCCTCTTGTGGCTTGTAGACCCAATTGGGCTGAGATTATGTATTAGTAGAGCCCACCATTCCCTAAGAATAAAGGGTTTGAAGGAGGAAGTGATAGGAGCAAAGGAACCAAAGAAACTAAAAATGCCACACTAGAGGTGACCTAACCATTATCTTGAGATGGTTAACCCACTATGGAGGAACCCTATTTAGAAGAAGTTCTTTTTTTACCCTTCTTCACAATAGTGGTTCATTCATATTTTTTTTTAATCTCAACAAGCTTAGCCTCATTGGCTGGTTGCTTGTTGCACTCAAGAAAGGGACAATCCCTAATCTTATATTGAACAAATTGACATTGGTTGTAAGTGTTTGAGAGGTTCAGGTAATGCACCTTCTAGGTGAAGGTGGTATTACCAGTTTGGATATCCACTTTCTCCTTGAGGTCCTAAGAGAGTTCAACCTCCACACAAGCCCTACATTGGGGATGAGCTTTGTAGGACTTGTCAGGATCAAGGCATACCACCTTGATGATAGTTTATGCAATACCTTACAAACATGACCAACATGGCAATGGGAGACCATGAAATTCAACCCAAACTAGGACTCTAAGATTTTGGTCATCTTAGACAATAAATTCTATGGACTGAATCTTTAAAAAATTAAGAGGGAAGACCTAATAGATCAGGGGCCATGGGTGAACACATGTTTCTCCTAGCTAGCATTACCAAAATGGAACAAAAAGTAACCCTTGGTGAGGCTTTGAACTCCCTCATGGTGAACACCTTGAGGTTCCCAAATGTTGGAGACCTAGTCTTGAAGCATGCTTTTAGAAGGAGCATGGCCAAAAAAAATACTATTAAGGTATGCTACTCAAGCCATGCACATGCATAGTCAAAATATTTCATAGTGAGAAAAAAATCATGTGAGGAAGTACCTCATTAACCACCTTGGGGATGAGCTTGAGTGGAATTTTTCTCAGAGAATCCATTCACATTGATAGCAACAACTCTAGCACTGGCAACAACTGCTAGTTAAGATAAGACTAAGGCCATAATAACCTAAAAGGTATCATGTGGTGAATGTGGAATGACACGTCACAAAAAATGAAAGGTATCAGAGAAAAGATGTAAAAACCCTAGTTTTCCACCATCCATTCACTCCTCACAAAAGAATATCTATAGGATCATGGTCAACCAGACTATGCTCTTACATGGTAATAAAAAATTAACAAATCAAGTTTATGTCAACTTGACATGCAATTTTCTACTTATAAACTTTATATTGAAAAGTTGAGAAAAAATAATCTCTAGGAAATTGAATTTAGTTTCTAAACTACTAGGTCTTATCTGAAAAAAAGTATAAATTGATTGGTCAAAATCTTGAATTTTAATTCAATAGTACAAAAATTTTAGGACAAAAAAAAGAAGTAGATAGATGTTTTACCACCTTAATCAAAATCAAATGATAATATTTTAAAATAATATTCTAGATAGAAAAATTAGAATCATATTTGGATGTGACACATATTTTTGTGTATTTTTATTCTAAATAAATAAATAATTATTGATTTTCTACTTTAGTATTTTCAGAATAAAAGAAATCTTGGGTCTGACCACCTTAACTAATTCAAAACTCTGAAAGTTTTAATTTTTTTTCCCTTATAGTAGAAGAAGCATAGAATGTGATGCATCTTTTGGATTTCAAAAATGTTGTACCATTTGAAAGTTATAGTTGTTTTTCAATTAGTGTGTTAATAAACACTTTATATGTAACTCCATTATAAAATAAGTAATAATTACTTACTGAACTCATAATTTGACAAACCTTACACTTATGGAAATATAAGAACATTCTTAAGAAACCCTATCCATTTCATCAAATTTTGGTGAAAAAAAAGTCATCAGCTCCATGTTTGAAGTAAAAAACACACAAGAACAAGCCAAAACACATTTTTGGGATGTTTTTAAAGTTGATCATATAAGGTTGGTATCAAAAGATATAGTAGGCCTTATAAATGTATTAATTGTTTTCTTTTAGTATCAGGATGGGTAAGAAAAAATTTGGGATAGAGTTTGAAATGCTTTGAGGCATTTTAGGACTACATATTTTTTAGATCGCCACTTTTTGGCACACCGTGATCCTACACATACCCAAAAAAAATCACTCTTATTACTTTGACTTTTGAATTTAGATTAGTTAAATAATAATAGTTAATAAGCATATCCTTAATTGGGTTTTAATAAGGTAGGTTAATTATTAAATAATATTTACTTTTAAATATAATAATGAAAAATATTGTTGATAATGTATATAATCTAATCGTAAATTATTAAAAGATTATTATTATTATTATCATTATTTTTACTCAATGGACCCTTGGTCTACTGGTGAAGTTGAATGGCTCACAAAGAGCCCACCAGGGATCAAGTCTTCTTGAGTGTAAGGCTCCGAAACCATAAGGGATGAGGTTGGGATCATGCCCCAAGTGATTTTGATGGCATGGATGCCCCTTAGTCCTTGGCTCTAAGTTGAAGAGGTTTCAGGCACATGCGGGCCCGTATTGGGTTCCTAAATCTTCAAGTGGTGGCCTTCTTTGGTTGGTAGCTCATAGGCCTTGTGCCTCGTTGCGTTGCCTCACAAGTCTAAACCCTCTATCAATTTTTTTAAATTTATTTTTTGTAATTTCATAAATATTTGAAGTTTTATGTATGTTTAAAATTCTTAAAGATTCACCTTATTATTTGAACCCAATTCTTATGGTATTCTATTCTTGTGTAAGAATGTACTAGGCCAAATGAGAATGTATTGATAGATAATCTTTATAGAAATTTGCATGCATTTACTCTCTATGTTTAAAACTATAATGGTTATGTTTAAAAATATGTGAAGGGAAATTCTACATTACCAAGCTCAAATTATTTACGTCAACCCCTAATTTAGAGTGGATTTATTATTGTAATCTAGTGTGAGTTAAATCATATATTTTGAGATTGATCAAGAGAATTCAAATGTTAAAACCAATGGAGGAAATGAATTGATGGAACACTTAGAACAATTTATGTTTTATCATTAAATGGTGATGTTTCATCCATATCAAAAAAATATTTCTTAATAAAATTGGTTGTGATGGTGTGGCAATTTTGGGTTACGATGATTTGGCCTTGTATCAACCATTGTCATCAAATTTACTAGTATCATGCATGTATTTCTATTTTTTTTGTACTTTATTTGATATTCTAGATTAGTTAAAGTTTGTCTTGTAAAGACTATAGCAACCTAGTGAGAAGGAGGAAATGTCTGCACAAAAGTTGTAATATATTTGTTGTAGTTTTATTGTGAGACATAATGGATTCTTGTGAGCATAGAGCATAATAGAAAACATGTTCATTCACATATGTCAAGATTTGTGAGTCATTCTTCTTGCTCTAGAAAAGTTGATTATGTGTAACATTCAAGATGCATTTTAATGATGGCCAACTGGATTAGCTCGTATTGTGTTGTTTATTAGGTTCAAATGTAAAATGTGTAAAGCATCATGTGAAATACATTATGCATATAATTTCTTTAGAATGTGTGTATCCTTTAACATGGTCCTATGCAATTAATTGTACAATAGGGAAGCCCTAACAGGATGACCTAATTAATTATTTGTAGCTAGTATAAAAGAAAAGTTATTATAATGTATGGGGATGATTATGTGTATGGAATGATAAGTATAGATGGAAGACTTGATGTTGGACTATCAAATTAGAGATGAGATATTATTGGAGTCTTGGACAAGAGGTATGAGTGAGAAATATCATTCTTAGTGGATTTTAAACTTGAATTGTATTAGCGAGTAAGCTGCAAATTAGTCAGTTCATATTTATTGGATATGTTACCCTAAAAGATCTATCTTTCACTCTTTTCAAAACACTTGGACAATGGGTCTTTTTGTTCTCGTCAACTCCTAACAATTTTGGAACCTTATAATAAGGATTGAAAGTCTCCTAACATGAATTTATCATTTAACAAGGATTATTGTACTAAATGCATTGTATTTGACTCATAACAAGGTCACATCCTTTTATAGGAACCTTATATATTAGTACAATATCTCATGGTTTCCATCCCCACTAATGTTTTTCCCTCTGATCAAGGAATTTCCTTGAGAATAAAAAATAAGTGCTATAGTGTATGGTTTCTTATTCTTGTGAATTTATATTCTTATGTTGGTGGTCTATCTCATTATTTTTGGAATTATTTATATTTATGCATAATGGATTCACCTTGCCTTTTAGTTTTGAGGTGTAGACTTTACTTATTAACACATAACAGACTTGAAAGATTTTGATCCTAGATTTAGGTCCTCACATGATCTAATAACATTTTTGAATACACTATCAAAGATGTATGGTCATATATTTCCATCATAAAATTTAAATTCATCAATGGTCATGAGATTTGAAAGAACACACTATTCACGAGAAGGTGAATCATAACTTCGGTAAGAGAGAACCAAATGAGTTGTGAACCAAGGGAGAACCACACTAGGTCAAGATCATACTTTAAACATCACAAATACAAACTTGAAAAAATAAAGGATCACTAAAATGATCAAATAAACTTAAAAATTTAAACATTTGGTCGATGCAAGATAAGGATGATAAGAGGAAGACTTGTAAGAGTTAATCATTTTATAGGTAAATTGATTTCACATTAAGTAAGTTGAGGGAAAAGAAGCATTGAAAACTAAGGATAATTGTTCCATCAATCTGAAATGGTGGCAAGGATAACGTTAGTGGAAAATATAATACAAGTGATGCTCTATTAGATAACTAAGAGTGGGGGGGGGGGGGTGTGCGTGTGAATCATTTATGTCCATTTATCCTATAGGTCTTTCAAAAACATATGTATAAAGAAACATCAATATAAATAACTCAGTGATCTCATCCAACTTCACAATTCAATCTTGTAATTAGTTCAATTCAACATGTAATCTCTTTATAATATCATGAACATCAACTAGCAACATAAAAAAAATCACACATTTGACACCATGATTTAATGTGGAAACTGTGTAAAGGGAAAAACTACTTAGAATTGACAAAAAAAATAATTTCATTCTTTAGAAGTGAGCTCTTCTAGTAGCTAATTTTATTAAAGCTTTACATGAACATTTTAAGTGTGACTTGGTTAGAGAGTTTTAATAGAAAGATCATCTAGACCTTATCACTCCTTGATTTTTTCTAAAGAATGGCACACTCTAAAGGACTTACAAACATAATTAATCAATGTTACCACATAGGATTTCATAGACATTTTAGGTCCACTTGGTTTAGATATTTTTATGCTATAATGGTAAGAAAGTAATCATCAAATGATATGTAAGATTAGCACTACCTTTCTTGTTTAGATCTCTATTTTTCTTTGTCTTCTTCCTTCTTTGATCTTTTCTTGGCTGATTCACTTCTTCATACTTTTACTTTTCTATAACTTTGCTTGATTTTCCTTCTACTCTGCTTTGTTCTCCTTTCTCCTTTACTTCTCTTGTTTCACACAAATCTCCAAATTAATAATATCAATTAGCAACCAAAAATATGTTCCACATCTCCTTAAATAATAAAATTTCTCCTTCCAGATTCTTCTAGGTTTTGTCAATTAATCACATCCATAAATATTAGATTAAATGTATTTAGTCACTTAGAAAATAGAACTTTCATTAAAATTTATGCTCAATCTCATCTTGTTTCAATCTCCATCATCAGGTCTACATTATTTTTTCTAGTCATTGATCTTGTAATAGACCTTGACTTGTGCCTTTGAGCTTCTCAAATTTTCTTTATTTTATCATATGTCGGCCTTAGATTCCATATTTCTAAACTTGTTCTTCAAACTCATAAGTTTGGTCAAAATTTCATTTCACCCAAGCAATACATCACTTGATTAATACTTGAATTACTTGGTTAACACTGTAGTAACTTAGGAATTATTGTACTCCTTTCACCTTGGCACTTAATGTAGCTTGTATATCTTGGTGAGTACATAGACTTCATCATTACATTATAAGTTATATGATTGTTAAAAAATCAAGCCAATATTATATTATAACTATCCAACTCATTCAAGTTTCCATTAAATACCATAGTTATCAATTTTGTCTTCATCATACTTTATTCAAATCCTCTTAATCAATCAAATGATATATTGAATTAGCATAATGTCTAGCCAACTAAGACTTTGACATCAATGACAACATAACAACTAATAGGACTTTTCCACATACATTCGTAGCATTCTCAGTTACATCATTAGTTAGGGTTAACACTTTCAAGGTAACCATGTTGCTCACACTTTATAAGAAAATGGGTCCCATGCATAGGAAAATTGTCAATAATAATACAAAATTATTTCTACATGACAAATTAGATATTTTTAACTATAATTTGTAAAGATTTATTAATCGGCAATGTTATTCACCAATATGTGGTTAAGAATTAAGGTTAGGGAAAACATATATATATATATATATATATATTACACATTCTCTATTCTAGATACTTTATATGGAACATGTTGTCCTTTTAAATTTTGACCTAAAATGCATTTCACTACATGGACATTTTTCTCTATTTTAGAGACTATGCAAAACCTTGTGCCCTTTCAAATTTTGTTTTGAAATAGAATTTAGTAAATTAACATAGGATCATTCAATAACTATAAAAAACCAAGTTAGCATATTTTAGATGATATTAAAATAAGTAAGAAACATGTATTTATTTTGAGAAATTTCTCTAAAACTGGGCATCCTATATAAAATTTACACAAAATAGGGTTTATTTAATTGATTTAGGATCAATAAAATGGATAAAAAAGGGGTTTCTATATGTTTGAAGATGTAAAATCAAATCATGGATTCTTAATAAAATATTAAAATTTATTTATGCTTTTGGGGGCACTACCCCTAAAACCCCCCGTGGGGAGATTACCCCTCGACCTCGCCCTATACTATGATAAGGAGTGCACTAAGGGCATAGCTTGTTGGCCCCTTCTTCAAGAATTTCCCTCAAACCTCATTAAATAATATGGAGGTAAATTGGAACAATAAAAGTGAGTAAAAATTAACCTTCAAGTCTAATAATTAGCAAGCCTCCACACTAAAAGATTTCCTAGGATTTTATAGAATTTCTATAAGATTGAAAAAAAATCACCAATACAAATAATATTTTTTCCTTTCAAATTAGGAAAATTTACTAGTACAAACAATTTTTTCCTACCCAAAATAATGTGGGATTCGTAAGGATTTTACTATTTTTCCAAAGAGGATGTTTCTTAAAGTTTTCCCTAAAATGCAGTGTTGGAAGCATGAATTCTGATGATATTCCTATGGGGGAATATTGTAGATGATGATATGTTACATTCATGACTGAGTTTTTCATTGATGTCAACATAGTAGTCTTTTGTGGTATTTGATAGAAGAACAAAGATTAAGATCAAGTTGGTATAGATGACTAGTTGAGTATTCTCACTATCTGAGGTTATTGGAGATACTTCTAAGCATCTAGTATATGTAGTTAACGTTGGGTGAAGAAATATTAAGTGTGGAAGAAGTTATGTAAGTTTTGGTGAACATTGTTATGAGATAAAGTTTACAAAGGCATGTTCTAGTAAACTTGTTATATCTCTTAGCTAAATTGTTATTTTGAGAATTGAGGTTGAGGATGTGAAGAAGATATGTTGGTGATGAAGTGGCTAAACTCGCTTGTTATAATATTGCACATACAGAAAGTTATTCAAGTTGCAAGTCGAGAGATTAATGTTATTGCTAAGTGTAACATGTTCTTAATGTGGTCTTATAATAATTAATTGAGAAGGTGTAACAACCAACTCAAGGAATTATTTTATGGATTCAGTATAAAGGAAGGAAATTTTTATTTATCATGAGAATGAAAGAGAAATGTATGCAAGAAACATGAAGAGCAAAAATGTGAAGATAAGAAGAGCAAAGCAGAAGTGAAGGAAACTTCATTGCCAAGGTTTTATTGTGTGATCCAAGTTTGATATTTGGATCTAAGGTTCATGACTTGGTCTACAAGGTCTAATACTGATTGGTCTAGTTTACATGATAGAGGAAAGAAGATAAAGTTTAGTACACATAATTATTCTACAAGGAATAGTTGAGAGATCATTTGGATAGTGAGTTCAGTGGTCTTGCCCCTGAAGCTATTTGGATAGTGGGTCCTTCTATCTTCTAAAATTCCTAACAAGGTTGGCACAACTCCTAACAAGGATTCAAAGTCTCCTAATAGGGACTCTATGTACTAAATGTTGTAATAGACTCCTAATAGGGCCCATCCTCTAACAAGGAGTATTTATATTAGTACATCATTTTGTGGGCATCATTCCCACTAGGGTTTTCCCTCTAATCAAGGGTTTCCCTAGTTAACTTATTTGGTGTAATTATCTATGTGCATCTTGTTATGTTTGTTGTTTACTTTGGTTGATTGGATGATATTGTTTAAGTTTGATAAATGTTTTCATTATTAGATAACTAATTCAACCTGCACCCTCCCCCCCCAAGTTATCTTGGTGGACTATTGTTTCAAACATGTAGTACTATCACTCAACCATAATTTGTAAATAAATGTTCACAAAAAAAGATAAAACTAAATAAAAATAAAAACATACCTGAGGTGTTTGATGTTGGAGCATTTGGGGTGTAAGAATAATATTGCATCATTCAAAAGAAGAGACATAAGAAAAATAAAAGAGAGAAAAGAAAGATATAAAGAAAGAAAAAGGAGAGGATAAAAAAGAAACAAAACAAAAGGGAAAAAAAGAAAAGATGAAAAAAGGGGAAAACATAAATATAAATCTAAATAAAAATTAAAAATCATAAAGTTACTTTCTACAACTTTTCATTTATCTAGGTTCATATGTGGGTTTTTTAAGTTTTTAATGAACAAATTATTTTATAAGTTGTAGGCATTTAGTAAATTACATCATATATTGAACATTTGTGAAAGTTAGTTTCATCTTATCAAGTAGTTAAGTTTTGCCTATTTTCTTATTGGTCCATGAAGACAATGTAATTTTCTAACTGGTCAACATGGTGGTGCTTATAGTAATTTGGTGGATAGTTAATTTTTGTAGCTAAATAGTTATGAAAACCATAATTTGGGATTATGTGAATTTATCTTGACCTTTGATTTCAATTCAATCATGGTCATTCATTGTAATTGAGCTCCTATATAAAGGTTTCCTCACATCATTTGTGAAGGTGTGGTTGTTATAGGATAGATTTTTCGGTAGTTGAAGTTTTCTAAGCTTTTGGAGTTATGGGAGTTTGTAAGGTCCTTGTGAAAGATTGTAAGGTATAATTAGCATATTTGAAATCCAAGTTGGCTAATATATATAGAAGTGGTGGACCATATAGTTCAATTGGAGTAAATAAGATTCAACATTTTGTGAGTGCTCGCCCCAACCCTTCGTAGCCTTAGTTGTTACTTTATCTTTTTTGTTACTCACAACTCGAGATGTCGAGACATTATTAGATACTTGAACATATCGTATTATTTCATGTTGTGTGATGTTATTTTCAGATATTTAATGTTCGTCATTTAAAGTTTTATGTATATGTATGTTGATGAAATCAGTAAATGTAGGATTGATGCTTTGAATTATGAGATTTTAATGGTTAAGAAATGAGAGAAACCCTGATTGATGTATGTTTCAATTTTTATGAATTTCTAATACGTATACATATATGTACATGTGATTTTATGGGACTACTAATGTGTGCAATGAGTGTGCAGATATTTTAGCCGAGAAAATCGACGGAGGAACATAACTGATCTCTATGTGCTAATTTTGAAAAACTTGTTGTTCGTAATTCAAGTATTTTATTTGTGAGATGTATGTATTTTCTTTCTGTGTTTAGTGAATGTTAATGTTCGTAACTATGTTCTTTTAGTGTCACTTGACACTCGTGAATTGTTTGTGCTCTTTAGCGTGCTAGTTAGGGTTAGCTGTGTAACCCATGGACCTAAGTCGATTTAAGCTAGTGTTAGTTGCTAATTGGGTTCTTAATCAAGTTTAGTCATCCTTAATCCAGATTAGTGCTTAA
Organism: Cupressus sempervirens; assembly: GCA_028749045.1. Taxonomy (NCBI): domain Eukaryota; kingdom Viridiplantae; phylum Streptophyta; class Pinopsida; order Cupressales; family Cupressaceae; genus Cupressus; species Cupressus sempervirens. The sequence goes on along the minus strand of CM053785.1, from coordinate 840,015,921 downwards.
TTTACATTTTAGAGTTGTTAGTTGGTCCTAATTAATCCTTAGCTTTTGTTGGGCTCTCAACCTATTCCTAAGGCTTTAAAACATGGAATATTTATACCCAAGGGGTATGGGTATGGGTTAGGGGTCTTTTCCAACCCCTAAGCCCCTTTTATTGACTTTTGAGACCACTCAAAAAGTCTCTTTTTGCTTTTGTGCGAAAATTGACTATGGCTACCATGAGTTTCATTACCCCACCTCCACTTAGTGTTTAACCATAGTGTGGGTTGAGTTAGGAGTTTCTAGAATTGTAAGTGGGTGGGTGAAGTTATTGATCCTTTTTGGGTGGTTGAGTTGGAGGCTTATTTAGAGGCCTTTCTTGGTCTAGTTGGGGTTGTTACCCAATCTCTACATTTAGAGAGGAGTTCTTGAAGGTTGAAGCAAGGAAAGGGAAACTCTACTCAAACTTGTTCATTTCCATTACCTCTTTGTGAAGGTTGGAATTCTCATCTCCCTTGTTTAGATTTCATTCTTGTTTCATAGTTATGCTACCTTGTTGTTGTTTCAATATTTTTATGTTTGTGGGTATGTTGGGAAGCTTTGAAAACCATGTTATTTTTGGATGATTTCCTTTCATGTTTATGTTTGCAATTTTTGAGATTTTTCTTGCATGGGTGTTTTGGTATTACTCACCCTTGGAGAGGGCAGAAGTGATCAATTTTGGGAAAGGTTTTTTTAGTCGGACTCCAACCAGTGTAGACTCTCTTCTCAGGATGATAAGAGGGAGAAAGGGTAGGGTGTTATGGGCCCCTACCTATCAACACAAACCTTGTATGATTATGGTATGTTGAAATGGAAGAACAGAAGTTCTTGGTACATAGCTCCGATTGGGCATTTGTTTAGTGTTGTGCTTGACTTCTCCTGGTTGGAAGAATCCACCTTTCCCTAGTTTTGATTCATTGTGAATCCTATTGTGTAAACCATGTATGAATATGTATGTTTGATTGTCTCTTGGTTATGCTTGGTTGTCACCCAATCAGATTCTGTTCCCTCCACAGTTTGTAGAAGTGTGTTGCAAAATTTGATATGGAACCCTTGATGAGGGCCATGAAGGAAATTTAATTTAAGTGTTGTAATTTAGGATTGAAATCCTATGTAATTTGTATCTCAAAACCTTGTTGTAATGGCAACGACGCCGAGTTTTCTTCCTAGTTCTTTCCCGGCTGAGCTTTTGAATCAAGTTTGCCAATAAAATTGGTGTTTGAGTATAATTGGTTATCATGTGATTTAATCATGATTTAAATTTAGATGGACGCACATCAAAAATAGGATGGAATTGATGATGTTCAATTTGGTAAAATTTCAAATTTTCTTTTATGTTGAAAATGAAAATTATGATCATGGATGTAGATTCAGTTTTGCATGATTATTGGAATCAAACAATTCTTGCATTATTGATTTAAAATGGATAATTCATATTCTTAGTATATTAAGTTGTAACAAGTCCTTATAGTTTTAAAAAAGGCTGATTTTTTTTATGGGTTTGGAGGTGGGAAAAGTAACGTGGAGTTAGCTGGGGGGTAGTTTAGGTTAGTATTATTATTATTATTTTTAATTTATTAAAAATGTTTAGTTAGTTTTATTATTAGTATTAGTTTAGTTTATTTAATTTAAGATTAGTTTAAAATTAAAGTTAGTTTAAGTATATTAGATAGTTTTGTTTTAGGAAATGTAATTTTTATTTTTAAAATTTAGTTAGTTAATTTAATAAATGGATTAGTAGTAAATTTGGTTATGTTAATACATTTGTTTATTGGGTGATCCCACAATAATGGGTTCCAATTTTTGACCAATTTTGACACTGAAATCAATATTTTTGCAACAAACGTCACGTTCAAGTGACTATATCTCCAAAACTATAAATAATTTCAAGATGACATAAATTAGTGATTTTGAATACTTTTTTCCTACTTTGGAACTATATTTTTTAATCTAAAAAAAAAAAATATTTATGTCAATTTTTTTTATCTCCTCTGAAAAGTGGTACATAATAAAATTCAATATTTTAAAGAGTGACAGTCCATTTGACGCACATAACTTTTTTTTTTAGAAATGATAATGAAGTAATTCTTTCGGTGTTGGATTTCTAACATCAATATCTAGTGTTTGCATTTGGTTTGATTTATTTTTGTTGAATATTGTATAGTTTATGAAGTTTTGAAGTGACACGAATTGTAATTTAGACATACGTTCTGTTTGACACAGATAATTTGAAGTCAATTTATCATAAACCTAAATTTTTTTTTGAATAGTAAGGTATCTCAATAAGCTAGTGCCTACATATTTTTTTAAAAAAATTTGACCTAATTTACTAATTTTCCCGAAGTGTCGAAGTTGGTTGATGTTCAATCGGGAATGAACCGGTAATGAACCTATAATGAGTTAAACTCATATTTGAAAGTCTTAACGACTAAAATATGTATTAAAATTATAGTCATTGGAAATCTTACTCCGAGCAGCACATTTTGACATTTTTTATTTTATAGTAGGAGATCATTCTCCTACAATTATGGGAGTCAAAAGAGAAAAAAATAAAAAAAATAATGAAAAATGAGTTCAAATTTTTCTAATTTTGAGCGTTTGCTCGAACACTGTGTTCAAGCGAACATATTATGCATGTTCACATGAACACATGTTTAGGCGAACATGTTCATTTCACTTTCATGGCGGTCGAGAAAATATCTAGCTATGTTCGTGCGAACATAGCTAAAAATTTCCTGTTCGTGCGAACAATCGAAAAAGCCAAAAAATTATCAAAAATGGGCCCTGTGCCTACATGCATGAAACATCATTCTATCCGCGAAACAAAAACCACCATGTCTCACGTTTCAATCATTGATTGCAAATTTTCATTATAGACGTCATTTTGTGCCATCAATCTCTATATTTAGTATCAACCTGATAGTGCATTGCAGGCCTGTCTTTGCCATGAATTTTGTCCACAGATAAATCGAAGGTAGGTGACAGATTTCTCAATATTTGCAAATTAATATTCTTCCTATCTCCGTTCACGCTTTCATCAATATTTCTTATCTTCGTTCACATTTAATTGAATTTTTTAATTTATAACTTGAATTAATAAAAAATATTTAATTTTATTTTCAAATCAAATTCATTTGATAAAAATAAATGTGTCATAACTCTTTATGAATTCTCAATTTCTATAAAGAAATAATCTAAGGTTTTCATTTCCTTCTAGAACATAGATTAGATGATTTTTTGTTACTAATGGTCTCCTTGCAGCATGTGGCAATTGTGGGATGAAGACATGATCATAACAAACTACTAATGTTTGCTTTGTAGGACGTTGTCGAAGACCATTGTGTGTTTGTCAAAACCATGTGTGTGGATTTATTAGATTAAATAACACTTCATTTGGTGCTTAAAATGAACTTTTTATTTTTTGCCTAACGTATTTATAGTGTTTAAATCCCTAGGAATTGCATTGGACGTATCCTCTCCCCTCGTCATTCGTGGATCTTGGGTGTAAGAGAAATCCATGTAACTTCTATAGGAGGCCTGCCTTGGACCAAGATACTCGATATTGGGTATGCCAAGGGATGACCTTAGAGCGGTAACAAGCCAAAAGCCAGGTCAATGTTCCAGCCGCTATATAAAACTCGATTACGGTGAAAGTCGTGTTGGCGGTATTGCTGAGTGATAGCTCTCCTCCAGTATCCTTGTGGTGCGTCAAACCCCGATTCTCGGGGTTGGGAGACCTTTTGAGGAAGTTTATCACTCACTTGCTGAATGGAATGCCCTTACTAAAAACCATGTTTTAGTGGCCAAAATCCTTTCTATCCACTGGCTCAAGGGGTCACCCATGCCCGTGAAGACATCCTACATTCTCGCGGTCCTTAGTAGAGACAACAGTCCCTTGGGAAGTCATGCCCCTTAGGATTGTGGTGCCAAGGTCCTAAGTTGTCCGCTTTGGATAAGCACGGCTGAACTTTGGTTCAAGTAGGAATTCAGTGGATACAGTCCTAAAGCCTAGGTTGTGGTGTGACTGTTCACTTTTAACAACAGCTATTCTTGTCTTAATGTGTCTTGCGTGTGTGTAAAACATAATCAAGATAAAAGCCAACATTCAAATTTACACCTTGAAAATTTGCAAAACCTTGTCAAAATATCAAACATTGTCAAAACATTACAAACTTTGGTTCAATACATTCAAACCTTGGAAAACATAGCAACTTGTGCTCCTAAACGTGCTTGGCAAAACATAGATTTCACTCTTGCATAGCATCCACTTGCATTCTTCATAGTTTGAGCCTCATACTTGCATCATATAGACTTCATATAGCACCTTTTTAGTATCCCTCATATTCACATTGCAATCATTAGCATTTAAGTTTGCATCCTTTGCATTTCACCTCAAAAATTATCACTTTGCATCTTCCATCTTGCATCTTTGCATACCCAACCCTCATCTTGACTACTTTAACCATCATTTTAGATGTCCTACACATCATTTTGAGCATTCATTTCAAATTATCTCCTTCAATGTGTCTCTCCCTCACTGCTCCCTCCCTCTCCCACACACACATAAACAATATTTACTTGTGTCTCATTTTTATATTCATCCCTCCATCTCTGTCTACCCCTTTCACTTCTCTCATCACCTATCCATTTTTTTCTCCACATACACCTCTTCTCTATATCCATATTTCTTCTCCATCTCTCCCTTTATCCATCTCTATGCTTATATCTCCCTCTCTACCTTCTCTTAGTTATATATTTCATTCTCACTATCTTTGTTTATCTCTTCCTTTTATCTCCATATCCCTCTTCTTCTCAATCCCTTCACCAATTGGGCCTTTTCTCCATCTCTATAGAGGCACTAGTAAAGTTTGACCCATTTTTCAACAAAAAATTTGGAAAACATAGCTCTTAGAATTGCCTTAGTTTCAGCCCAGCTTTCCAACTGCTACCTATGTCAAGGTAGATTTGGCTTTGTCATTTTGATCTGATCTTTTTTTGTCATTTTTTTGATCAAGATCCAAAGTCTATTGTCATAACATTAAACTCTTAGGTTAATACCTTGTAAAGATTTCACCTAAGTTCAAAAAACCTTATGTATACCGAGCTATCATTAGCATAATCATATTTCTAAATGTCATTTTTGACTTACCCTAGTGGTATATCCCCCTCATATTGTATTTTTCAAACCCTAACATCATTTTCACTATCAAACCCTATCAAATTGTCCATCAACCAACTTGTCTTCTTGATCACCTATCCTCATTTTTCATAGCCTAAACGTCATTATCAACCCTAGGAAACCATCCCTTGCATAGTCCACTTTGCGTACACCTACCTTTAAAATCCTTACCAAGTCCAAAACATAACCCTAACCTTCACTTTGCACAGCATAATCTTCATCTTGCATACCTTCAAAATGACACCTTGCATTTGCACTTGCATAACATCCCTAGGACATTTGTACTTTGCATATCAAAACCCTAGGTCATTTAACATTTCCTCACATTGCATAACATCCCTAAACACTTAAAAATATAAAAAACACTCATATCTTGCATACCCACATCTTAATTATCAAGTTTTGACCTCTTTTATCAATTGCAACCCTGTTTTTCCAACTGCACACTTCATGGGCGCAGTTGGTAGTTTCAGGGCGCACTTGGTAGTTTTAGGATGCACTTGGTAATTAGGTGTTTCATTCTAGGTTCCAAAACCCTAATCTGCACTTCCACACCTTGCATTGCATCCCAAGACCTTAAGAAACACTCTAAATCACTCAAAACACTCAAAATTTGCATTTTAAGAAACTTTGGAGCTACAACATTTGCAGAAAAAAGAAGGACATGGGAGCTACAAATAAAAGAGGGGGTTTCTAACCTTGTGTTTACTTTTTTTGATTAGTTTGGCTTTCATGGTAGACTAGTGGGTGTTAATGTATGTTGATTGAGTTTTGTAATTTCTCATAGTATATTATGCATTTAACCCATTTTCCTAGTCCTACAATAAGAACAAAAAAATTAAAGAGACAAAACAATTATATATTTTATAAGAAATAAAAATTTATTTTTTAGGACAAACATTATAGTATTCATACCATGTTATTTGTTTGTGATTCAATGATGGCTTAAGAAGGATTTGGTGCTTTGCTACTTGTAAAGAATGCGACTCACAGATTTTAGTCATATAATGAAAAATATTTATGTCTTGTTGCAAACGACTGCATTCTATTGATTTCTATCAAATAATTTAAAAGTACTGACAGCGACGGACAAATCCGTACAGTGATTTTTTTATCTGGTTACTGCACGAAATTTATCTTGAGGCAAGGGATAATTTTTTTTTTTTTTATAATGGGAAACAAGAGAGGAAGGAAAAACAAATATGCAAGGAAAAGATCTGATGAAGCAGAACAAAGAAATATTCAAAAAACTATGGAACGTTATCATCAAATTAAACAAGGTGAAGGAAATGTTAAAGAAGGCTCAACAGAAGTACAAGTAGTGCCTATGGGAGAGAGGTCAGGAACACTTCCTATGGAATCTCAAACAATGAATGTTGAAGAAGGTTCAAGATCAGTCCCTACAGAGGTTCAAATAACAGAAGTTGGAGAAGGGTCAGAATCTTTCCTTGTTGAATCTCAAATAATGGATGTTGGAGAAGGCTCAAGATCGGTCTCTGTAGAAATTCCAGTAACAGAAATCAGAGAAGGGTCAAGATCAAGTACAGGAACTAGTATGGATGAACTCTTAAATATTGTCCAATCTGTAAAGTATGGTATTTCTCATAAGAATTTAGATCATTTACTTAAAATGGATGTAGATAAATTGAGAAAACTTGCAACTAGTGTTCAACCATTAAGTTTTTCTAAGAGAAGGTCAATGAAGAAGAGGATAAGAGAAATTATGACTCAATTTGATAATATTGAAACACTTGAACAAGCTCAGTTGCTTTCACTTTTGCTTACACAAAAAAAGTTGTAAGAGGCATTGAAATTGTTAGGTGTAAACACAACATCAAAAAAGAGAAGATTTTCTAACATGCAAACTGATTTGATTGAAAATGTTAAACAAGGTTTGAGAAACATAAGAAAACACTCTAGAACTAAAGATAAGTCTGCGGCAAGAAAAGTGATGTTGATGTCTATTGTAAGTAAGAATATGACCCAAAATAGACAAATATCTTCATTTTCATCTGAAATGGGTTTTAGTAGGAAAACAATGAGAGAATATGTTAAGAAAAGATTAATTGTGGATGACAGTACTATGGAGGGCAATTGGGCAATCATGTGTAGAGCACCTCATTCTGATAGGATTGAAGAGTTATTGAAAAAATTAATCATATCATTTTGGATTGATAACACTTGTCCTTCATCAAATAGTAGAGATGTTATTAGGCATAGGATTGCACCTGGTCAATATGAACATCATACAAAACATTGGTTGGACACAACACAGCATGAGTTATATGTGTCATTTTGTAGTCAACATCCTAATGTAAAAGTTGGGCAAACATTGTTTGAAAAATTGAAGCCATACTTTGTGAGGTCAAACAAAGTGTTTGAAACGTGTTGTTGTCATCATCATATTGAGTTTGATCTCCACTATCAGGTATTTTGAAAGTTTGTAGAAGACACATATGGTTTTCATGTTGCTCCTCCTAGTAGGAGAAGTGAGTTTATATCATCCATTTTGTGTGACAACATAGATGATCCAGCTGGTCAAATAAATTGCATCAAAGGATTATGTGAAACATGTGGTGAATTGGCTCTATTTCCTTTGAAAATTGAAAATATTGATGTAACAAAAATATTGAATTGCAAAAGTTACAAGTATGTCAAGAATGAAACAAAGTTGGGGAAAGAAACAAAAAGGTTGGAATATGTTGAAGAGGAGTTGCATGTTCTAACATTTATGGACAGATTTAAGAAATTGATTCAACCTTATATTTGTCATGCATTTTTTGTAAAGTGGCAACTACAACAGTTTCAAACTCTGAGAGATAATTTTCCACTTGGAAAAATTGTATCAGTTGTTGATTTTGCAGAAAACTATTCATTTGTTCATCAGAAAGCAATTCAATCAAATTATTACTTTAATAAGCAAGTCACTATTATGGTACATGTTTTTTATAGACATGCATAGTTAGATTTGGATGGTGTTCAGAGTATAGTTCAAGCACGAGTAATTATAAAGGAATATCATTTTTATATAAGTGATGATAAAGAACATGACATTCACTATGTAGAACATTGCTTCAATACTTTCTTTTCTTATTTGAAAGAAAGAAACATAAATGTTGATAAACATTATATTTGGTCTAATGGATGTGCCGCGCAGTTTAAATCATCTAGACCATTTTATGCATTGTGTAGATATCATGGCAATGAGAATATAAAACACATATGGAATTTCTTTGAGAGTGGTCATGGAAAAGGTGAACATGATGGTGCTGGAGCTTGCATCAAATGTGCTTTGCGAAAATATCAAATGAATTATCAGGGAGTTTGTGTAAATGATGCACATGATGTTTTTGAATGGTGTAAGACTCATTTTACATTAGATGAGGTCGGGACATCATCAACAATGAGTCGACAGACACCATATAGAGTCTTTTGGGAGATAACAGGTATGGATGTGTACGTCTATTTAACTTTTATGCACGATTAAATTATAAAATTTTATTGTTAAGTTTTATTTTTGAATTCGTTGAAGTTTAAATTTAATTTTTCTATATTTTTAATTTAACGAATTTTCAGGTGTCAATAGAAAAAACATGCATGGTTGCAAGAGGATAGAAAAGACACGTTCTTTACATTCAGTCATGAGTACAGATAATTACAATTGGACATTGAAGACAAGAGAATACTCATGTTTTTGTGATAGTTGCATTGATGAAAACTATGAAGAATGCATCAATCAGACACATAGATATACAGGTGCATGGATTTTGGTACCACTTGATGTTACCAATAAATTTGATAAAGAAGATGAAAATTTTGATGATATTCCATTGATTTCTGATGATTATAATCATATCTCTGGATTGGTAAAAGTGGGTGAGTATCATAAAAAATAATCTCAAGTTTTTATTTAATTATCGATTTCAACTGTCTTATATATATTGTACACATGCATTCATGTATACTTGTTATGCAGGAGATGTCTTTGCAGTGATTGCTAAGCCTGGAAATCATGAATGTGTTAGTTATTATTTATTGCGATGTACTGCAAAGAGGACAAAGTTATATGACCCTGAAGAAAGTGATGGAATGTTGTTCCCCATAGCTAATATACAACTGTACATGCACATATATATTTAAATAAATATATATTTAGGTAACTTCATATCTGTCAAATTTTAAAACACTTAAATTTGTGGTACAGGTTTTGTTGTGATAGAGGGGACATATTTGAAGCAAGAGAAAATAGTCCAATATGGAATACACTTTGTTGATTATCAACCTGACAACAAAGTTTTACAATATAGCCACCTGGTCATTGCTACAAGGCTTTGTCTGCATCCAGTCAAACTTAAGCATGCACGTTGCAAGTGGAGACTAGACAGTGAAGATCATGAAAAAATATTGCATGTTATAAGTGTACATCATGGATGATTAGACCTTTGAGATTTATTTTATAATAATTTGAATATCAACTTTGGTGAAATGTGTTTTCAATTACATACTATGGTGAAATTGTGAATATCAACTTTGGTGAAATTGTGTTTTTAATCTGAATATCTGAGTTTCAGTAATCATTAGTTTATTTAAAAAACTATAATATTAATTGTACTATGGATGCATTTAATAATTTAACAACTCAATATAAATAGGCTAGAAGTTAGTTCAAACTTACATAATTTCATTATCTATGTTACAATTCTTAAATATCAACTTCTTTTCAAACTATTGAATTTCATCTTGAATTAAATGTGTTTAGATTAATTGTACGATCATAAGTTCTTTATTTTCATTAATTTATTAAAAAATTATATAATTTAATAATTTAAATTAATTGTACCATGGATGAATTTAATAATACTTCACCTTAAAAAATTCCAAGGAAATTCAAGTAGTTTCAAACAATAAATATGGTGATTTTGTATCATTGTAAAACAAAACGCATACTTTCTAAGCCCACGGAGGTCCTCCAAAAGTTATAATTAAAAACCATATGTTAAAGAAGATCAGAAACATTATTATTACGATAAACTTCCACGACAAACCACTTTAGAGTCGGTTCAAAAAAAATTGTTGGATGACTAAAAATTGAACTCTCGTTAAAAAAAAAGTATTTTATGATTGTAAGCCTTTATAAAATTAATTTGAAAATGAAAAAAATTACTATTCTTAGTTAGGGTATGTAATCCTTTGATTTGACAATTTAAAATCAGTAGAGAACATTCTATTCTGGTTAAAATTAATTTTCTATTTTTCAGGTAGTTTATTAACATTGAGTTATTTACAAAAAAAATGAGCCTACACATTGATCAGGAAAAATTACTAGTTGAGGCTTTTGAGTGCATTATTTCTCTCACTTCCATCACAATGCGAGGAAACTCATAATTTAAAACAGATACAACACAACTTAAATGTATTCCAAATTGATGAAGAGCAACTTCTACTCCACCAATACCAGAAAATAGAGAAAGTACTCTGACACAATCAGGATATAATGCTTTCAAGGCTGATAAATGATATGCAACTATATCTGTTTGGAATGAATTACCCAAACAACACAAGCGGTCAATCGGACAAGAAGTTCTACGAGTGTGATCTCTATCAAATTTTAATATAAGCTCTATCTCATGGAACTCTAGAGGGACGAGGTCACCTGACCCCACCCATACCAAATTCCATCTTCACAATTTTGAAGTATATATTTCTGCGCACTATCTTGTAGTTGCCCTCGTGCATTCTGAATCATAACTCTCTGTTGATCAATAAGGACAGTGCCACATCGTCTTGAGTCTATGGAATTTTTTTTTGTCATCTGATCCCATGAAGGCCAATACTTTTTTATTTGCAGAAGTGCTTCCTGGATAGTCATGGGGGGAGAGGTTCTGCTTGAAATCGCTCTTCTATTGGAAGGTTATGCACATACCCTCTTGCTCTTCACCTTAAAAAGTTCCAAGGAAATTCAAGTAGTTGCAAACAATAAATATGGTGATTTTGTATCATTGTAAAACAAAACGCATACTTTCTAAGCCCACGGAGGTCCTCCAAAAGTTATAATTAAAAACCATCTGTTAAAGAAGATCAGAAACATTATTATTATGATAAGCTTCCACGACAAACCACTTTAGAGTCGGTTCAAAAAAATTCGTTGGACGACTAAAAATTGAACTCTCGTTAAAAAAAAGTATTTTATGATTGTAAACCTTGTAAAATTAATTTGAAAATGAAAAAAATTACTATTCTTAGTTAGGGTATGTAATCCTTTGATTTGACAATTTAAAATCAGTAGAGAACATTCTGTTATGGTTAAAATCAATTTTCTATTTTTCAGGTAGTCTATTAACATTGAGTTATTTACAAAAAAAATGAGCCTACACATTGATAAGGAAAAATTACTAGCTGAGGCTTTTGAGTGCATTATTTCTCTCACTTCCATCACAATGCGTGGAAACTCATAATTTAAAACAGATACAACACAACTTAAATGTATTCCAAATCGATGAAGAGCAACTCCTGCTCCACCAATACCAGAAAATAGAGAAAGTACTCTGACGCCATCAGGATATAATGCTTTCAAGACTGATAAATGATATGTAACTGTATCTATTTGGAATGAATTACCCAAACAACACAAGCGGTCAGTCGGACAAGAAGTTCTACGAGTGTGATCTCTATTAAATTTTAATATAAGCTCTATCTCATGGAGCTCTAGAGGGATGAGGTCACCTGGCCCCACCCATACCAAATTCCACTCTTCACACTTTTGAAGTATATATTTCTTCACACTATCTTGCAGTTGCCCTCATGCATTCTGAATCATAACTCTTAGTTGATCAATAAGGACAGTGCCACATCATCTTGAGTCTATGGAATTTTTTTTTGTCGTCTAATCCCATGAAGGCCAATACTTTTTTATTTGCGGAAGTGCTTCCTGAATAGTCATGGGGGGAGAGGTTCTGCTTGAAATTGCCAATAGGTTTCCCAGGAACTCCAAAACCAATTAGTTCATTGGGACACAAATTAGGGATTGCATCACATAATTCAAACATTGCTTGCTTGTCTTGCATAGTACCCTCTATGTATTTTTTATACTTCAACACTTTCATTATCTATGTTACAATTCTTAAATATCAACTTTTTTTCAAACTATTGAATTTCATCTTGAATTAAATATATTTTTAATTGTATGATCATAAGTTCTTAATTATCAAATTTAGTTTATTAAAAAATTATATAATTTAATAATTTAAATTAATTGTACCATGGCTGAATTTAATAATTTAAATTCATTTATCAACTTGTACACATATACACGTCTCAAGAATAAACATCTACAGATCTAATATATCTCTATGTATCTGAAATAAAAACTTTAAATCTTGAATAAATATACGTCGACCAAGTGGATGAGGATGACGACTATGAAGATAATGGCCAATAGAATCTGATGTGATACTAGCTGCCACAGATGCAATGTGCCCAATAGTGTCAATTGCTTCCCTTTGGGAAGCAATGACAACTCTATCTGCAATAGGCGCATGTGTAGGAATCACAGGAGGCATCCTCGGTCCAACAAACTGTCTAAGATCTGAAGGTGGCAGATGTTCTACACTGCGATACTGGTCATGATCTGCCACCTAACCATGGCCCTATCCATAATAATCAAGAATATCCAAGTAGTTGACATTGAGCCCTATACGGAACTCAGCATACAACTGCTATGCAAAATAAAGGGGTATTTGGTCGTTATTAGGATAACGACCATATGCAGCTAAAAATTGTGGATAGATCATGCTAGCAATAATAGGGTCTCTATATCGTGTGACTCTGTAGCCTCTCACCCTACCCTGTGTCCCCTCATAAGCTAGAAATAACTCTCTCCAGATGACATCTTTGGGGGCTACCCTCTTAACGTCATCAAATGATGCATCTCCTGAAACCTCAGCCCTAAGCTCCCTAAATATGGAAGCTAATATGGCAGGAGTAAATGAATGGTGACCTCTAAACCTAGCTGTCAAATCCTGTAAACTCTTACATATCGTAGTACATATGTCTCTATAAACACCATCATCAGAGCTCAATATAGAGTGCTTTAGTCTAGCAACCTCATGCTCTGAAATGCAAATAATGCATCAATATCGATGCGTGGAGGTGGTGCAGCAGGATCTCCAGCAGGAGCTGCAGGTGCAGCCTGACTTGGAACATGAGCCGCACTAGGAGCTAGAACATGAGCTACACGACGAGCCCTACGTCGAGGTACATGAGGAGCCCCACCAGAAGCTGTAGCACGAGCCCCACCACGAGCTGCACAAGGAGCCATATCAGGATCTGCATCAGGTGCTGCAACAGGAACCGCATCAACCTGTGTCATAGTAGGAGCCACAGTAGGAACTACATCAGGTGTCACACTAGAAGCCGCATCAAGCACATCGTGTGAAGCCATATCTGTAAAAATGTATGAAGAGCTAAATTGTCTGTTGTACATACTTTTTTGATTTTAACATTAAAAATTATACACATGTAATTAAACATACATCACACATCATAGACCTAGATAATCTGTAACACATCTAGACCTAGATTAATTTGCATATAAGTATAAGATAACTTTAAAGTTGAGAGTTTGGTTATGGTTAGAGCTAATTTGTTATTCTAAGATTTTATTATATTTTGGAGGGTATTATTAGAGAATTCAATTAAAGGGTACCTAATAAATTATTTATATTACTCTTAAATGATAATGTTTCAAGGTTTGAAATTCTTGATTGATATTATTAGTAGAGTGAGTCACTAGACTCATAGGTGGCTCTCATTTGCTGGGAGGGTTACCTTGCTCAAGACTGTGATTCAGGCTCTTCCTATTTACAGGTGTTCAGTGCAAACACCTCTCGTGGGAGTTTTGAAAGATTTTGATGCTTTGTCACGACAATTCATTTGGTCAGGCAATCTCCAATCCTCTAAATGGAGCTTAGTCAACTAGGACACGATTTGTTTGCCTAAGTTTGCTGGGGGTCTAGGCCTTAAATGTATGGCTCTTGGTGTCAAAGCTCTTGCTGCAAAGTTATACTAGAGATGGTGCAAGAATCAAGATCGGGATTGGGCAAAGATTCTGACCCATAAGTATTTCTTAGGAGTGGAGGTCTAGGATATTCCTAGACTTGAGCTTAATGGTAAGGGGTCCTTTATTTGGGATACCCTTAAAAGGGGTGCTCCTCTTATCAAGGATGGCCTTTTCTGGATCAATAATGAGGGGTCAAGTGTGTTATTTTGGGAGGACTCTTGGGATGGCCACCTTCCTATTCTCTCCAGTTTTCCCCACCTTTTGCCTCTGTTTCAAATTTTTTCTTTCGTTGGCTGGACCACGGTAGATCACTTCAAGACTATTCAGAGGTGTGGATTAATGGAGGTGGCTAGTTGGAAGGATCCACAAATTTGGCCCACAGGGGGCTCCTCAGAGATTCGGGCTGAACTGGCACATATTCTCTCTACTAGGCTTTATAGCTCTTCTAAAGACAAAGACATCCTGGCTTGGGGTCCTTACCCAAAAGGTAAGTTTAGTGTGGCCCAGGGATATGCTCGACTGGATAGCCAATGTAATGTAGTTCAGGTGGTTCCCTGGTGGAGGAAGGTCTAGAGTAAATTTTCTTGGCTGAAATGTAATTTTTTTCTATGGTTGGTTGGGCAAAATAAGTGTCTTACTTGGGATAATCTCCAGCAAAGAGGGTTTCAGGGACCCTCTTTCTTTCCCCTATGTATGTTGGATGGGGAAGATGTTTCTCATGTTTTCTTCTTATGTCCTCTCTCTAGAAAGATCTGGCATAAGTGGTGGGAGGCATGGTGCCATAGCCGTATTCATGCCGAATCTCTTATTAAATTTTGGGATAGCCTTGGCAGACGCCCTATGAAAACTTAATTCCTTCAGGTGGCCTGGGCTATTGGACCTTCTTTCATTCTGTGGAATCTTTGGTTGGAGCATAACCTATGGAACCTTTGGTTGGAGCATAACCATTAGATCTTCTATAATTCCAACTTGGGAGCCACTAAACTATGGCAGTTGATCCTAACTAGGCTTCAAGAGACTATCTTTGCTAAATGTGATATGTCAGAGCCGATAGATCCTGGTGATTCTTGTATTATCAGGAATTTAGGATTAGTGGATAAAGGATTTGGAACTAGTAGCAGTAAGAGATCTCAGCCATGAAAGAGGAAGGTTTGTAGAGTGGGGAGATGGAGTCTTCCTCCTAATGCAGTCCTAAAGATTGACACTGATGGCTCTTCCCGTGAGAATCCTGGATTGGCTGGAGTGGGGGGGATTGGGAGAGATGCAGATGACAATGTTATTTTCATATTCTCTATTCAAAAAGGAGTTCAATCCAATAACATGATGGAGGCTTTGGCCATTAAGGTGGCTATGGAGCGGGCTTGTTCTCTTGGTTGGAGGAGAATGGTGTGTGAGTTCGACTCTCAGATTGTTGTGATATGATAAATAACCGGAGAGTGGATGAATCTAGCTGGCAAATTGCCTCTATAGTTAGAGAGATTCTCCACTTGAGTAGCTTTCTGGATGGGATCTCTTTCTATCATATTCCTAGGGAATGGAATGGAGTGGCTGATGTCTTGGAAAAATGGGCATCAGAGAAAGGTGTTGGTTGGGATATTTCTGTTAGGGATGATCTTCTTGCTGATCTTGCTGGGACTTTCGAGCAATTAGTGGAAAAGGACAGAATGTAATTGGTTTTGGGTTGGTGTTTTGGTTGGTTGGGTCTGAGGCCTTCTATAATTTGGTTTTATTTGAATAAATTTTTACCCCTTTTTTTTTTTTTTTAAAATAATGTTTCGAGGTTTAGGTTTCAAGTTGGGTTACATATATATCATTTAAAACAAGGGTCATACTTCATGTATGTGCATGTATCTCAAATGTAATTTTTAACAATTTAGGATTAGGGTCAACTTGTTTTAATTTTATGTAAGTTAGGCTTCAATTAGGTTTTCAAATAGGGTTTTAGTGTAATTAGGCTCAATTTTAGGGTAAGATTTAAGACCTTATGACACTGTTAGGGTTTACATGAACTTACATAATTTCTATTATTAAATTTAAGGGTTAATATTAAAGTCCATGGTTAAGAATTTAGGATAAGGGAACTTAGCATATGAAGTTTATGATTTGGTTCAAGATTATGATTTAGGGTATTTATTATCATTTATAATATTGGGTTTAGAAATTAAATTTTAAGGTCAAGGTTAGGGTTTGGATAATGGTTAGGGTTAGGGTTTGGTTAGGGTAGGGTTAGGGTTTGGATGTACATGTATGTTATATTCATACAGGTAGAAATGCAAATTAATCTACATTCTTATATATGTATAATTTAGGATCTCCCCTTAAGACATGTCATTGAATTATATAGTTAATTATATACTTCTAATTATTAAGACATTAAAAATAATAACATATGTACATTTAAACATGAATATTGAAAACATATGTATGTACATCTATATCTACGACATGAACATATCTACATGTACATTTATGAAATAAAATATACATTTTAATCTACATTCTTATGCATAGTTTAGGATCTCCCCTTAACACATGTGTTATTAAATATAGTTAATTACACTTAGTTATAAGATAAATTAAGATCAATAGTTAACATATACACAAATTATAAATATAAAAATGTGAATTTATTAAAAATATGTACATACATTTACTTTTAACCATGAACAAATATACATGTACATCTATGTTCAAAATAAAAAATTATACATTTTAATCTATATTTTTACATGTACAATTCAGGATCTAGACCCTTAAGATATGTCATTTAATTAAACTTCTAAGATTAAGACATTAAAGAGAATTTGACATATTTACATTTAACATTAACATATATATATATATATATATATATATATATATATATATATTTTAATTTTTTTTTTTTTAAATTTGATTTCTAAAATTTTGTAATGTTTTTCTAATTTTTTTAAAAATATTTTTTCTAATGTTTTTCTAAATTTATTTTCAAAATATTTGAAAACTATAAATTTTCTAATATTTTTCTAATATTTTTAAAATTTGTTTTCTAAAATTTATATTATTATAAATTTTCTAACATTTTTCTTATTTTTTTCTAAATTTGTTTTTAAAAATTTATATTAAATTATAAATTTTCTAATGTTTTTGTAATGTTTTTTCTAAGTTTATTTTCTAAATTTTATATTAAATTCTAAATTTTCTAATGTTTTTGCAATTTTTTTAAAAAAATTGTTTTCTAAATTTTATATTAAATTATAATTTTTCTAACTGATTAGAAGTTTGGAGGGCTGCTGACTACATCTGCAAAATACTGCGGCAACTAATTTCAGGTTTCTTCTGTCAAATTTTGATACTTTGCATAATAATTGTTGAATACAAGTCTGAATAGTTGTTGCCGCCTTTAAGGCAGCTGTAAGTGCACATCTACATTTAAAAATCACCCTTTATCAGTAGATTGAAAGAGTTTTCAGATTTTTCATATACTGTTGAATGTGTGCCAAGTGTTTGTGAAAATGTTATGATGTGTATTATGCATTTTAATGTCACTTCATAGTTGTTCATAAATCTACTCATTGGAAAGCAATTTATTGAGGAAATCAGCTTTATGAGTTTGCATACAAAGTGTTTGACAATATTCCTTAAGTTAAATTTCTACAAGTCAAAGTTCAAATCAGGGGAGGATATTATAGTGGTATCAGAGCTATAAGTCCTGCCATCCTGTGGAGGTCTCATAGGAAATTTGGAACTGGCAGATAGAGGGGAAAGTGTTTGATGAAATGTCAAAACACTAAAATCAGAGCATTTATGTTTGAGCATACGAAAGGGGCCTTATAATTTTTGCAATACCAGAGCAAGACAAAGTAGGAGTTCAGACCTGCAAAGAAAACAGTCTAGTTCATCCATACAGGGGGGTATAGAATCCAGTCATACAGACACAGCGGAGGTATTCTTTGATCAAGACAGCAATATGGGTGACTGAGATGACAGGAATACAAGATTAGGTGGAGGCGGGAATGCTGGTCCAGAGCTTGGAGAGGAAAGGTTCTTACAATTATTAGAGACCTTGGTACAGGGTCAGCGAGTAGCAGAACAAAGGGCACAGGAACAGAATCAGAGATTGGATCTTATGATGCAGATGATGGCTTGTCAAATGGGGTTGAATGCTAACATGGGTGGAGGAAATAATCAGAATGGTAACAATTAGAATGGAAATGATCAAGATGGGACACATAATGGAGATGAACAAGTTGGGAACAAATTCGATCATGCACCCCAACGAGCTAGGACAGTGAGTTGAAGGCCCATGATTCCTACATTTCCTCTTAAAGCTCCAGAGCAGCTCATACCAGAGAACCAGATTACTGATATACAAGACTAGTTGAGGAGAGATTGGGAAGCCAGAGGGCCAGATTTTACTGCTGCAATTACCTTTAGGGAGTATATGGATGTGTGGATGAAACATATGCCACGTGGACATGACAGGAACCAGAGCTATGAGCTACAGAAGAAAGTAGGGAGACTTGAGTTACCATATTATGATGGCTCGAGAAAGTCTGCAGCAAGAGCTTGGGTTCAAAAGATTGACACATACTTTCAATTGAACCCTATACCCAAGGAAGAAGCTATTAAGTACACATCAATTCATCTGGATGGGTTAGCACACGAGTGGTGGCATCATGGTATGGTCACTATGGGACATGCACACATTACCTCATATGTGGAGTTTACAGAGAGGCTGATTGAACATTTTGATAGGAAGGATCCAAAACTCCATTTCAAGGAGTTAGCTCAGCTTAAACAGTGGGGATCATTGGAAACATACATTTCAGAGTTTCAGAAACTTGCAGTGTTAGTAACAGATGTATCTGAACGGAGGATACTAGTTCTATTTATGGATGGGTTAGCTGATCCGTTGAGAGGGTGGATTAAAGCTCTCAACCCTCCCACTTTGCAGGAAGCCATTAAGAAAGCTTGTGACATGGATTCCTCTTCATCTTCAAAAAAAAAATTCCAGGCAAAGAGTTTCCCTTCAAGGAAAGATAAGGATAGGAAACCTTTTCATAACGAGGTTCAGCCAGCTAAGGAGGAAAGTAAGAGGTTGGACAATGAGACACTTAATGATCTCAGGAAGAAGAATCTTTGTTTTCATTGTAGGGATCCTTGGGATTTGTCACATAAGTGTCCATTGAAAGCAAAAGCTAAGCAGATGGAGTACTTTTCAGCCGAAGAGTCAGTAGATGGAGATTCAGAGCAGTCATCTGCATCAGATGGAGATGATGATAGTTCTTCACAGGAGGAAGCAAGCGGTGATAGCACAATAGCTCAGTTGTCAAGCATACAGGAGGCCGTCACTTTTAGAGTTAGGGGAACCTTGGATGGATAGAGAGTTGTGGCACTCATTGATACAGGGGTGACACATAACTTCATTGATGAGAAGTTTGTGACATGCAGAGGGCTACATACAAAGGAGCATAGGGGATTTAAGGTGATGGTTGCCGATGGCTTCAAAATTGAATGTACCAAGAAAATCTCCAACTTGCAGCTTTGTTTGGGAGATTATGACATGACATGAGATTTCTTTGTGGTCAACATTGGTGATCAGGATATGGTGCTTGGGATGAACTGGATGAAGTCTCTGGTAGAGTTTACATTTAACCTTGAGAAAATAGAAATGAGGTTTGAGGCAAATGGTAAGAAGATAGTGCTCAGAGGTTTGTCAGATGGGAGACTTCGAGTGGTGTCACTCAAGCGGATGCAAAGTTTCTTTAGACATGATCAGGTGCAGTGGGCAGTAGAGTTTAGAGTAATGCCTGAGATGACAGAGCAACATAGACAAGAGTATCCACCTGATGTACAAAAAATAATAACCAAACATACTAAGGTGTTTGGTGAGATACCTCCAGGGAGACCCTCGGATAGGGGAATCGAGCATGTTATTGAATTAGAGGAAGGGGCTAAGCCAGTTATCATCACACCTTACCGCCATCCGAAGAGATGTAAGGATGAAATAGAAAAGGCAATTAAGGAGTTGATTGACATGGGGCACATACGGCCAAGCAAAAGTCCTTTCTCTTCTTCAGTAGTATTGGTGAAGAAGAAGGATGGTACAATGAGGATGTGCATTGATTATAGGGAGCTAAACAAGAAGACAATCAAGAACCAATACCCTATCCTGTGCATCGATGAGCTTATTGATGAATTGCATGGTGCATGCTACTTCTCCAAGATTGATTTGAGATCCAGCTACCATCAGATACGGGTTAGAGAGGTGGATGTGGAGAAGATAGCTTTTAGATGCCACTATGGACATTTTGAGTTCTTAGTCATGCCCTTTGGGTTGACAAATGCCCCTCCCACTTTCCAGTCCTGTATGAATAGAGTGTTCAGAGATTAGTTGAGGAAGTTTGTGTTGATATTTTTTGATGATATACTGATATACAGCCATACTTGGGAGGAACATTTGAAGCATATTGATACAGTGCTCAGTATTCTAGAGAGGGAGTCATTATATGCCGAGATGAGTAAATGTGAGTTTGGGATGACAAAGTTGCTCTATCTAGGGCATATTATTAGTGCAAGAAGTGTTCGGGTTGACCCAGACAAGATCAGGGCCATTTTGGATTGGCCACCACCGAGGAACACTTCACAACTCAAGGGATTTCTCGGGCTTTGTGGGTTCTACCATAGATTTATGAAGGGATTTTCACAGATAGCAACACCACTTATAGATTTGACACGGAAAGATAGTTTCAATGGTCAAAGAGGGCTCAGGATTGTTTTGACAGGTTTAAGGAGCTGATGAGTACATGTCCAATTTTAGCCATTCCAGATTTCACCAGGCCCTTTGAGTTGCAGTGTGATGCCTCGAGAGAGGGCATAGGAGCTATTCTCATGCAAGAAAAACATCCCATCGCATATGAGAGTAGAAAATTATGAGGTGTGGAGAGAACCTACAACATCTACGACAAAGAGATGCTAGCAATCATGCATGCGCTAGCTAAGTTTATGCAGTACTTAGTGGGAAGTCGATTCACAGTAAAAACAGATCATAATAGCTTGAAACATTTCCTTGGACAGAAGGACCTTAATGACAGGCAACAGAAATGGGTGAGTAAATTACAGGCCTATGATTTCGACATAGCCTATGTCAAAGGGAAGAAAAATATTGTTGCAGATGCTTTATCTAGAAGGCCTCATTTGCTTGCTAATGGGATAGTCATGGATGATTGGAGAGAGATGATCTTGGCAGAATATGCTAAGGATAGTTGGGCATCTAGCATTATTGAGGGAGCTATTCAAGATAGTCGATACACTATCGTAAATGATCTGATCATCTACAAGGAAAGGATTTATTTAGTACTCGGGTCTTCTATGAAGCAGAAGATTTTGAGGGCATTTCATGATTTACCAATGGCAGGACATCCTAGATTCTTTAAGACATATCGGCAGGTGAGAGAGCGCTTCACTTGGAAAGGACTCAAATCAGAGGTGCTTCAGTTTGTGAGGGAATGCCCTGTGTGTTAGCAGAACAAATAGGAACATTCTTTTCCGAGTGGTTTACTACAGCCCCTACCCATACCAGAGAAGAAGTGGGATAGCATTTCCATGGATTTTATCACAAGCCTCCCCAAGGCAGAGGGTCAGGATTGTATCTTTGTTGTGGTAGACAGATTGACAAAATTTGCACATTTCTTTGCAATTTCGTCTACATATTCAGCAACACAAACAGCAGAACTATTTTTTCGAGAGGTATTCAGACTACATGGGATACCATGGAGCATAGTCAGTGATAGAGACAACAGATTTATGAGCCACTTTTGGCAAGAGTTGTTCAGGTTATGTGGAACAGAGCTCACTCCGAGTACCAGCTACCACCCCCAAACTGATGGGCAGACAAAGATAGTGAACAAATGGGTTGAGGGGTACCTTCGAAACTACATTGCAGGAGAGCAGAAGGCTTGGGTGAAGTGGCTACATCTAGGGGAGTACTGCTATAATACCTCTTTCCATATGTCTATTCAAATGTCCCCTTTTATGGCACTGTACGGGTATGATGCTCCTAATTTTTTGGATTTGTTATTTGGGGACAGCAGGGTGCCTAAAGCCAAGGATACTTTGCAGGAGTGCCAGGACATTATGCAATCCTTGAAGGAAAATTTGCAAAAAGCACAAAATCAGCAGAAGCAATATGTTGATCAGCACAGGGTTGAGAGGTCTTTTGAGGTGGGAGATATGGTGTACCTCATGTTACAGTCATATAGACAGTCCTCTCTCAAGAAAAGTGGAGCAGAGAAATTGAAACCACGATACTATGGACCATTCAAAGTAATCAGGAGAGTGGGAAAAGTAGCTTATGAGTTGGAGTTTCCTGCAGACAGTGAAGTGCATAATGTGTTCCATGTGTCATGCCTTAAGAAGGCATTGGGTCACAATGTGGTGCCTTCAGTAGTATTGCCACCTCTTGATGATGAGGGGAAGCTTATCTTGGTTCCCGAGGCCATACTTGACTCCAGGGAGAGGGTGCTTCGCAGGAGGACTATCAAGGAGTATCTATTGAAGTGGAGGAACCTACCTGTCGAGGATGCTACTTATGAAAATGAGCAGATATTGCAGCATCTAGAGCTGAAATTGCTTGAGGACAAGAAATTTTGGGAAGGGTGGACTGTAATGTCCCCTTTCTAGCATTCATAGCATGATGTTGTCATTAGCCTATTTCCCCACAATCCCGTAGACTAACTAGGACATTAAAGGGGCTTAGAGGCCATTTGGCCTAGACAGTTTCAGTTGCAGGTCTTTCTGAGGGGTTTTGGGGCAACTTTGTTCATACTTACTATTTATAGTAAGTCATCTTGGACATGGCCAGACATTCAGTCATAGTGGTATGTCGATGGTAATTGTTTAAAATCGACAGGAAAACTTATTTATCATTGATAAGATTTGTTATGCATTGATAAAGCCATTTTATAAAGTTAAATTTAAATATTTAACTTTATTAATGCATAGACTATAGTTTGTGGGAAATATTTAAATTAAAAAAGTTCCCTTTATTTTTATAACACATTGGAGACATAAGGTACATAAAGGGAGTTATGTTTTATCCCACATTGAGAAAATGAAGGATTGAGCTCTTGTGAGAACACTATAAAAGAAATGGAAGAGCTTTTTTTTGTATGCTTGGATGAAGATTAATGTTATGTTGCTGGATATCTGATTATCGGGCTTGGAGGACGGAACCCCTCTTTGCTAGCATTCTCTTCACTGTTGGAAGACACAGTCAGGAGGATCAAGGGTGTTTTCACTTCAGGAAACACACTGGGTTTCATTTGGGGCATTCGCATAAAGAAATTTACAAGGGTTTGAGGTGCAGATCTGAAGTTAGTTATTGCTATAGTGCCGCATGAACAATATTTTGCTACAGTCGGCATGAACATTATTTTGCTACAGTATGGCGTGAACAGTGTTGGTATCAAGTTTACTTGTTTTTCTAGCTGATTAGAAGTTTGGAGGGCTGCCGACTACATCTGCAAAATACTACGGCAACTAATTCCAGGTTTCTTCTATCAAATTTTGATACTTTGCATAATAATTTTTGAATACAAGTTTGAATAGTTGTTGCAGCCTTTAAGGCAGCTGTAAGTGCACATCTACATTTAAAAATCACCCTTTATTTAGCAGATTGAAAGAGTTTCCAGATTTTTCATATACTGTTGAATGTGTGCCAAGTGTTTGTGAAAATGTTATGATGTGTATTATGCATTTTAATGTCACTTCATAGTTGTTCGTAAATCTACTCATTGGAAAGCAATTTATTGAGGAAATCAGCTTTATGAGTTTGCATACAAAGTGTTTGACAATATTCCTTAAGTTAAATTTCTACAAGTCAAAGTTCAAATCAGGGGAGCGCGAACGTACGAGAAATGGAGATGCAAAAATTTGTCATTTTTTTGAAGTTTCTTCCTCCCACAAAAGTGGTACCTAGTATTGTGGGTTCACCCTATTAAGTTTTTTTTTTTTTAAGATGGTGAACTTACATTATTTAATTTGGTTAGTATTTACTTGTTAGTAACTAGTAAGTTAATGCATGTAATTTATTTTATTTAGAATTTAGTTTTAGTTTAGTATGTTTTAAATTAGTATTATTTGGAATTTGCTTAGTTAGTATCCTTTTAAAGAATTTGCATTGTTTAATGTTAGATTTTATTAGTGTAGTTAGTTTTAAATTCAAGGTAATTTTTATGTTTGTTAGTTAGTTTGGGATAGTAAGTATTTTAAATGAAGTCTTGAAATCTAATTGGTTATGCTATGAAATTTAATGTTTTAGATATTAGCTAATTAGCATTATGTTGATAGTTAGTTTACTTATGATTTATTAGTATTAAGTATGTAGTTAATTTAGATTTTTGTTAATATTTTAGTGTTAGTATGTTTTATTTGTGTAAAGTTATAAATTTTATATAGTTGTAATATTCAATAGTATTCATTATAAGTGTTTGGATTTCAAAGTAAATTTGGAAATTAGTTTTAAACTAAATAGTAAATTTAATTAATATAATTAAAACTTTTAGTGTACTTAGTGTTAAGCTATGACCTCATTTTTTTAAAAAGTTAGCATTAATAGAGGAGTTTCTTAGTAATCGGTAAATTTAGATTTTAATTAAATCAATTTAAAATAAGTATAATTATGAAGTGATGAAACAAATGTCAATAGAAATTTTATAACGAGAGTAACCTAGTTATTTTTATCTTTAAAAAAAAAAGAATGTGTGTGTTTTTGCCCTCGTATTTTGGGCATGACACATTTTATCTTGTATTCTCAATATGTTTTTGTGTGGGGGTTTATTTTGGGGAGTGTTGTAATAAATTCATATTGTAGGAAGGAAGAACTCTAGTGATATATTTCAAGAAAGTTGTAAGGATTTTTAATTTTTATTGTATTTGGAAGCATTGTCAATATCTCCAAATATCATTAATCCAAGTTATGTGAAGTAATCTTACTCTCTCTTAGGCTCTATCTTTTTTCTCTTTGGTTATGAGTTGGTAAGGGTTGTGTGTCCCTTCATCAAATTTTCTTTAAGATACATGATCATTTTACAAGTCAAATACACATCAAAGTTGAGGATACTATAAGGGTGAATATTATATGGGCATGGCATTTCTCATTTATTTTTGAACCCATTTGTAGAGAATAGTTTAATGTAATAAAATATAAATAAATTAGACATTCTTGTATATAGTTACGATCATTGTCATATACAAAATCTTTATATATATATACATATGTATCTATACATACATATATATGTATATATACATATGTATGTATATATAAATACATATATATATACATATATATGTATATATACATATGTATGTATATATAAATACATATATATATACATATATATGTATATATACATATGTATGTATATATAAATACATATATATATACATATATATATATGTATATATACATATATATATATATATACATATGTATATATATATATATACATATATACATATGTATATATATATACATATATACATATATATATATGTATATATATATATGTATGTATATATATATATATGTATATATATATATGTATGTATATATATATGTATATATATATATGTATGTATATATATATGTATATATATATATATGTATATATATATATATATATGTATATATATATATATGTATATGTACATATTGTTGAAAATAATTAGTTAATTGTATATTGTCATTGATGTTATACAAAATGTCATATTATTACCATACAGTGTATGTTGAACATTTTACAAGTCAAATACACATTCAAAGTTGAGCATACTATAAGGGTGAATATTATATGGGCATGGCATTTCTCATTTATTTTTTAACCCATTTGTAGAGAATAGTTTAATGAATAAAATATAAATAAATTGCACATTCTTGTATATAGTTACGATCATTTTCATATACAAAATCCTTATATATATATGTGGGTGGGTGTGTGTGTGTGTGTATCTTTGTGTCTATATATATGTATATGTATATATATATATACACATATGTACATATTGTTGGAAATAATTAGTTAATTGTATATTGTCTTTGATGTTATACAAAATGTCATATTATTACCATACAGTGTATGTTGAACTCACTAAGGAAATGAAGACAATTTCCACTATGTGTGCCAAGCATTCTAGTGTATACCTAGTTTAGAAGATAGTTTCTACCAAGCTCACTTGGTTGTCAAAGGAAAGATCATAGAATTTGAGTGCTAACCGAGCTCCCTCGGCTAATGAAAGAAAAGTTGGATGGAACCAGTGTTAACTAAGCTCACTTGGTTACCAAAGGAAATTTATAAATATGTAGTGTTAATCGAATTCAAATGGTTAACACAAGAAAATCTATTTTTGTTAGTGTCTACTCAGCAAGGTTGGCTAATGGAGGATTTTCTTGTTTTGGCAATATCAAGTTTAATTCATTGGTTTGTTGGTTCTAGCCAACTCAAGAGACAAATATTAATTATTCTAAGTTGTATTCAAGCTGACATGACAATGTGTAAAGATATAATTATAAGGTCAAGTTTTGGATTGAAAGTATGTGTGCAAACATATTGAAGATCAAAAGATGAAGAGAGGAATCAAATTAATTAGAAGGATAAGAAGAATATCCTTGTTGAGTTACAAAGATACATTCAATCAGAAAGGATCAAGTATACAATCTTGAATTGAGATCTATAAACAACAATTTAGTTGCATAAAAAATTAGGCCATCTCGTTGTTACTCTCTAACCATTGTAGCAGTGATCTATATCTCTTAACAGAGTTAGCTTAACAACTATTTTGTAAATCCTCTAACAAGGTGGAATTTCTAGATTGAAATGTCTGAAGACCTCGAACAAGGCCACTCCTAATAGGGTGATTAAATCCACTAAAAGAATCACACCTAATAGTTTGTTTTGTAACCTTTAACAAGGTTGGTTCCTATTAGGGATCACTTCAAAAGAGTAAACATAATAACTAGTTGTAATTGGTGGTTTTTTCCAAATTGGGTTTCCACATAAATCTTGGTGTCACTTGTGTTCATGCTATTTCTTTCATGTCTATGAAACTAAGTTAAATTAAGGGTAATCACATTAATATCAGTTCTCAATGTGTACCAAGTTACAACATTTTACTAGTTCTTACCAAGTGCCTAGGTGAATGCCAACAGAATACATTTTTTATCAGAGTTTATATTTTAATTTGTATTGACATCTAAGGGATCTAGGATTTATTTTAGTGGTAACTGATTCACCCCTCCCCTCTTAATTACTCATCTTATATGTCCAACAATTGGTATCAGAACTTTCTTAGTAAACACACACACACACACACACACACACACACACACACACACTTCAGCAACATTTTAAGCCGATTATTTCAACCTATAAGTGTAGTCATTGTCTTCCTACATTAGTATTATTATTTTAAAATGCTCTTGTTTGATCTTAAAATATGTGATTGAAATCACACTTAATGAAATGAACCTATACAATCTAAAATTCCTAATTCAAAATTTGTTAACTCTTTCTTAATTTCTTCCTCTACTAAGTCAACTTGGTAAGAATTTTTCATGATCATTATGAGTCCCTGCATATGTAGGTAGGGTACTAATTTTTTTAGTAGAGTCTAACAATTAATTTTTTAAGGAAAAAATATCTAACATGCCAAGGTTTAAAAGTGATTAATTTTTTTAACTATATTTATGGTCTCTAATTCCTAAATTCTCTTTGGCTATTGTCATTATTCTTGGGGTTAAAATTATTTTTCTAACTACAAAAATTGAGAAAAATACAAATAAGCTTTATTCTAGAAGATTCTCTTAAATTTTAGTAGTTTCATGGACTCCAAATTCATTAAGTAACTACCCATAGTGGAAACATTAACCCTAATAAATATTCTCAATATAAAAACAAATTTCAATTTCTCTTTCAATATTAAAGTCAATAGTAGTACTACCATCAATGATAGTGTCTATAGTAGCATATCGATATAATGTGGTGAGGGAACTACAAATATAGGTCTAGGTTAATGGAGAGATGACATGGTACAATGCATAGGAAGAGCAAGGATAAGTCCAACCTAGATCTAGAATCATTGGGGCTACATGTAGGGGGAATTCAAACCACTGTCCCTTCCTCTACTCATTCTTAGCAATATCTCCCTTCCCTACTTCATGAGCTAATAAATTGCAAAAACTATTACATCTAGTGCATATTTTTGGCTATTTAGCCACACAACATCTATATAGAAAAAAAATGCCCCAGATGTCATAATTTGTGCAATTTGTTAATTAATTTTAAAACCACAGACTTGTGGTTGTATGATTTTTAAATTAATTAATAAATTTCAAAAATCATCACATTTGGTGCATATTTTTGGCTATTTAGCTATGACAAGCACCACTAGAAGGTCTAGAAAGTTTGCCTTACAAGTCTACTACATTAAGCTTTCCATTTTGAGAGACATGTGAGGGTTTTTAGTCAAGAAAATTCTTTAAAATAGGCCACATATACATAAGTGCTTAACATTCTATATAAGAAAAATAAACTAACTTGCAAAGCCTAATAAAAATACCAAATTAGGCTTTGTTGGAAAAGAAATTAGTTTCAATTAAAAAACACACTTAACTAAGTACCATGAACAAGTGTACATCATTTTAATGCATCCAAAACATGAGCACTTCTAGATAATTCCATTGTAAACTAGGTTATTTTCTTAAACATTTCAATCTCACATCTAATTAATATGAATGATGATGCTAGAAAGCTGGGTACCTAATTTTTAAAAATAATTAGAGTTGGGTAGAGTTTATGTGTTAGCAAGTCTAGAGCCTACAATGTTAGGAAATAGAAATTTTTACATATATTGGGTCAGTGGATCCTAAATGATCTCCCAACTAGAGGGTAAGTTTTGTCGAGATTCAATCTCGACTACTTTTAAAACTACCTTCTTTGTTTTCGCAAAATCAAAATGATGTACAATTTTATGTAGGATTTGATATATAAACTATTTCTTTTATTTTCTTGAAGTCAAAAACCTTAATTCTATTGATGCTACTAATCCCACAACAAATTTGTAACCTTTGCCTTAACCTACAGTAATGTTTTTGAAAAGTTTTCATTTTTCTTTCAGGAGGTCTGATGAACATGTAAGGAAGTAAAGGTATGCGTAAGCACTTCCTATGCTAATCTTATGAGGATGACTATGAAAATTTCCACTTAAGTATCACAAAGATCTCAAGAAATGCACAATAACAAAATCAAAATAATAATGAACACA
This sequence comes from Cupressus sempervirens, assembly GCA_028749045.1. NCBI lineage: Eukaryota > Viridiplantae > Streptophyta > Pinopsida > Cupressales > Cupressaceae > Cupressus > Cupressus sempervirens. Next base: position 839,986,360 of record CM053785.1, on the reverse strand, counting down.
TAACACAGTGATTACCATGCAGAAACCCTTCTAGGAGAAAAACCCCACCCTCCAAAACCCACACAATGTATTATCAAGTAAAGATTATTACAATACACTTGCAATGGAAGTTCTTACAGAAGTGCATCACCCCTACTCAAACTTAGAGAGACACCTTCTAGAATCCAACCTTGTAAACAAAAATCCTCCCAAAGAGCTCCTTTTAAAGTGATTTTACAACTTGAAAACCACTTGTGGTTTTACAAAACTATGGGCTTAACCACCATGCCAAATTTTTTTTGTAAGCCCATGTTATTCTACTAAAATCATCATTGAAAGAAACATAATAAAAACATAATAAACTGATCTACCAATTGAAGGAACATCAAATGGACCAAATACATCCAAATGGATTAGATCCAAAATACATGAGGACTAGTGAGAACTCGTGTAAAACTTAATGTGGTTTTCTTTACATTAGATACAATGATCCCAAAAATTGAACTCAATATTCCAATCATTCAACCCATCAATAGGGTTTTTATTTTTCAAGGTTTGTAGACCCTCCTCACACATGTAACTGAGTCTCTAGTGCCATAACATAGTCTTCTCTATAGACAACTTTGATTAAATAGATAGAGCACTCTTGGATACCCAAAAACCATGACCATCTATTGAAAGAGAAACTGGTGTAAGTGTTCCAAGGGGTGCTTGCAGTGCTCATCAAGAGACTTAGCTTGTCTTTTTTAGGAACCTATCCACCTAGGTCCTTGATTGGTTTAGATGATTAACTAAAACCAATCTAAATTCCTTTGTAAGAGTTTTATCCTTTGTGCTTACCCTCATAAGACAAACACTATGTTTTAGTACTCTTCTCCATACGCACTTAGAGGGATCTAGGTGCAACTTGCTCTCTAACTTCATCCTTTAATTCAGGGTCTTCCATCATCACAAGATTACTCCATTTTTTGTCATTTGGAAAGATTCTTAGACATCTTCCTTAATGATTTCAAGATTTTTCCTCAAAGAAGCCTATTTTGGCCTAGTTCAATTAGCCTTTAGAATCCACTAATTCCTCTTTCTTGCAAAATCTCTTCAAACAACCTGGTAAATAAACTCTACATTCAAGCTCCCTTTTGTATTATCTAAAATATTTGGTAGGTTTTGAAACCCTAAGTTGTCTGTATAGGTGATTTCTATTATATAGGGAAAATAGGACTAAAAGACCTATTTCCTAGGACTAGACCACAAACTTGTTTAGAAACTCACCTAAATGGATTGGCAAGACCTTAACTCCATATGTCAAGCTAGGACTATCCCCTTCCTAAAAATGTACTTGTTTCATATAGTACTTCTATTCCCCACATGAAATCATGGATTTAGCACTGTCAAACCACTAACCCGAACCTTCCTCGCTCACGTAGGGCTTGACATTAAAAATGGCTTCTCAAACTTTTAGAACTTGAAATCCTATAAATATGTACATTATTGAGTCACCTAGTCTTTCCATCTACCCTTAGGTGTTTCCCATGGTTAGATTTCATGGGGGACCCATTTCTTCATAGACTGGTCAACATAGATCTAGTGAGTAGGTTGTATGCAAAACAATTTTCTAGAGAAACTAAACTAACTCTAAAATATAAGCACAAACAATTGAAAAAAACTTAAAACTAATCCTATTACATGAATCACATGCAAGTCTTACTCCTTCAATCCATATAACATCACATAAGAAGAAAATGCTCGGTTTGCACTATTACTCACAGTCACAGTCACTCTATTTCTTTTCAAAACTTACTTACAATCCTTTGTCTCTCTAGATTAAGGCTTTCATTAGTAATAGATGCCTTTTTCCTATTTTTTAGGCTATCTTAATGGATTTTCCACTCCTCATATTTAGGGGATCCAAGGTAACTAAGTTGCATGCAACATTTACAATAAATTGCAAATGTTGTCATGACTACTTTTTAGCAACATTTGGCATCTTTGTACTTATGCCTCTACCCTTGTTTCTAGGACCTCTAACCCCTCTAGGTCAATGTATAAACATCACAAATGACCTTAAAAAATATGTCCTACCTATCCTATGTGTGAAGACACAGTTAAAGACTCAACCTCACTATTACCTTTAAACACTAAGAAATTTAAATAACAACTAACAAAGGCTATTAGTGTGACCTTAGTCCTAATGACTGACTCACCTAGGCAATAATGCAAATGACCTTCTAAGGACCAAAAAAAACTAACCTATGCTCTTGGCTTTGCTAGAGTCAAGTACAAGCCAAAAAATGGAGGTTTCCTAGGTGTGCTCCTGCACCATCCTCCCCAAAATGAAAAGATCAATCCACCCTTGTATTGAGGATGTTTGGATTAATCCCAACATTTTGAATTCTGATTCTTTTATCCATACTACATTAGCATCACTCTGCCCATGCCTCTAAATGATATGTTCTATATATTCTTTGAACCTAGTCTTTTTTTATATGCTAGAGTCTAGTACTCTATCTTGTCTAGTACCTACAGTAGTACGTAGTTGTAAGTCCTCAACATCCTTGATCACCTCATGTATGGTCTAGTCACTATCCTACTATGGTCCCTTATAATGGACTAGGTCTGAAATGTTGAAGATTGGTGATAGTCCACTATCTTTAGGTAGTTCAACTTTGAATGCATTGTCACCATACTTAGCTAGTATAGGATAGGGTCATATCCTCTTCATCTGCAACTTGTGAGGGACTCCCTTCTTCAATCATGATTTGTTAAGATGCACCATGACTAAATCACCAACATTGAACTCAACTGCCCTTCTAGTTTCATCCACTTTAGCTTTGTGTTTCATGGTGTTCTCTACCAATGTCTTCCTCACTATCTCATGAACTTCTTTCATAGGATATGCATAATCATTAGCATACCCACTTTCCTTCACTCTGTCTTTCAAATATCTCAACTAATAGACACCCCTAGGATGTAGTCCATAAACTATCTCAAAAGGATTCTTCCTTATGGATCTATTTGTGGTGTCATTTTAGGCATATTCAGCTTGTCCAATCAGTTGATCTCATTTCTATCCATACTCTTTAGTCAAACATATCTGAAGATTTCCAAGACTCCTATTAACAACCTTTGTTTGACCATCAGTTCGGTGATGGTAAGATGACCCAAAGGACAAGTTGGTTCCCAATATTTGCCAAAGAGTCTTCCAAAAGTGACTCATAAAATTAGTGTCCTTGTTTGATACAATGCTGATTGGTAATCCATGGATTCTCAAAATCTCTTTAAAAAAGGGAAGCTATGTGAGTGACATCACTAGTGGTCTTGCATGGCACAAAGTGAGCCATTTTGCTAAACCTATCTTCAACCATATACACACTATCCATGCCTCTTCTTGTCTTGGGTAACCCAACTATAAAATCCATGCTTAGACATTCCCATGGCCTAGTAGGGATTGGTAAAGACCAAAATTTGTAGAAATGCCCTTAGCTTTTTGACATATTACCCAAGTTTCCACATACCTCCTAACATCAATATTCATTCTAGGCTAATGTAAAACCTTGAAACAAGATCTTGGGTCTTAGTGATCCCAAGATGACCACTCAAAGCTCCATTATGCTTTTCTTGTATTAAATTCTCCCTAATAGAGCATCTAGGAACATACAATTGATTTCCCTTGAATAAGAGATCACTTTGCAAAGTATACTTAGCACAACTACTAAGAAAATGGTTCTTATATTCAGCACATACCTTATATATGTCATAAAATTCCTCATCATCTTTATATAGATCCTTGAAATGATCTATTCCTATGATCTTCAACTAAATTTCTTGGAGTGTGAGTGTCCTTCTAGACAATGCATCTGCCACCTTGTTTAGAACACCCTTATTATGGTTGATATTGAAGGTATATGGTTGTAGGTATTTAAACCACTTCATGTGCTTGTGACTTAACCTTTCTTGTGAATTCAAGAAACTAAGTGCTTGGTTGTATAGATACACAATGAACTCCTTGGGAAGAAAATAATGTCTCCACTTTCTTAGCGCTTGGACCAAATCATACATTTCCAGATCATATGATGAGTACTTTCTTTTAGCCTCACTTAACTTTTTAGAATGAAAAAATACTAATTTTCCCTCTTGGCTTAGAAAAACTCCAATTGCTCCATTTCTAGCATCACACTCAATAGTAAACAATTTTTCAAAGCTTGGTAACACTAAAAAAGGTTGAGTATCTATCTCTTCCTTGAGTAACTCAAAACTCTTGTTAGCATTATCATTCCACACAAACTTGATTTTTATTCCTCCTTTGATAGTATCTAACATAGAAGAAAATTGCACTAAACTATCTTATGAATTTCCTATAGTATTGTGGAAGACCATGAAAACTTCTTACCTCAATTCTTGACTTTGGAGTAGGCCAATTCATGATAGCTTCAACATTGCTTGTATCCATTTTTAGTTGACCATGTGCTAAAACAAACCCAAAGTACACTAGCTCTATTTTGATGAACTAACACTTCTCTAAGTTGATCATCAACTTCTCCTCATGTAGCTTCTTGAAAACAATGTCAAGTTGTTCTAAGTTCTTACTCCTTTTCTTGATGTAGATTAGTATATCATCTAGATACACTACTACAAATTTTGCTATGTAGTTCTTGAGAGCTTCATTCATGAGTCTCATGAATGTGGAGGGGGCATTAGATAATCCAAATGACATGACATGCCATTCATACAACCCTTCATTGGTCTTGAAGGTTGTCTTCCACTCATCTCCTTCATGTATCCTTATTTGGCGATATCCACTCTTTAAGTCTATCTTGTTATAGTACTTGGCTTTACTTAGACATTCCATTAGGTCTTCAATCCTAGGAATAGGGAACCTATATCTAATGGTTATCCTATTTATGGCTCTTGAATTCGTACAAAGCCTCCAAGTTCCTCCTTTCTTTGGTGAAAGTACAATAGGTAAAACACATGGAATAAAAATCTTCCTAATGAGGCCTTGGTCTAAGAGTTCTTGTATTTGTCTTGTTATTTCATCATTTTGTTGAGGAGTCATTTTCCAAGTTGCTTTGTTAGGTAGGGTAGCTCCTGAGATTAGGTCTATTCTATGGCTTATAGCTCTCTTAGGGGGTAAAGTTGATGGTTTTCCATCACTCACAATACCTTGGTAGGCTTGCACCATACCTTGAATCTCCTTTGGCAACTCTATCTTCTTAGTCTCCTTGTTTTTAATTTTCCTCTTTTGGTCTTAACACCAATGCATAGCCTATGCCTTCACTCTCTTCCATGGTTTGTAGGAACTCTTTTTCACCCACCATTATAATATTAGGACTTTTTGTTTTTGCTTCAACATCCTCTAATAGTGATTGAATTTTGAAGGCTACATTGTCTTTCTTGAGAGAATAGGAATTCCTTCCTCCGTCATAAATGGCTTGGTAGTCAAATTGCCATGGTCTACCTAGGAGAAAATGACATGCATCCATAGGAAACACATCCCATAAATTTTTATCTTTGTACCTTCCAATTAAGAACTCCACCCATGCTTGTTCATTTACTAACACATGTTGGCCTTTTTTTAGCTGTGTGACCTTATAAGGATTAGTGTGGGGTATCCTTGTCAATTTAAGCTGATTGACTACTTCCTCTAACACAATATTCTTAGTAGACCTTGAGTCAATAATGAATCCACACACTTTCACCATAATTTTGCACTTTATCCTAAATAAATATCTTCTTTGGCTTGGGTCTTCTTTCACTGGCTCTTTGGTCAAAGTTCTTCTCATCATGAGGTTCTCCCCTTCTTATGAATTTAGTGGTTCTTTAGCATGCTTGTCTACTATATTTGATTCATCTTGAACTAGATTTTTCCTCTTTTCACCTCCTTGTGATGAACCACTTTTCTCTAGACATCTATAAGCTAGATGCCTCATTTGATTGAAATAGTAGCATTTCATACTAGCAAAATAGTTGCATCTTCATTCTTGTCCACCACTTCTTCCTCTAGAATTAGAATTTCTTCCTCTACCACCTCTACTTGATGTTCCTTCTTATTGTTCACTAAATTTCACCTCACCTTGAGTCCTTGAATCTGAACTCTTTCCACCATAGCCACCTCTTTGACCTCTATTATCCTTGCTCTTAGCCTTTCCTTTATAGGTTTCTTGCTTTCTCTTGTTTTTCTCTTCTATCTTCAAGGCTATTTAGTAACATTGCCTAATGGTTTTGAATTTCACTAGGCTCATTTCTTCTTGAATTGACCATTTAAGGCCATTCAAGTACCTTGCAAGCTTAAGTCTTTTCTCTTCAACCACCTTAGATCTCAAACATAACTTTTGGAATTAATTAGTGTATGCTTGGACATCCAAATCTTTTTGTCTAAGATTTTGTCTTCTCCTATGAAGCTGAAGTTCATAGTCATTAGGAAGGTAGGTCTGGTTCACTTTACTTACCATATGATTACATGTAACAATAGGACCTTTCCCATCCTTTTATCTTTTAATTTACACAAACTTCCACTAAGTAAGAGCTGAACCTCTTAGCCTAGACTTGGCCACCACAACCTTTTGTGCCTCAAAGATACCATCACATTAAAAATGGTTCTCAACACTATCAATTTAGTCCACAATTGATTATGTATCCATTTGGTCACTAAATAGTTGCACTCCTTCTAGAGCTTTTCCACTCAGTGCTTTCAATGCCTTTAAGAATGACTCTTTGGGAATAATAGGGTCAAGGGTTGGTGCTTCTTCTTCCAACTCTTTTTCCTTCTCCCTTGCTTCTTTTTCTTCCTTTAGGTTAATTTTCTCTTTGACCCTATTAGTTTTTTCTTGGACTTCACCCAAGAGTTGCTCCATTTGAGCTATTCTCTCCCTTAGTGACTTGTTGTCCTCTTCTTGTTCTTCAACCTTCTTGTCTTAATCAATGTTAGTTACTAAGGTTGTGTCTTCTCATGTTTGACTTGGTGTACTATCTTCCATTGATTCTATAGGCTACAACATCCACCACAAGTATAATCAAACAGGCTCTGATACCAATATGGTGTAAGTGTTCCAAGGGGTGCTTGCACTACTCCTAAAGAAACTTAGCTTGTCTCTTCTAAGAACCTATCCAAATAGGTCCTTGATTGGTTTAGCTGATTAAATAACACCAATCCAAACTACTCTCTAAGAGTTTGATACTTTATGCTTACCCTCAGAAGATAAATGCTCTATTTTAGTACTCTTCTCCACACACACGCGTAGAGGGATCTATGTGCAACTTTCTCTCTAACTTCATCCTATAATGCAAGGCCATCCATCATAAAAAAATTACTCCATTTTCTTCCATTTGTGGTAATTTGGAAAGATTCTTAGACCTCTTCCTTAATGATTTCAATATTTTGCCTCAAAGAAACCTATTTAGGCCTAATTCAATTAGCCCTTGGAATGCACTAATTCCTCTTTCTTGTAAAATATTTCCAAAAAACCTAGTAAATAAACTCCAAATTCAAGAACCCTTTTGGATTGTCTAAAATATTATGTAGGTTTTGAAACCCTAAGTTGTTTGTACAAGTGATTCCTATTATATAGGGAAAATAGGACCAAAAGACCTATTTCGTAGGCCTAGACCACAAACTTGTTTAGAAACTCACCCAAATGGATTGGTAAGACCTCAACTTCCAGGACATGTCAAGATAGGACTATCCCCTTCCTAAAATTGTACTTGTTCCATACAATACTTCTATTCCTTGCATGAAATCATGGATTCAACATTGTCAAACTACTAACCCAGACCTTCCTAGCTCACCTAGGGCTTGCCATTGAAAAAGGCTTCCCAAACTTTCAGAACTCAAAATATTATACATGTGTACATTATTGACTCCCTTAATCTTTCTATCTACCCTCAAGTGTTTCCCATAGTTAAATTTCATGGGGGAGCCATTTCTTCACAGATTGGTCAACGTAGATCTAGTGAGCAGGCTTTATGTAAAACAATTTGCTAGAGCAATCAAACTAACTCTAAACTCTAAGCACAAACAATTGAAAAACACTTAAAACTAATCTTATTACATGAATCATATGCAAGTTTTACTCCTTAAATCCATATAACATCACATAAGAAGAAAATGCTCAGTATGCACTATTACTCACAGTCACAGACACTCTATTTCTTTTAAAAACTTACTTACAATCCTTTATCTCTTGAGATTGAGCCTTTCATTAGTAATAGATTCCTTTTTCCTAGTTTTTAGGTCATCTTAATGGATTTTCTAGTCCTCATATTTAGGGTATCCAAGGCAACTGATTTGCATGCAACATTTTCAATAAAGTGCAAATGTTGTCATGACAACTTTTTAGCAACATTTGACATCTTTGCACTTATGCCACTACCCTTGTTTCTAGGACCTCTAACCCCTCTAGGTTGATGTCTAAACATCATAAATGACATTAAATCATATTTCCTACCTATCCTATGTGTGAAGACACATTTAAAGACTCAATCTCACTATTACCTTTAAACACTAAGAAATTTAAATAACAACTAATAAAGGCTATTAGTGTGACCTTAGTCCTAATGAAAAACTCACCTAGTGAACAATGAAAATGACCTTATAAGGACCAAAAAAAACTAACCTATGCTCTTGACTTGGCTAGAGTCAAGTACATGCCAAACAATGGAGGTTTCCTGTGTGTTCCTACACCAGAAACCCTCTCCTTCTCCAACAAAGTAGTCTTTTTCCCAATCTTATCAGAAGTACTATTGTAGTCAACTGTGCATGCATCAATATAATAAAATATACCCAATATTCTTCCTCTTGGTATTACCATAGCACCTCTCACCATTTTCACACCCACTTCAAAAAATTGTACATGCACACTCACATCTATTAGTTTCCTAATAGATAATAAATTTCTTTCTAGTCCCAGAATATGCAAGACACCATCAAATCTTCTAATTTTACCATCACACAATTTAACATGAATACTTCCATAACCAACAATATTGAGAAGTTAGTTATCACCCAAATACACCTTACCACCATCAAACTTTTCATACTTACTAAACTAGTTTCTATTAGGAGTCATGTAGATTGATGCACTTGAGTCTATCAGGTGTTTGTACCAAGTTGGTGTACAAAAAAGTGGACAAACCAAAAGAAAAGGAAAAAAATTAAATAACCCAATTAGGTTATTAAAAATTTAAATGCTAGCTAGGCTTGGTACCCAAGCCTAGCCATTATACTTTTAAAAACCTAATCAATTTTTGTAAACTATATATTCTGTCTATTATCCGCATTTGAGGGGATTTTTATATCTTCAAATGACAACAACAATGTGGAATGCAGAGGAGAACATCAAAACTCGATTAGGTTTAGCATAAAAAATTAATTTTTATTGCATTTCCATCCATGGTGCCCTATAGACAAGGTAAGTCTTTGTTCTATTTGTTGTTTATGTATTTTTTTAATAAAATTTTGTAATGTGGTTTTGTAATTCATAAGTTTTGTAATTTTTAAATTTGTTTTAAATATAGATGCATCAAGGAATCTAAGAAAATGAGGGAGAAATGAAAGACCACCTCCTACACAATCAAACCCTCCACCTATCATGAAACAACCACAAAACACTCCACCCATTGTGACACAACCACAAAAGCCTCCAACCGTAGTGGCACAAAAAAAACCTCCACTCAATGTTCCTATTTGACAACCATCACCTCATATAAACCCTCTATGCATACAATTACATCATTGAACTACTACACAAGAGGACCTCATAAACTATCTCTCACAAAATAGTGCTAACATTACCCAAATGGTCATTAGGTTGTGGTCATCTACACTTTTACACCACTCAACCCTAGCAAATACACTTGAACAAATGGCCCAAAATGAAAATGATGTGTCTAGGGAGGTTATGAAATGGGGTACATGGAGGGATAGGTGTCATACATCTTATGTTGATGGGCTATCATATCAGCAAGTGAAAGATAAAGACATAAAGAAAGGTACTATATGTTATCTTTTCACCAATCCTATATTTTGCAACTCCCTATTACACACAACCAAAAAATTTCCTATTCATTGGTGCAATCATACTATGATGAGATCATGTTTTTGGGATAAGTGGTATATGGTATTTGACCTAGCACCATGTAATAATTATTAGGTGCCTCTATAATCTTTGACAATATTGTGAGTTCATCCTTGGTGAGAAACCAAATTACTTTGACATTTGTCAATTCTAGGGTAGAGGGAGAGGCTTTATGAAAAATAGACCTAGGGCTTTTAGGGTTGTACCACAATATGAGAGTAGACATATAACATTAAAAACCATGCCTCATGTTGTGCTCCCATCAATTGTAAAGTAGTCTATTGATTTACAGACTCTTCATGTGGCTACGTCATTGATAGATGTTATCATCCAACATAGCTCACAGTTAGGTGGTTTTCCTTCACCTATGGAACCTTGACCATCATTAGATGTACCTTTAGGGTCATCATAGCATGTGACAACTTCATCATCATCACCTATGGCACTAGGGTTATCACAACATGTGAAACCTCCATCATCATCACCTATGACACCTTGATCATTAGAACCTACGATAGCTCCATCAACATCACATGCACCACTAGTGTCATCTCTACTTGTGTCACCTACACCACTAGTTTCATCTCCACTTTTGTCACCTTCGCCACCAATGTCATCCTCACTTGTGCCACTTGCATCATCATCACATGCATCATTACATTCTTCGTGGCCTAATCAACAATTTTGTTTTAGTTGTTAGCACATATGTAATGGGATAGATATGGAGGCATCTCAAGATGGAGTGTCATCTCATCCATGTGTACATTTTGGGAATACTTGTTATTCATACAAAGTTGGGGATTTCACATTATAGATGATTTGATGGCAATGGTATTTGGTGGACAGGGGACACAAGTTTGTTTATTGAGTTTTGACATGATATTATTTAATCACCTAAATATCGTAAAAGTAGAAAAAAATTAAAAAATTTACATCGCTCTAGACTAATATGTGAACAATATGCAATGTAGGGTGCAACAAGAGATATGAAAACACTATAGTTTACTCATTCTCCTAGATGTGCAAGGCTAGAAGCAAGAACACCTGACATAAAGTTCTTAAAATATTCTTAAAAGTAGAATAATACATTGGCTTTAAAATAGTGTTTCTTAATTTGTATGACACTAACAACCTACTTATAGATCCTCTTCCATCTCCTACCATTATTTTAACCTTCGATTCATCAAATCCATCCAATTCTCATCCACATCTATTGCTCCTACCATTACCCAAACCCCATATAGTGAATCTCATGAGTTTTGACATGATATTATTTAATCACCTAAAATCATAGAAGTAAATATATATTTTAATTTTATAGAGAACTTTAGATTGATATGTTCAAACAATATGCAATGTAGGGTGTAGCAAGCAGTATGAGAACACCACACAGTACTCATTCTGCTAGAGGTATGAGGTTAGGAGCAAGAACACCCAAGGTAATTTTAAAAAAATATTATTAAAACTACAATAATACATTGGATCTAAAATATTGTTTCTTAATTGGTAGTCTTAAAAGTACAATAATACCTTTCCATCTCCTACCATCATTGAAACCCTCCCAAATTCATCAAATCCATCCAATTCCCATCCACATATCCTTGTCCTAGCATACTCAAACTCCTTCTAATGAACCTCATGAGTTCATCCTCCATATACCCATCCACATCAAATGAACTACATATTACATAAGGTGTCTTGCAACAGTATGGAGATCACAAATCTCCACTTTTATTTCTTGGCAAGGTGCCAAAAGTTCATTTGCATCTCTCTTTTCCTTCTTGGTCTCTTTGTTTTCAATTTAGGACTTGTACTATGCTTCCAAAATCATCCTTCAAGTCCTTTTGTTTTCTTGCCTTCCTATGATTTTCTTGTTGTTTTTTATTAGGTAAAATAGGTTTTACAAGGATCTTGAAACCCAAAGTTTTACAGCAAAAAGAGTGATATAAAACATACTAAACAAACAAAAAATTGCCACAAAAGGTCAGAGACAAAAGAAGGCCTTAAGCTAAAGATCAAAGGCCAAAGACAGAAAAGAAAAGCCAGGCGAACAGGCTCATGGCCATTTGTGTCCGTGGCCTGCAAGGTTTCTGCAGCATCATTGTCCTTCTAACTGGCCATGCCCTCCTGAATCCTGGTAGGAGTGTTCATCTGGTTCCCCTGATTCACCTGGTCACTGGTCACTGGCCTCTTTCTAAATTTCATCTTGGTTGAATCCTTGCTCTATTTTCTGCTCCACGTCCCTTTTAAGGCTAGTTGTAGTTAGATAGTCCCCCAAATTGACAATATTCCCATTCAAGGTGTGAAGGGTGTCCACTATGTGTTTGGTGATTATCTGGTGGACAGAATCCAGCCTTTGGACCTTCTGCTCAAATTGGGTGAGTTTGTCATCCTGATGGTCTCTCAAGACCTGACCTTTATCTTTCTCCTAGCTGCCCACCTAGTCATTGCTTCCTTTGGCTTCCTGGTCCTTGTCAGTACCCTGGTTATTGGGTTGGTTGCTTCTGTCCTTCAGAGCCTTAATTTCCTAAAAAAGCCACTTGATGGAATGAAAGTTGTCAATCAGACTATTCTTTGCATTGTTTAGGAAGTTGAAGCCAATTTTACACACATTTTCAGAGACAACCAAAAGAGCTAGGTCAATGATCTTGTTGTTATTGTGCCTTCTTTCCATTTAAAACATTATCTCATATTTATAACAATACTCTTACTATTTTATAGGGCTTTTTGGGGGCTGAAATTTCTCAAATTGATGATGTCACACTTTCTACCATTAACTTTGGCCTTGAGAGCTATGTGGTATCATAGCTTGCACACCTATAAAGTTTACAATTGGAGTTAAACTCATGATGTGTTTTATTGATTCCTCTTATGTTATATTTGTTTCTTCTTTAGGGTACTCCACATAGCTTGAGGTTTGTAGGAAAGGGAAATAAATAAGCAAGACAACTGAAACAAAAAAAGGTATTAAATAAAAAGTCAAGTTTATATTTTGAAATTTATTATTAATGAATGCATATATATGTACTCAATATTGATCAATATGTGTTCAATTATTCATTGAATGTATGTAAAAACAATTTAGTTTTGTAGAGTTGATGAATGCACCTAAGATTGTCGATGTTGAGGCAATGGAAGGGTAAAATTTCATATTTTTATTCTAATAAATTTTAGGTTATAGTATGCATTTTTTCTATATACATATTAAATAGTTTCATTTAAAATGAGTACATGTTTTTTTCTTCAGATTTATAATAATTATCAACAAATTGTCTTATTAACATGTGTTATTTATCTTTTTCCTATTACAACGCTCTTTGAGACTTTGTGCAAATGCTTTCCCATTTCATTTTGTTAGGAATCTCAAGCATCAAGGATGAGGTCAAACACAACAGAGGCTAGAGGTATGCATGTAGAGTCTTAGTTGAAGCCCTCTTTTGATCTCAATTTGGATTTCTTGTGTGTGTGATAGAAATGCCTAACACCTTCTCTACAATTATAACATTTTATTGCTTACCATATAGGTTGTGCCTCATACTAGCATTGATTCATTAATGGTCATTTCTCTTACTAGCATGGGAGATCTACCTTAGGCTGTAGTAATTTTTTGTTTTTGAACTCTATTTGGAATCCCTAAAGTCACTCTATAATGCTAACATTTTATCTCTTACCATATAGGTTATGCCTCATACCAGCATTGATTCATTAGAGGTTTTACCTCCTACTAGCATGAGAGATCTAGCTCAGGCTATGATACATTTTTTTATACTCTTTGGAATCCCTTATGCCACTCTATAATGTTAAAATTTTATCGCTTACCATACATGTTTTGCCTCATACCAACATCGATTCATCGGTGGTTGTGCCTCCTATGAGCATTGATTCACTAGTAGTTGTGTCTCCTATTGTCACTTTACCTAATCATTTTGTTAGGAGTCCCACCCATCAATGAAGGAGCCCATTACCATTATCATTTAGTCTAACTATGGGACAAAGGGATGAGGTAATGAACAACTCAACTTTCCACAATTTAGAACCCAATTTCTAGTTATTTTTATGTTACCTATAGATAAGATATTTGATAGTGTATTTTAATTTTTCTTTCGTAGACACTTAGCGAGCCACAAACTACATCATAGAGGCTCAATTTTGATGATCCTGCATAGTCATAGATATTGATAGTGATATACATATGTAGCTATGGTCATCACAAGAAATTGATATATATTCAACTTTTGTATTGTATATATTAAAGATTTTTATTGTGCACATTCGACATTTCTATTGTACACATTTGACATTTGTTGGATATTTGACTTTTGTATTGTACCAATGAGACATAACACCTTTTTGTAACTATATGATTTATATGACATCATATATTGTTCATTTTGATATACATTAAACTTGGATTTCCATCCAACTTGTTCAATATGTGTGCATACAAACTTGTATTTCATCTTACTTCCTTGGAATTAATCAAACACATGAACATTCATTATTTTATATAGAAAATGTAACATGTTTATCAAATTCATTATAAAATGTAGTCATATGTAAGTTTTTTTGATGTAATAAGACATGAAAAGTAAAAATATGTCATGATTTTTGTATTTGTGTCAAAGGTCGCAGCCTGATACTGCTTAGAGACCCTTAGGGACACTTCCATTCAGTGTGGTCGATATTGTTAGAGAGACATTGTTTCTGAAATAGGGTTGGTCCTAGGCTAGACCTAAACAACTAGAGCTAACAAAAAAGATGATTTAATCCTAGGACCAATGGTTTGAAATATAGACAACCTTGCTCATTTTAACTAAGCAACATTGCCACTTTTGGCAATAGGCAAGATATGAATTCCAAATCCAAAAAAAGTTGAATCTCTAAAAATTGAGATAGGTTGTTGTAGACCTAGATAACATGGTCTTGTAGCACCTAACAGTTAATAAATACCTTGCATGAGCTTAGAGAAATTCTCGATCAAAGATCACAACCTAATGGTGCTTAGAGACCCTTAGGGATGCTTCCATTCAGTGTGGTCGATACCATCAGAGGGAAATTTTATTTGAAATGAGATTGGTCCTAAGATAAATCCAACCAAATAGAGCTAACAAAGGAGATTATTCAATCCTAAGACCAATGGTTTGAAATATACACAACCTTGCTCATTTTAACTATGCACCATTGCAACTTTTGGCAATAGGCAAGATATGGATGTCAAATCCAAACAAAGTTAAATGTCTAAAAATTGAGATAGGTTATTGTAGGCATAGATAGCATGATTGTGTAGCACCTAATAGTTCATCAATATCTCACACGAGCTGAAAGAAATGCTTGATCAAAAATCATATATTGATGCTTCTTAGAGATCCTTAGGGATGCTTCTGTTTAGTGTGGTCAATACCATTAGAGGGATTTTGTGCCTCAAATGAGGTTGGTTCTATCCTAAACCCAACCAACACAAGCTAACAAATTAGGTTATTCAATCCTAGGACCAACGGTTTGAAATATATACAACCTTTCTCATTTTAATTGAGTAGCATTACAACTTTTGCAATAGGCAAGATACAGAGGCAAAATCCAAAAATAGAATAATCTCTAAAACATGAGATAGGTTGTTATAGGCCTAGATAACATGATCTTGTAGCACTTGATAGTTTGTCAATACCTTGCACGAGCTTGGAGAAATGCCTGATCAAAGATCATATCCCAATGGTGCTTAAAGATCCTTAGGGATGCTTCTGTTCAGTGTGGTCAATACCATCAAAGGGAAATTGTGGCTGAAATGAGGTTGGTCATAGTCTAAACCTGACCAATCCAAGCTAATGGAGCAATAATGAATTGCTAGGAAAAGCCAAAATTTCTCATTAGGTCCTAAGTTGTTTAAAAGTTTCTCAATGAGTGAAAAGTTTCTCAATAGGTTAAAAGTTGTTAGCTATGGGAAACTAAGGTATTATCTTACTTATTAGGTTCTAGGAATTGTTGATGTATAGCATCATTCAAAGTGATAACGAGAATTTGAATTATATGAACATTGTTTTATGCATTATATTATTGTTAAGAGTTATGTGTGTGTGTGTGTGTGTTTGTATAATTGATTATTCATGAATTACTTTGTCATATCAAGCTCTTATTATTGAAGAGTCTATGGTTATTAGGGCTCTTAAGTATGTTTGATACTACTTTTGATTGCAATCATATTAATCAGATTTGTTATGCATCAATGGTTGGTAGTTATATCCATGTAGGGACATGACTCTATGTGACCTTTGGTCACTTAGCATCATGTCTCTATAGTGACATGATTCCCTACACATGTATATAATTCTTGGAAATTGGTGTGGACTAATATATCAATCATTGCCATATACGGTCCCAACAATCATCATCTCTCTATTGGAAAACAAAGACAAGTTCACTAGTCCCTCATTGTTATTCAAGATCAAAGATTGTATCTCCCAGACTATCATTCAAGAACCAAAAGTCTACAACATTGGATCAAGGCAGTCAGACTATTATATCTGTAAGTAATCTAAGTTGAACAATCTACAATTATAGTTTATGTCTCTATTAGAGATCCTACAATTAACATGGTATTAGAGCCATTCTGATAGAAAATTTCATTATTCAGAATTAAAACTAAATCTCAGATTTATCAATATTGGAATTTTATCCTCAAAATAAAAATGGTTAAGGATGTAAGATTAGAGGATAGGCTTGAGGGAGCATCAAACTTTTCATCATGCAAAATATGAGTTATGATAGTGCTTAGAGAAATTAAATTAAAAGAGTACATGGAATCAAATAAATCTATTCTAGAAAATGATCTAGATAAAATGACATGGAAAAGACACAACAAAAAATCCATGAAAATTATTATGGACTCTGTGAACGATCATATTCTCCCTTCTATATCCAGTCTTAAAAGTGCATTTGAGATGTTCTCTACCATTAAAGACACTTTTGAAGTCAATAATACTAGTATACTACTAAATTTAAAGCAAGATCTTCTATACGTAAAAATGAATAATAGGGAGTTAATTATGTCTTATTTTCTACAAATCTTTGAGTTAAATGATAAACTTGCAATAATTGGAAACCATGTTGATGAAAAAGAACTTAGAATGATAGCTTTAAGAGGACTTCCACTATCATGGGAGACCTTTATTTGATGTCTAAGCTCCTAACCTGAACTTCCTAAGTTTGAATTACTAAAAAATAAATGCACTCAAGAAGAATCAAGATAATTTTAAAGAGGATTAAACATAAATAAAGAGGGAGACATTCAAGCTCTTCATACAAATTCAAAAAAGAAAGGAAAATTCAAACATAATAAGAAAGAATTTAACAAACCATATAAGAAATGAGATTGGTCAAAAGTAAAATTCTTCAAATGTGATAAAATTGGTCACTCATACAACTTCTTCCTAGAATGAAAAATAATTCAAGTAAAAACATCAAAAGTCAAACAAGAAAAAGAAGAAAAAGAAGAAACCTTGAATTTTATCTAGCTCTCTCAAGTGAATTAAACTAAAAAAAAAACTTGGATTATAGGCAATGGAGCAACTCAGCATATTATAGGTTTTAGAGACAAATTTGAAAGCTTCTTAGAATACCCATAAGAAGAACTAACCATTGGAGATAATTCTACTCATCCAATTAAAGGTATTGGGTCCTACTCAATTTTCCTAAATTCAGGTATTACTATCAAACTTAAAAATGTTTTATACATACCTAGCATAAAAAGAAATTTGATCTCTATCTCCAGTCTTTTTTATCAAGGATTTAGAATCACCTTCCAAGATGATAGAGTTCTATCTTGGCCAAATAATTCTAACATCAAGAAAGCTATATCTATTGGATTTAGAGACAGAAGTTTATACTTACTTTGTAATCAACAAAATTTAGCCATAAGTCTTGAAACTTCAAATTATATCAAACTTTTGCAGAGGAGACTAGGCCACATTCATTTCTATGCATCATCATCAATACAAAAAATTGTAAAAGGATTACCTAGTATCAAAACTGATCACCTAGGCATTTACAAAGGATGTGCACTAGGAAAAAACACTAAGCAATCCTTTCCTAAAAGTATTCATAAATCAAAATCTATTCTTGAACTTATTCGCACTAACCTATGTGGTCCTATGTCAATACATTCTTTAAATTGGTGTCTCTATTATGTAATATTTATTGATGACTATTTTAGAAGAACTTGGATATACTTCCTCAAAAAAAGGGAATCAATGGAAGTATTGTCAAAATTCAAAGAATTCAAAGCTCTAGTTGAAAGATAGTCAAGAAAGAAAATAAAACACTATGATCAGACAATGGAGATGAATACATCTCTAAAATCTTCAAAGATTTTTGCATTACTATTTGGATTAAGAGGGAGTTTTCTATACCATATAATCCTCAACATAATGGAGTTCTAGAGCATAAAAATGGATCAAATATTGAATCAACCAGAACAATGATGCATGATAAAAATCTTCATACTTTCTTTTGGGCCAAATCATCTAACACTATAGTTTACAATCAAAATAGATGTCCTCACTCACTATTAGAAAACACCATTCTAGAAGAAGTATTTTTGGGTATCAAACCAGATCTAAGTCACCTAAGAATATTTGGGTGTCCTATTTATATTCATATTCCTAAAGAGAAAAGAACAAAACTAGACCCATCTGGAAAGAAGGGAATACTCATTGGATATAGTGAAACAACCAAAGGCTACATAATCTATGTTTTGGGTCAAAGAACAATTAAGATTAGTAAAGATGTTATATTTGAAGAAGATACTTCCTTCAATCTTTCTAAGAAAAATGATCAATCATATACAAAACCTGCCACTAAAAAAGATGAAGATCATGCAATAGAGAATGAGAGGGAGAATGATACTAAACCACCTTCACTTTCTATATCAAATCCTAAGAATATTGAAAATGCTAACAATAAAAAGAGGCCACTTTCGGATAGAAAAATGATAGAAGAGAATCATGTTGAACCTAACAAAGTAGTTAGAGAAATCAAGAGAACAAGAAATTAGTCATGTTACATGGCATTATTAACCCAACTTATGAAGACAGAACCTTTAAATGTTGAAGAAGCTTTATCAAGAAAACCTTGGAAAGAAGCAAATATTTAAGAATATAATTTAATACTAAAAAATGATGTATGGGATGTTGTATCCAAACCTAAAAATGAACTAGTTGTTTCTTCTAAGTGGCTTTACAAAATCAAGAATGCACCTAATGACAACATTGAAAAATAAAAAGCTAGATTTGTAGCATGTGGGTTCTCATAGAAGGAAGGTATCAATTATGAAGAAAAATTTTCTCTAGTTTCTAGGTACACATCTGTTAGGACTATCTTTGCAATTGCAACATCCAAATGATGGAAATTTCATCAAATGGATGTTAAAACAACATTCCTAAATGGTGAAATTGAGGAAGAAGTTTATATTGAGAAACCATAAGGGTTCATCACTCATGACCAAAATTCTCATGTGTGTAACTTAATGATAGAACAATATGGTCTTAAACAAGCTCCTAGAGCTTGGTATGAAAGAATAGAATGCCATCTAACAAAGTTAGGGTATTCTAAAAATGAAGTTGTTCCTAACTTATACTTCAAAATAGATGGTGATGACATAATTATTCTTGTGTTATATGGGGATGATTTGTTGATAACAAGTGAAGAATATCTTATAAGAAAGTGTAAACAAGAACTAACAATAGAGTTTTATATGAAAGATCTAGGTCTTCTCAACTACTTCCTAGGACTTGAAGTTTGGCAAAATGGGAACTACATTTTCCTAAATCAAGGAAAATATACTAGTGATATTTTGAAAAAAATTGGAATGATGAATTGTTAACCAGCTAATACTCCTATGGAAGTCAATCTACATAAACTAAAAGATGATATGGTTAAATCTAAATCTACAAATCCTACTTACTATAGGTAGATCATTGTATCCTTAATGCACTTGGTGAATACACATCCTGATATATGTTATGCTACTAACACTTTAAGTTAGTTCATGGGTGCACCAAAGAAGATACATCTAATGACAGCCAAATATATCTTAAGATATTTAAGAGGTACTATTGGCATGGGAATCAGATATAATCAAGTCAAAATCAATCTTCATGGATATTCACATTCTGTTTGGGTAGATAGCTCTACTAAATGTAAGAGTACTTCTGGATGGTGCTTTAGCCTTGGATCTGGGCTGATTTCTCGATTCAACAAAAAACAATCTAATGGCCTAATTTTTCATCTACCAATATTTTTGTGATATTCTGTGAAAATTAGGAAGAATTTGTCATAATTTGCTTAGGATTTCTGAAAATTTTTCTTTCCCTCATGAAAAAACCCTAGAGCAATTATCTTGTCTTTTATTTTGCTGTAATTTATTCAAAATTGACTTGCATTTTTTAAATAGGGATAAATGCTGAAAACCATGCTTAAGAAATTATATCCCTAAGTATTTTGACATACTACCACATTTTATTTCATACTCTTAATTCTTAAGTTGCGATGTTGCCAATAGATTTTAATCACAACATCACTTTATTTTTTACAACTACCCTTGTTCAAGGATGTGAAGGAACAAAATGGTTTCTAAACAGTTCATCGCAGCATCAGGGAAATTAGTGCTAGAATTCATGTTAGTGATGTAAAGGGTGACATAATGAAAAGTGTTGGAAATAATCAAGACTAGCTAGGTTACTAAGAGGGGAGAGGTGAATCAGTAATCTCAAAACTTTTGATAGATTCAACACTTAATAACATAATCCAATTATCATTAATAGATCTAATCTACTGCAAGTATGAGAAACTAAAAGAAAAAAACACTTTGAACACAATATTTGGTGACCCAGAAACCTTCCAAATAGAAAGTAAAACTAGGGTGGGGATGATACCCACAAAACTTCAATACTACAGTATAAAGTTAGCCTGTTAAGGCTTGCAATGATCACTTTTGATGATCTTCCCTATTAGGAGCAATTAGGACTACTAGGTCCACCTTGTTAGAGGTTTTACAAACATAAAATGAAGTATGCACTCAATAAAAAGATTTAAAGAAAGATTGTTAAGTCTACCCTGTTAAAGGATTTGAATTTGATTCACCTATTAGGATGAAACAGTAGATCTGACTTACAACTTAATTGTTGATTAAGATTCTTGAAGTACAAATCACCTCTTTTTGATAGATGTAACTTGACTGCTCTTGATTTGACCTTGCAATGTCCTCTAATCTATTGTTGATTCACCTTTTTATGCTTTTCATTTCATTCACATTCACTCTTCTCAAAATCGCTTCAAAAAAATTACTACTTGGGTATGATAGAATACATTACATATATACCAACCCAATTCACATTATTACAAGGTTAGCCAATACACAAGATAACACCAATATTACTGAGTCAACCCAAATGTAGAAACTCGGGTTCTAAAAATTGACTTGGTGAATTTTTTATACTCAGTGTCCACTGCATTACTCAGCATCATCATGCACTCAATAGAAGTAGAGGCTCGATCCATATTAATCACTCAATGTAGTTTTGAACTTAGTACACACTGGAGACTCAGTAGATACAGTATCACTCAATAGAAACTGAATTCCTTGTTTACCATGCCTGCACTTAGTAAAAACTACTCATCCCATCACTCAATTAACAATACTCATCTCATCACTCAGTTAACACTAACTTCACATCATAAGAATTGATGATTCAATAGACACTATGAAGCTCGGTAAGAACTGCTAGACTTCACATTACCTGAATTCACTTGGTAACCTCTAGAATGCTCGGTATGAACTATAAAACTTGGTAACCACTAGACTGCTCGACAAACAATGGAGACTAATTAAAGAGCTCAGTAACCATACAAAGCCTAAATAAGTGTTTTCACTGATAAAAAACATGACTTAGTGCCAACAATCTCCCCCTTTGGCATTAGTGACAAAAACACTTTTTTACCAAAACTTATGTACAATGTCATGCTGATTTTGATTTTTTATTTTTCAAAATTTGTCTTCGTAACTCTAATGTATATACATCTTGCATATATCTTCTCCATACAATGTACATATCATATTAGGCATCTATCTCTCCTCCTTATATACATGTCTCTCTCCCACTTTTTGACAATAATGCAAAAGATTTAAAATCTACTTATATAGAGACACCAAAATGTGAGAGAAACTTAGAATGCACCTTAAGAATAAGAGTTAATTTCTTCTCCCAATTTTCTTGCAAATTTTTGTAGGTTTGAAGTGCAACATAGACTTCTATAGAAAGTTCAATCATATGATCTGCAATTGAAAAATTGTTGTCATGGATCAATGTTTTAGAATAAGCAATATGCTCTTGCATTGTATCAATGATAGGAAGGATCATGTTCTAGATGTCAATAAGTGTAGACCAGATCCTTTCTTCCTCTCTCAATAACTCTGCCTACATATCTAATGGGAATCTAGTCCTCATGTGGTGTGCAGAGCTTGAACTGGGGTCAAGCTGCAACTTTTGTGCACTAACCTTCAAATCCTCATCAATCTTATTCAATTTTTGCTTAATTTATTTTGTATGCTTAGTAACATCACATAAACTAGCAAAAAGAGATGTTACATTTGTGTAGGAAGATTCAAGATTTGACATAATTGAAGAATGTTTTACTTGATGCATAGCTATCTGTTGAGCAATATGCTCAAGCATTTTATTATCAAAATTCTTCTCTTCTTTCTCCATTAGCTTATCTTGGCTACTGGAATCCTCATTGAATTTTCTAACTGCCTATTCTAGTTGCAATAAAATGTGTTGAGAAGAATCAACATCAACACCCATAGCCTCTATCAAAATATTCTTAGCACTCTCTATAATTATGAATTCTCTATCTCTTTCTTCTCTTAGTTACTTCTGCTAGGCTTTCTGTTCAAGAAATTGGCTGACTAATCTCATTTTTTCTATAGTGGCATTGTCAAAATCCAATTTGGGTATCTCAATGTCCTTATTCAAATCTATGTCTCCGTCTATTTACTTATCACTGATAAAAAATATTGGTTGAATCTTTGGTTCAACTCCTGACATTAATGCCTTAGATTTTGAAATAGGAACAATAGTGGAAATAGTAGGACTTGCAATAGAAACTTGTATAATGCCTACTAATGGACAACTTAATAGAATACTTGAAGAATCCAAAACTAATGTACTTTCCAAACTTCCCAAAACTGAAGTATTTATAGGTGGAATAATAACAAAAGTATGCACAATTGAAGAACTTACTAGAGCATGTACAATTGAAGTAGTCAAAGCTAAAGAATCCAAAACTATAGAACTAGAGATTGTACTTATTACTAATGATCCTAACTTGGGAATTGAGGAAGAGGAAGGCTGGAGCATGGTAGATGAAGTGGTAGACACTTCCATTTGTGATATGTTGAGCTAAGAGGGAGAAAAGAGTGATTGGAAATTTGATGTGTCTACTATGGTCACAATCAAACTTGCTGAAGCTATCTCCATGCTTGATGATATTGCAGATTTTATTGGAGAGTGAGGAAGGGAGCCTATGATTTCTATAGCTATCCTTATTGGACCACTCTCTTCTTCTTCTTCCTATCTTCCTCTTCAACTTCTTCCCCTATATCTTCTTCTTCATCCTTCACCAACTCTTGATAATCTTTAGCATCAATGGTGACACAAGGAGTATTGTCTTCTTCATTTTCTTCATCCTTGTCACTATCATCATTATCATCATTGATCTCAACTAGATTCTCACTGGGTTTGTGAAGATGGAACACATTCTTCCATAAGTTTTTAGAATTCTTCACAACATATTCAACATCTTTCATTAGAACAAGACATCTATTAAACTTCAGAGTCATTTTGCTTTCATTGTATTTCAATAATTTATTAACCTCTGCATCTATCAAGTTGGGGACCAACTGTTTTAGTGTTTGAGCAAAAATAACCTTGATAGTCTGAATGGTATTCTCCCATCTAACCTTGATCTTATCCAAAAAAAATGTAGGGATTTGAGATATAAACTAATCATGAGAGAATTTCCATCTGCCTAACTTGTCCATGATTAGATCTTCAACCTATTTTTGTTCTACTGGAGTCTTGGTCTCATATTTGAGTGCTTTGAAGTTGTTAATTCCAGCACCTTCTCGTAATTGTTTCAATCTTTCTTGAAATGTGGGAGGAGGTCAATTAAAGACAACATCATTATCATCCTTTCCCACCTTCTTAGATCTTCTTGTGAATACAACTAGATATTGCTTGGGTGGCTTGGTGATAATCACCTTATCTTTCTTCCTTTCAGGCTCTTCTTTCATTTTATTATTCCTCATTCTCAAATTCCTCCTCATCTTCACCTTTTCCCTTGGTAAGCATAAGAGGGTCGCTTTCTATTTTTAGTTTTGATAGCCTACTCTTACCTTTATTTACTACCTATGGAAGCTTAAGCTCAAGTTCTATTATGGCTTTGGCTTCATCATAGGTTACAAAGAGGGGTGCTTTTGGATCTACAGGCTCATTCACCAATGCTTCAATTATTTCCTTTGTCTCATCAATATTAACCTCATAAGGAAGAGGTTTTATCCACACTATTCTAGGCTTTACTGCTTGGATGTATACTCTATCACTATCAACCATAAAGTAGACATCATCCTTATAGTCTTCAACCAACTATTGTGGTATTCTAAACCTATTATTCATCTTTTCCTTGAAAGGTTCAAAATAATTGTCCATAATACTATCAAATTTTTTACCCATTTCAGCTATAAACTCATTTATTTGGTATAAGATGGGTGTGCCTTTTCTCCATACCACTGTGTCTTTAGAGGTGAAAAACTTTTGAACATAAAAGAACAAACATGTCAATAGAGAGCCAAACTTACATGGATTATACTTTGAAGTCCTAATGCTTTCCATATTCTTATTCAACCATTTCAACATCAAATCTACTAGGTCATAAACCAAATTCTTCTCAACAACCTTATAGGCTAGGTCAAATACTTCACATGACACATTATTGAGTTGACTTGAGCTATAAATCTTATGAGCTATGACATGAATGCCAAATTTGAGTTCTATGTTTGATACACTACTAATTTTCAATCCTCTACCATCCCACTTGGCTAAGGTTTTCTTCTGAAGCTTATCCAGACGTAGGGTTTTTGTGACTTTTTCCTTGGTAAGCATAGGGAGACCAGTAATGTGATGAATCATTTTCTTTGTAATCAAAACTAGCTTCTTGAACCATATTTGACCATTATGAACTCGGATCAAGCTACACCTAATCCATTTAATCTGAAAGTTTCATGGCAGGTGAGGATATGGGTTAAGCCTCTCTCTTCTAGGTGTTTATGCTTGGGCTTAAGAGTTCTATCAACATAGAGTTCACCAAGGGCACTATCCATTTCTAGGGTTCCTATCTCCTGAACTATGCATTTGAAATGAGTTCTAATGTCATTAATAAGAAGTACCTTTTGTGGAATCTACAACTAAGAGCCATTTGGGTTGAGGGATTCTATAATTGTTGGCACCAATTTGAAATTCAAAGCTTTCCACTCAACACCTTGCACCAACATTTTATACCCTTTCTTGGCCTTGCTATTGCTACTACTAGATGCCATGATCACTCAATAAACTGAGATAGTTCTTCAAAAAACTTTGGTTGCAAATATTGCTCAAGATCGTTGGAATTCTCTATGAATTACTCTATTCTCAATATGCTAAATTCACAATGGAAATGAAGTCTAATTCCTACCTTTTGATAAAAACTTCCCATTAATGCTCAGTACAATGAGAGCCATAATAATATAGTTCATGATAGCCTATTATCCACTAACTACACAGATTTCCCAATAAAAGCTTGTAACTTGGCAACCAAAAAAACCTTACTTTTCCCAACTTCACTCAATAGAGTCCATGACCAAACCTTACTCACTGATTACTAATACTAAACTTTTGTGATCCCTCTATATCTAGAATACTAATTTGGATCTTTTCTTCCTTCTTTTTAGGGATTGGGAAAGATTCACTTTTGCTTCCTTGAGTTGAGCTATGGCCATCTCTAGATCTAGATTTTCATTATCAATAGCTTTGTCAAGTCTAAATATCTCTATTGTCCTTGATCTTTGCTCAAGCTATCAAACTTTATCCTGACAACCACAATGCTTTGATATCAATTTTTGGAAATAATCAAGACTAGCTAGGTTACTAAGAGAGGAGGGGTGAATCGATAACCTCAAAACTTTTGATAAATTTAGCACTTAATAAAATAATCTAATTACCATCAATAGATCTAATCTATTGCATGCATGAGAAACTGAAAGCACAAAAACTTTGAATACAATATTGGGTGACCTAGAGACCTTCCAAATAGAAAGTAAAACTAGGGTGGGGATGATACCCACAAAACTTCAATACTGTAGTATAAAGTTGGCCTATTAAGGCTTACAATGATCACTTTTGATGATCTTCCCTATTAGGAGCAATTAGGATTACTAGGTCCACCTTGTTAGAGGTTTTACAAACATACAATGAAGCATGCACTCGGTAAAGAGATTTGAAGAAAGACTGTTAAGTCTACCCTATTAAAGAATTTGAATTTGATTCACTTGTTAGGGTGAAAGAGTAGATCCAACTTACAACTAAATTGCTAATTAATATCCTTGAAGTACAGATCACCTCTTTGTGATAGATGTAACTTGACTAATCCTGATTTGACCTTGCAATGTCCTCTAATCTACTGCTGATTCACCTTTTTATGCTTTTCATTTACTTCACATTCACTCTTCTCAAAATCACTTCAAAAATATAACTACTTGGGTATGATACAATATATTACATATATACCAACCAAATTCACATAATTACAAGGTTGGCTAATACACAAGATAACACCAATATTACTAAGTCAGCCCAAATGTAGAAACTTAGGTTCTGAAAGTTGATTTGGTGAATTTTTTATACTTGGCATCCATTGCATTACTTGCCATCATCATGGACTTGATAGAAGTAGAGGCTCAATCCATTATAATCACTCAACATAGTTTCAAACTTGGTACACACTGGAGACTCAGTAGATACTGTATTGCTTGGTTGAAACTAAATTCCTTATTTACCATGCCTACACTCTGTAAACACTACTCATCCTATCACTCAGTTAACACTACTCATATCATTACTCGGTTAACACTAACTTCACATCATAAGAATTGATGACTTTGTAGACACTATGAAGCTCAGTAAGAACTGTTGGACTTTACACTACCTAAATTCACTTGGTAACCTCTGGAATGCTCGGTATGAACTATGAAACTTGGTAAGCACTAGATTGCTCAACAAACACTGGAGACTAATTGAAGAGCTTGGTAACCATACGAAGTCTAAATAAGAGTTGTCACTAATAAAAAACATGACTTAGTGCCAACAAAAATTCCATGATTGCAGGTAAATTTAGGCACAGAGAATTTCAATTTGTAATGGTGCATTAAGGTCATCAACACAATTAGTGTAGTTTTGCAGTTGTTAAGGTCAAATGATGAGATTGGGTTGCAAATAAGTAATAAGCTATTCATCTCAAGGCTGTAAGTAATTTTCAACTTAAGGTGTTATGAGTTGTGATGATGTGATGAATGACAATGCAATTAAGTTCTATGGTTTTTGCATGATTGTGGGAAAGTTATGACTCCAAAGGTTTTAAGTTGTGATGGTGCACATTAAAGGAAATAGTTAGCTTCAAAAGTTATTGCAACATCATTGGTAGTCAGATTAACTATGAAGCTTGAGTCATGATGATGTAAAGTAAGCAAACATAGGATTTTAAGGTCATTATATTATTGTAGGTGGTTAAGAGA
Source organism: Cupressus sempervirens (assembly GCA_028749045.1). Taxonomy (NCBI): domain Eukaryota; kingdom Viridiplantae; phylum Streptophyta; class Pinopsida; order Cupressales; family Cupressaceae; genus Cupressus; species Cupressus sempervirens. Next base: position 839,958,436 of record CM053785.1, on the reverse strand, counting down.
GACCATGGGTTAAGGTATCAAGGCTGCAAAAGGTTGTAATCGCACCTTTGTAAGGTTACTTGTTGAATTAAGTGTTCAAGTTATGAAGTAACAAAATGAAGAAGGTAGTCAAGTTAGCAGTTGGTCACAACATCATAGAGGGTTAAGGTCAATCTTTAGTCAGAATGACAAAGCAGTGAATGCTTATGATCACGCTATCACAGGATTTAACTATGAGTCAAGTTTTAAAGTTGTGAACATGTGAAATGACTTAGAACAGTTAAGGTTAAAGGCTAGTGCAAGATCAAATGGTTTTATTTTTTGTTAACATTTTATGTTGCAAAGTGGTGAAGAACTTTTTATTGCACTTTTGCAGGCATTCAAAGCCAAGTCAAATTTTGAGTTGCGATGTTGCAAGATAAAGAAAATGTTAACAAAAATGGTTAGCACAACATCACACAATTAGAGAAGACATAATGTTAAGCGGTTGTGAAGGAATGATAAGGTAAATATATGAAGCATGGTAACATCACAAGCATGAAAGATGTTAAGTTCCAAGAGAAGATACAAAAAAATGAATAAAGAAGTCATTGCTAGATTGAAACTATTAGAAGGATGAAGTGGCAAGTGGTTGCAAAGTGGTGAGAAAACATAGAACAAAGTGAGCATGGTTTCGCAAGAAAAAATAGTTAGTAAGGAAATAAAACTATGAAGTAGCAAACAAAGGGAATAATACCATCATAGACTAGGCTTAGCAGTTAAGGTAATGAGGTGCGAGGTTGCAAAATAGTAAAGATAGCCTATTTTGCATGGTCGTAGCCAAAGATAAAGAAAAGAAGAGAAACCATGGTGAAGCAATGACAAGTGTTCATCACATCATCACAACTTCCATTTTTTAATTATAAAATTAGTTTCAACGACCATGTTCGAGATGGTAAAAGAAAGATGAGCTAGGTGTAGGATTGGTAAAATGTGAAGATCTTGCTAGCTTTTCAAGAAGTGATTAGGTAGTGCAACCATGTAGTTAGGATGCAGTTAGAGGAGAAAGGAATAAAGAAAAGGAAAGAAAAGTGATACGAGCTTGATGAAAAATATAATTATGTTGAAGACACCTGCAGAAAGTGCCACCTGCTAGTTTTGTAACTACATTCTGAATTTTGATCAAAGTACAAAGAATGTTTGTATTGTCACACAAGATAAAATATCTGTGTATTTTGTTTCCAATAGGATTTTTACATTTTTCCTCCCATTTGAAGCTTGTTGCAATCCTTCATATAAAAGGATTTCCAAGATGTAGAGTGAGGGTCCAAAGTCTATGTACAATTTATAGTATCATGTTATTTTTGCAGTCAATCCAATAGTCTTTTGTTACAATTATGTGTTTTATTCATTTTTGCAATTTTGAGAATACAAGTGAATTTTGAATGATATTTTGTCATGTGTTGATTTGTTCTTGAGTTATACAACTAATGTATTATTTTCAAGGAAGATAAATACAAAGGAAAGTTCTGCAATATCCATGTCTCTAATTTTGTCTCCTTTTTTGTGCATCTGTAACTTTGAGATTGAATGAACCAGGTTCTTCCATTTTAATGCAACTTGGATGGGTTGTATATATTTTCATTGATTTCTTTTAATTCAAGGAGTTAAGTAAATGCTTTCATGAATTGATAGGGTTTCTAGATGTATGGCAGGGATATTCATAAGAACAAAATTCAGGGTTAACTACTGATAAATTTAATTGTAAGGCAATTAAATAGGTCAAGTTTTTCTCTTTAGATCCTATGTAGCAATGGATAGGGCATTGATCTTCAATTCAAGTGCAAATTGAAAAATTCATATGGTTGTACAAAGCACATTTAAAATCAAATCAAATTTACTTTTCTGCAATGAAGAACCAAACTGCTGGTCATTACTTGTTTGTAGTATTTTCTCTCTGAGTTATAGTTAGCTTTTGTAATCTAAGAAAGTGTTTGAAAATTCAAGAAGAATTGTTGACCATTTCTGCTATAAGGGATAGATATGAAAGATGAATATTAGTGAGTACATGCTTTTGAAGAAAGAATCATAAAGTTAGTCATATTTCTATCCCTAAGGTGCACTCGCCTAGGCGATGCAAAGTCTAATGTGTAGAGAGTCCTTTGTGATTCTATTAATGTTGTTCATGATCTGAAGAAAATTCTATTGGATATACGAAGTAGCTAACCCTTAGACTAAATATTTTCTTCTGCATCTTGGTATTAGTTCCTTTGCAACCTAGTAGTGAGTCACATATCTGCAATCATATTTTTTATTTTGTATTTTTTTAAACCGTGCTTGGGTACTAGTTGTTGTGGAGTGATAAACCTTGAGAATCTATAAAATTGTAGTACCATAGGAGCTATGTGATGTAGAGTGGGCTTGAAAGTGCCTTATTTTCCATGTAGAGTTTTTTTTGGCAAGAGTGGATGATCCATGATATATATATATATATAAAATAATAATAATAATAATAATAATAAAACTAGTTCAAGAACTCAACTAGGAAAGAACCAGAAAGAAAACCCAGCATCGTCGCAATATGTACAAGTGACTAACATAAATATTTACAATCTTAATATATTGATGAACAAAACTAGTACCATCAAAATTTGAAATTTTCCAAATATTACATTTTCATCACACAATAGGAATGGAGGACTCGAATTCAATCAAGATTTTCAACAGTTTAAATAACATGCCTGAAGTATGGAAAAATAACCCAAAGAAATAGAAAGAAACCTCTGTGCTATCTTTCTTCCATATCCTCAATTGAGGTGCCCATAGAAGAAGTAGATTCCATACTAGGAATTACAGAGAAGCCCCATCCAAAATTTGAACATGTTAAAGGAGTAACCTCTCATCTTGAACTCGAGACCTCGGTAGCAACATCTGAAATGTCAGTGGAAATGCTAGAGGAAGATGGCACACCCCAAACATTTGCTTTGGTGACATCTGAATGAGGGGGCCAAGTAGTTTCTTGTGGGACATGGTGGACAGAACTAGGAGCATTGAAAGTCGAAATTGAACAAAACACCTGGTTCAATAACTGACTGAGTTGGGGTAGCCAAAGGTGTCTTCACATGGGTGAATTTTGCTCGTGCTTTAGAAATTGGAATACCAAAAATATCAATAAAAGAAAATCCAACTTTCTTCACCTCCTCTGTCAGCTGATAACCTATAGCTTGTGACATGAAGTGCAAGGTCTTAGTCAACAACCGAGGATTGTGCTTTTCAAAGGACTTTTGTAGCACTTCAAATGTCATCATAGCCTCATGAATCTTCATGAGTATGGTTCTTAAAAATATTCCACCTACCAAGGCATTTCTAGACCATAGATCATAGTTTTGCATCGCCCATTTCAACTTATTTTCAGCCCAGTATTCGAGTTAGACCACCTTGATAGCAATAATTTCCAATCTCAACATTGAATATAACAGATCCATGGCATTAGAAAGGAATATAGAAACCAACGTAGAAGGAAATAACATATTTTTGGCAGATATAGAAAAGAGATCCTCCCCAACTATGGTTCGAATTGCACAACAAATTTTGTAGGAGTGCACAATGAACATATTGTCTAGGACTGCATCATCTAGAGGATGAGAAAGTGCATCTTCATCCAATGCCAGTTGAAGCTTGATTATGAAGTTTTGGGTAGAATGGTACGATGAAGTTGGTGACAGGGATCACATTTCATGCATGATTCACGTGAGAGCGATATTTTGGAGGCAATTTAGATGACAAGCATAGATAGCTAAGAAGATGAAGACACGAAAAGAGTTCCATTCATTAAATTAGAGCCCAATTGCAATTTGTGAAGAGCAAAGTACAAAATTGATGCCCCCAAAAATTATTAATAAGAAAATTGTTTTGTTGTCACATGTACTAAATTTAATCTTGCCATGTACAAAGTACCACATGTCCAAAAAGAAGCAAGATCATATTTAAATGACATTAGCCAACAAGATTCTACTCAGTAGAGAAAATTTAACAAGATTTTACCATAATCTCACACATGGGAGCTTGATTTATAAGGCACTAATTAATGTTCGATACCCAATTTTCCATATAGAGTTATATTCCGAAAAGTATACAATATAAAATTCATTATGTTTGGGTCCCCTTGTCAGATGTATTTTTAGAAAAAAAATTTCATAAAGTTCCTTGTCTTTTAGCCATTATAAAATATATTTTCCCCTAGTGGGTGGAGACTCATTCTTAGGTTGTATTACTAGTGCTTGCAGTAAAGTAAAAGATGGATGATAAAAGGGAAAATATGAGAGCTTATGTAAAAGAAAACCTAGGTATACCATTGTATACAAATTTACCAAAAGGTGGTAAAAAAAATTAGATTAATAATAAAGAATAGTCCAAACATACATGGAAGCCTAGAGATAGCCCACAATACTAGACCCCAGTTGAGAAGGAAGCTTCACCCCATAGTTTTGAATCTGAAACTACAAGATTGTTGGGTAATGTTTTCACAATGCCTGATCTTGAAGAAGGGTTTTACCAAGATAAAAGGTATCATCCATGGGAGATACTATTTTCAGACCAAGTGTTGTAGAAGAAATGAACCAACATCTTAAACCTAGAAGTGTTCAATATAATAGGCCAAATCTAGGGCAAGTCCCATATATTGAGAGAAATCTTATAGATTTGGATGATCCTATAGAATCTGAAGTATCAACCATAGACCACGATGACTTGCTTTATAAAGTAGAAGTCCTTAGAATAAGCATTATTAAAGAAGAAACCAAACACATCCATTTGGAAAAAAAGAGAAAAAATTACCATGAACACTCTCACTAAGAGAGATAATTTTCTTAGGAGAATGGTTGCTCTGAAAGAACAAAACAAGAAAATGGATGAGAGATCCTCCAAAGTGCATTTAAATGTATTTGGAGATGTTGAAGATTTGAGATCTAATGTCCAATAGTAGGAACATTTCCTAAAAGAAAAAGAAGGATCTACTATTTGTCAAATACAACCTTATAAACTTATTGAACCTAATATCATAGACCTAATAGTAAATCATCTTGATAGAGGAAAATAGAAGGTTGTAGGGATCTAAATAAATAAGCCTTAGGTTCTTCCTAGAAAATCTGCAAGTCAAGTCATGTGTAAACTAGATTTAGACTTATAAAAAAATCTAAGAAGGAAATAGAGGGCTTAGCTAAAGAGCTTGAGAAGGTTGAGAATGAAGCACAAGAAACTAAAACCAAAAGGAAAATACAATTTATTAAACCCAATTCTGCCTTAGCTTCTTGGCCAAATCTATCCTCACAAGCCGCACCTTCTATCTCCACTTGTGTACTAGCAATACCTAGTCAAATCATATCACAGTCAGCCCATGCTTCATCTTCCACTACTGATGCAGGAGCATCCTAGGTTTTCTTATAGTCCTTCACTTTTGTTCATTTTGCCAATTCTTGCCAAGTACCAATTTCCAGTTGCTATCAAGTGCTAGTTTCGAGTTGCTATCGAGTGCTAGTTTCCAGTTGCTATCAAATGCTAGTTTTCTAGTGTGTGCCAAGTTATCCAGTATGTGTCATGTTGTCTGTGTTTTGGTCCTTAGTGGGAGTTGACTTGTGTATTTAATTTTGATGGTGAATTTAATGATAGGATTTTATTTAGGGATGTGTGTTGACCATTTTGAGGTTGGCCTTTCTATTATGTAATGTTCTAGAATCTTCTATAAGCCATTTTGGAAAGTATAAATAGAGTGCTTAGGTTTAGATTAAGGGTAGAACTTAGAGAGTTTTGAAAAGATAAGCCATCTCTATTTGGAAATGCAAATTTAAAGTTGGATGGTAGATCTAGAAGTTGCATTTTGTATTTGGCCGTAACCTAGAAGGCCTCATAGCTAGGCATGTATGCTAATTATTTGATCAATCAATAAAAGTGTTTGTTCTTCTTCATCCTTTGGTTGTTGTTCTCTATGTTGTGTTTTTGCTATGTTAACTCTTGCATGGTGGTTTGGATAGCTTGGTGCACCTTTGGCGCTAGTTCTTCATTCCTCCTTGCCTTAGGTGGTATCAAAGCTCAAGGTTTTTCCTTGCGGAGATTGGATTGTGTTGAACCCTAAATGAATTTGGGTTATGGGGTACTAGATTTAAGGATTTGACGTACAACTTGTAGAGGCTTACAATATTGCAAGAACTTGATTTGTAAAGATGGTTCGAGGTAGAAGAAATGTTGATAATGTAATATTGGACACATTGAGAAAAATTACAACCAAATTAGATGTTGTGGAGATAGCCCAAAGGAGAGGAGCACATTTCAATGATGTAAGTGATGATGAAGTAGTAGCACCAAACCCTAATCTAGAACCTAAAGAAGATCAAGATGAAGAAAGATTGTTGAGAGCATTATCTAGGAAAAAATTAGAGCCTTCCATAGAAGTTGTCCCTTATCATGGAAAATTGCATACCAATGTTGTGTTGGATTGGATCTCTAAAATGGAGAAGTTCTTTGGGTATAAAAATACTCTTGATAATAGGAAGGTCAAGATTGTAGTTACTAGATTGAAAGGATATGCCTCACTATGGTGGAAGAATTTACAAACTGATAGACAAAGGAGAGGAAAGGAAAAGATTAGAACTTGGGTGAAGATGGTGAACAAGGTAAAGAAAAAATTCCTTCCTACTAATTACCAAGTTAACTTGCTGAGAAAGATGCAAAATCTGAGATGAAAAGACATATCTGTGAAAGAGTAAATTAAGGAATTCTATAGATTAGACATCAGATATGGACTTGTGGATTATGATGTTGAGAAAATTAAAAGGTACATAAATGGATCAAGATTTGGAATTCAAGATGAAAATAAGTTTTATGACATTCGAAAGTGTAGAAGAAGCATATCAAATGCCTTAAAAGCTGATGAGATCTTGACAAAGAAGTATGAACAAAGACAAAGAGGCAGAGGTGGTAGATTCCAGAGAGGAAGAGGTAGATCTTATGGTGAAGGTGGTAGATTTGACAATTATGTGCAAGATAAGGATAAATCTGAATGGAAGAATGATGACGAAGGCAAGACCAACTGGAATGGTGGTGATTCTAACTGAGGAGGTACTAGTTCTTATCGAGGAAGAGATAATTCTTATTCTAGAGGTGGATTTCATGGTAATTTTTTTAGATGTGGTAAAGAAGGGCATAGATCCTTTGAATGTAGATCTTATGAAAATGAGCAGGGTAATAGAAATGCTATGATTCAAGGAGACATTGAGGGTTCACCAAGTGGACCTGAGACTAGAGAAAATTTGATGGTGAGAAGAACCTTATGTAATAAGGGAAGTGATGAGGAACCTATCTTAGAAGAAGTCTTTTCAAGACTAGATGTAAGATGGCTAGAAAATGTTGCAAGGTGATCATTGATAGTGGAAGTTTTACAAATTTGGCATTAGAAGAGTTGGTTACAAAGTGGCTATTGCAAAGGCTGAAACATACCAAACCTTATTATGTTTCATGGATCAAAGATGAGCATAAGATATTGGTAAGTGAGCAATGTGTTGTGAAGTTCAAGATTGGACATTACTTTGACAAAGTATTCTGCGATATTATGCCTATGGATTGTTGTCATATTTTATTGGGTAGACCTTGGCAATATGATAGATATGTTTTACATGATGGAAGATTGAATCAATATACTTTTTAGGTGAATGGGAAGAAGAAAATATTGCTACCTTTGATTGAAAGTCTAGATGAGATTAGTTGTACTAAAATAAAAGTTTGCATGGTTAATGGGAAATAATTTGAAAAAGAAGTGAAGAAGAATCAGGTTTGTTTTGCTATAGTTCCTAGAGGACTGAGTTTTGGTAGCAATGACTGAGTGATAGTAGAAATTGATAGAAGCTGAGTACCAACAAAAATTGAAAACTTGTTGAATGAATACAAGGATATTGGTGTAGAAGATATTCCTAATGGTTTACCACTAGTAAGGAGTATAAGTCATTGTATGGATCTAATTCCTAGAGCTAGTTTGCCAAACAAAGCACCATATAGATTGACACCTATAGAGAATGAAGAACTTAATAGAAAAGTGCATGAGTTGTTGTAGAAAGGCTTTATTAGAGAAAGCTTGAGTCCATGTGTTGTACCTACTGTATTGGCACCTAAAAAGAATGGAGAGTGGAGAATGTGTAGTGATTCAAGAGCTATTACCAAGATTACAACGAAATATAGGTTTGTTATGCCAAGGATGGATGACATAATGGATTGTTTGAGTGGAGCAATGTATTTTACAAAGGTTGATTTGAAGAGTGGTTATTTTCATATCAGAATCAGAGAAGGTGATGAATGGAAGACTACTTTCAATACAAAAGATGGTTTGTATGAATGGTTGGTTATGCCTTTGGGTTTGACTAATGCACCTAGTACTTTCATGAGGTTAATGAATGAAGTTTTGAAAAGATTCTTGGGTAAGTTTGTGATTTTTTATTTGGATAATATTTTGATATTTAGTAAGACTAAGGAAGAAAATCATGAGCATGTTAGACAAGTATTACAGAGATTGAAAGAGGAGAAGTTGATGATTAATCTAAAAAAGTGTTCTTTTATGCAAGAAGAGATTGTGTATTTGGGATTTGTGATTTTAGCTGATGGTTTGAGAGTGGATCTTTAAAAGGTTAAAGAAATTTTGAAGTGTCCTAAACCTAAGAATGTGGGTGAGGTAAGATAATTTCATGGTTTGGCTAGTTTTACAAAAATTTTGTATGGAATTTTAGTTCTATTTGTAATGCTATGACTGAGACAATGAGAGGAGATGAAAAGAAATTCAAGTGGACATAAGGAGTTGATAACAATTTTGAGACTTTGAAACAAAAGGTTGTTGAGTTTCCTATATTGGATTTACTTGATTTCAATAAGGTATTTCAAGTTGAATTCGATGCTAGTGGTAGTGCAATAGGATTTGTATTGAGTCAAGAAGGTAAACCTATTGCTTTCTTTAGTGAGAAGTTGAATGCTAATTAAAGGAAGTATGTTGTGTATGATCAAGAGTTTTATGCAATTGTTCAAACCTTGAAGAAATGGAGAAATTATTTGATTCCTAAGGAGTTTGTGTCATATATTGATCATAAAGCTTTACAATACTTGGGACATCAACATAAATTGAATCAAAGACATGTGAAGTGGGTTGAGTATTTGCAAAGTTTTGCATTTGTGATTAAGCAGAAGAGTGGAGTTACTAATAGAGCTATTGATGCATTGAGAAAAAGACATTCTTTATTGACTACGATGAAGGTTGAAGTCCTTGGTTTTGAAGAAATGAAAGAGTTGTATAATATTGACTGTTGTATAATATTGACTATAATTTGTCTAAGAGATGGAGAGAGTGTAGAGCACCAAATCTAGTAGATCACATTAGTAGGTATGATGAATATTTGATTCAAGAAGGTATTGTGTTCAAAGGTATTCAATTGTGTATTACTAGAAGTTCAATGAGTTGAATTTGATCAAGGAAAAGCATAGTAGTGGATTGACTGGACATTTTGGAATTGATAAGACATTGAGTTTTCCGAAGAAGAAGTATTATTAGCCACAAATGTATAAGGATGTTTAGAAATTTGTGAAGAGTTGTGGAGTTTGTCAAGTTTCAAAAGGAGTAAGTCAAAAAATTAGTTTGTATAGAGCTATTGTTGTTCCTGTGGAACCTTGGACTGACATTAGTATGAATTTTGTTCTTGGATTTCCTAAAATAGTGAAGGGGTATGATTCTATATTTGTTGTTATGGATAGATTTTTTTAAATGGCTCATTTCATTACATGTAAGAAGACATCAGATGCATACCATGTTGCTGAACTTTTCTTCAAAGAGATTGTGAGATTGCATGGATTACCAAGAAGTATTATTTCTGACAGAGACAATAAGTTTGTTGGTTATTTTTGGAAGACTTTGTGGAAGAAGATGGGTATTGAGTTGAAATTTAGTTCTACCTTCCATTCACAGATTGATGGATATATAGAGCTTGTGAATAAAAGCTTGGGTAATTTGTTGAATGTTTAGTTGGGAATAAGCCAAGTAATTGGGAGATGGTATTGGCACAAGCTGAGTTTGCATATAATAATTATGTGAATAGAAGTAGAGGGAAAACACCTTTTGAGATTGTTATAGGAATGTAGCCTAGAGGTGTATTAGATTTGAGGGATGTTTCTAATCAAGAGAAGAGAAGTGTTGCAGGGGAAGAATTTGGTGATTTTATGGAATCTTTGCATAAGGAAGTGAAGTTGAGGTTGGAACAAAATAATCTAAAGTATAAAGAGAATGTTGATAAGTCTAGAAGACATCATCTTTTTGAAGTTGGTGATGAGGTGATGGTTCATTTGAAGAAAGGAAGATTTCCTATTAGAGCATACAATTAGCTGAAAATGAAGAAGTTTGGACCTTGTAAGATCTTGAAGAAGTTTGATAGTGGTAATGCTTATGAAGTTCAGTTACCTAATGAGATGGTTATATCTCCTATATTCAATGTTGCTGATTTGTATGAGTATCATGAGACAGACGATGAAGTTGTTGTATCAGATGATTACCCTAAGAAGTAGATTTAGGAAGTTGAAAAGGTATTGGATCAAAGAGTTGGTAAGAGTACAAGAGCAAAAGATTACTATGAGTATTTGGTGAAGTGGAAGAATAGACTAGTTGAAGATGCTACATGGGTTTCTCAATCCGAGTTGGATTTAGCTTAGGTTGTGACACATGCATGATTCAAGAGAATCATTTCTTCCAACCCTGGTTGCCTAATGTAGGAGCATCTTGGATTTCCTTGTAATCTTGCACTTTTGTTCATTCTACTAGTTGCTACCAAGTGCCAGTTTCTAGTTGTTGCTAAGTTCCAGTTTCTTGTTGCTGCTAAGTACTAGTTTCCAGTTACTACTAAGTGCTAGTTTCCAATTACTGCCGAGTGCCAGTTTACAATTACTACTGAGTGCTAATTTTCTAGTGTGTGCTAATTTTCTAGTATACAATTACTACTATGTGCGAAGTTATCCAGTGTGTGTTGAGTTGTCTGTGTTTTGGTCCTTAGTGGGAGTTGACATGCGTATTTAATTTTGATCATGAATTTAATGATAGGATCTTGTTTAGGGATGAGTATTGATCATTTTGAGATTGGCCTTTCTATTATGTAATGTTTTAGAATCTTTTGTAAGCCATTTTTTCAAGTATAAATAGAGTGCTTATGCCTAGATTAAAGGGTATAATTTAGAGGGTTTTGAAAAGGGAATGCATATGTGTTAGGAAATTCAAATTTAAAGTTGGATCGTGGATGTGGAAGTTGTATTTTCTATTTGACCATAACCCAAAAGGCTTTATAGTTGGGCATGTATGGTAATTATTTGATCAATCAATAAAAGTGTTTTCTCTTCTTCTTCATTTGGTTGTTATTCTCTATGTTGTGTTTCCACTATGTTAACTCTTGCATGGTAGTTTGGATAGCTAGGTGTGCCTTTGGCCCTAGTTCTTCATTCCTCCTTGCATTAACTACAAGTATTCAGATACCTACTACTCAGTAGTTTCAGTAGCCTCAAATCCCTATCCAACCCCAAGATACTGAAGCAAGTACTTCCAATGATGTAAAATTCTAGAGAAGACCCATTTATATGGAGAAATATAAACATATGTCATTTGTAGGTATTCTTGGATTTCCCCATCCTATTTCTAATGACCTCAGAGATATGGTCATCAAATTTTCAAGCAATAATGCCATAATTGGTAAGAAGCACTTAATAAAATTTGTAGACATGCTCAATGATTATGAAGTGGAGCATTACGATGTGGTAGTGAAATTGTTTATGCATTCATTGACTGAAGATGCTAGGGATTGGTTTAGGAGGCTACCTAATGACAATATTAGTTCATGGGGTGATTTAGCAAAACACTTCAAAGAGTAGTATGGTGATAATACCAATATTGGCTTTATGTTGAATGATTTCAATAACATAAAGAAGAGCCCTAATGAGTCCACCTTTGACTTTAATGTGAGATTTCAAAAGGGAGTGTACAAGTTATTTCAAGTGATGAGGCTTGGTGAAGATGTTTGTCTCACTACTTACTTTAATGCATTTGATAGTAAGTTGGCATATACCCTTAGAGAAAAGGATCCTAGAACCTTAAAAGATGCTTATAAGATAGCTATAAATATTGAGAATAATAGGAAAGCCTCTAGTAAGTTAGGAAGAAGAGATGACACAAAATTGTTTAATCCAAGATATAATAAGAAAGAAGGTGAGAAGCCTACAGGAGGTAAGAATCCTGAAGAGGACATAATGGGTCAAGTTTTGACTCTTGTCAAGAATAGAAATCTACCATCATTTAATGAAAATAAGCCCAATACTAGTGAGAAAGATCTATAAAAAAATAACTACAATAGGCAGAATAGAATGCAAAACTTCCCTTATACCACTCAATGGAAGGATGGGAAGCCTGTTGTTCCCCCTGCTAAGAATACTAGTGAGAAACATACACCCTTCTTTTATAAAAGAAATCTATCAACATGGTTAATGACCCTCAGTGGTGTATGTTTTCTCAATTGCCTCATGCACCAGAGTATCGTGTTATTGCATTATGTTTTGCTATTGATCAAGAAAAGAATGAAGAACAACCAGGTTATGATGGTGGAGTTGAAGATGTTGGATGCAATATGATAGGTTCATATTTTAACAATGCTTCTAAATATGATGATAATGAGTATGATGTTAATGACAAAAGACATTTCAATGGTACAATATAATAGAAAATCTTCTAAGATGAAGATGAGGAGGATAATACTACTTGCAATATGATGTCATTAAAAAATGAAGTGACCCTTAGAATGCCAACTAAGGAATAAATTAACCAAATCACTATAGGCATGGTTTCTCAAGTGCAAACAAGAGGTATGGTGCACAAGACTGAAGGTAATAAAATGTTTGGTGTTTTTATTAAGAAGATTGATCTAAAGAAAATAGAGATTAGTGGGACCAAGGATAAGAGAAATATCAAGGTTAAGACTGTTAATAAGAAGTGGGAAGCCAAGAAATAAGATATTGCAAAAGGTCTTGGGATCCAGAATAATGACAGTAAAAGAGAAAAGGGATCATTAGTGATCACCACTATGATTGAGAAACAAAAGGAGGTAAAAGGTATGTCTATTGATAACTTGGTTGCTCCTCCTATTTATATGTTGTAATTATTGTCACAACTCATAGTAAAGGTTCCTCTCTTAGAATTGCTTAAAATCCCTGAGCATGAGAGTAAATCCATGGCGTGGGCCAAGGGTGTAAATAGTAAAATAAGTCATGATTGTAATACAAATCAGATCCCTAATGAGCCTAAAAATAAAATATAAACTAAGGTTTTTGTGTCCCAAATTTGACCTATGTATTTAGATGATTTAGTGAAATAGTGTTTAGGAAGTGTAGATCCTTTCTTCCTAAGTATCATTCTAAATGGTAAAACTTTGAAAAACTATATGATTGATTCTAGAGCATCTAATAGTGTCATGTCTTATTAGATAAAAGGGAAATTGTTGTCATAGGAATGATAAATGAAATGCCTCAAAAGTTATTTGCTTATCCTAAAAAGGAGCAAACCATGAGTGTGTTGGTTGTAGACATTCCCCCCAAATATGGCATGTTACTATCTAGTAAATAGAGTAAAACAATGGGTGGAAGTCTACAATCTAATTTATCATATGCCACTTTTCAAATTAATGACAAGTTTGTTAAAATAAATAGAGAGCCCAAAAGTGTTTACATGATTGAGCAACAAGAAGTGGAAAATAATATAACTTGTTTTTTAGATACTAATGTAAATGCTTTTAGGGTTGAAGTATCGGTATTGAATAAAGATAAGATCAAGCCACCCATTGTAAAAGAATTTGAGTCAAAGTCAAAGAAGGGTGACTTGTGGATGATATACTTTGATGGAGCTTGCAAAGAAGGATTAGGGCATGTGTTCTTATGATTTCTTCTAAGTAAGTTCTCTTTTACTCTAGGTTTTACATGTACAAATAATATAGCAAAGCATGAAACCTTATTGCTAGGATTGAGATTAGCTCATAAACATGGAATCAAATACTTGTATGTCATGGGTGATTTTGAGCTTATTGTTTCTCAAGTAAGAGAAGTTTATCTTTCAAAAAATAAAATATTGAAGAAATCTAGAAATGTTGTCTAGGATGTGATTGAATGTTTTGATGCTTTTGGAATGTCTCAAAATATAGGAGTAATAATAAGATGGGAGACCTGTTGGGTAATATTTCTATTAAGCTAGATGATGTAACTTTTTCTGGTCTAACAAAAGTAGAAGTATATACTAGACCTTCAGTCCCTAATAACATAAAAAATTAGTAGGTCTTTGAAGAAGATAAATATATAATAAGATTCGTAAATTGTGAAGACCAATTTTGGGGGCAGGAAATTGATTGTGCAACTTATGTTGAGAATGTTGATAGTAAGGAAAATATCTTTGGATAGGAGGTTGTACAATTAAAAATCAACAAGATCCCAAAAGGGTTGGTTGTTTTAGAGACTATTTTTGATAGTCATGATAGATCTAAGGTAGAAAACAAAGAGTCTAGTGCTAAGGATCTAGAAGAAGTGAATCTAGGGACTAATGAAGCACATAAGAAGGTATACATTAGTAAAAAATTAGCCCTAAGATTAGGCAAGAATTGATTGGTTTATTAAGAAAATATAGACATGTATTTTCTTGGTCCTATGATGATTTAAAGGCTTATAGAGAAGATTTATTTCAGCATGAAATTCTTTTGAAGGATGGTGCAAAGACTTTTAGACAGAAGCAAAGACTAATCAATCCTATTCTTGTACCCAAGATGCATGAAGAATTGATAAAGCTTAGATATGATGGGATTATCAAGCCTATCAAGCATTCATCTTGGGTTTCAAATTTGATTCCAGTTAGGAAGAAAAATGGACATATAAGGTTATGTGTTGATTTTATAGACTTAAAAATATCTTCATTAAAAGATATCTATGGTTACCTAACATGGATACAATGTTATAGAGAGTTGCTAGATCAGAACTTATGTCCATGATTGATGGGTCCTTAGGCTATAACCAAGTGGTTGTAAGAGAATCAAAACAATATAAAACAACATTTGCAACACCTTGGGGTACAAATGTTTATAGTAGAATTCCATTTGGCTTAACAAATGCTGGTACTTCTTTTCAAAGAGCTATGGATGTAGCCTTTGTAGATATTATTGATAAATTTGTAGTAGTATACCAGGACGAATTAAGAACCTACTCAAAAGATGAGAATGATCACTATATTCACCTAGAAAAGGTATTTATAAGAGCTTTATAATTTGGAATATCTTTGAATCCTAGAAAATGTGCACTTTCTATTACTAAAGGTAAGTTATTGGAGCACTTAGTTGGAACAATAGGAGTCAAAATAGATCCTAAGAGAGTTGAAACAATAAACAAGAAGCCAAAGAATGTAAAGGGTATTCAATCATTCTTTGGGTAGATAAACTTTCTTAGAAGATTTGTCACCAATTTTTCTGAAATAAATAGGCCTATTTCTAAAATGCTGAAAAAGGGTTTAGAGATCAGATGGGATGAAGAACTAAAAATAGATTTCCAAAATATAAAACACAAAATCAAGGATGCCCCTATTTTAAGAGCTCCAAATTATTCAAAGCCTATGCACATATTTTATTTTTCCTCATTTCACACAATTGTTGTTGTCTTATTACAAAAGAATGATGATGGATTTGAACAACCAGTTGCATTTTTTAGTAAACTTTGCAAGCTATAGAGCTAAAATGTTAGATAACTGATAAGAAGGCTTAAGAATTGGTTAAATAAGTAAAGGTATTTAGATGTTACTTGATGGGAGCCATTGTAATTACATGTGTTCCAAGTGTTGCAGTGAAAGACATTTTCCCATAGCAAGAGGTTTTAGGAAGAAGATGTAGGTGGATCAATAGGATCCAAGAATTTAATATTGATATTCAAATTACCAAGTTGGTTAGAGGTCAAAGCCTTCCTAAGATAATGGGAGAGGCTAACTTTGAAGAAAATCAAATTAATCAACTTGATGATAATTGCAGAAGTGATCTATGTGATATGGATAATTTTGATTGGTACAAAGGTATAATCTTCTACTATAGCATAGGAAGGTTCCATCACATTTGACTAAAAATTAAAAGAGGGTGAGAAACATATGAGGTGTTCTTCTAGAATCTCTAGATAAAGATGAATCAAAGAGAATTTTGAGTGACATGCATGAAGTAGTGTGGGGGAATCATTACATGGTGAAAACCATAGCCCATAAAATCCATAGGTCTAGTTTCTAGTGGCCTACATTATTCAAAGATGCACAAGATTTAGTAAAGAAGTGTGATGCATGTTAGAGATTTAGTGAAAATATGAAGTTCTTTGTAAATCTACCATTGAAGCTAGTGGAGGTGCAAGAACCTTTCCAATAGTAAGGTATTGATTTCATTGGTGAAATCTCAAATAAGTCCAATGGAGGGCATTCTTGGATTCTGGTTGCTACTGACTACTTCACAAAATGGGTAGAGGCCATTCCTACTAGAAATGTAAAAAACAAGGTGGTAATCAATTTCATATTGAATAACATTATTATCAGATTTAGATGCCCAAAAAACATCGTCACTAACAATGCTATGTGCTTTAGATCGAATGAGTATTAAAGTTTCTACATGAAATATGGCATCACTGGATCTACATCATCACCTTACCATCCCCAATTAAATGGTTAGGCTGAGTATAGCAATAAAAGTTTTCTCAAGATTATTAAGAGGATTTTAGGAGAAAATAAGAGAGCCTAAGATTGCAAGTTGCCTTTGACAGTATGGGAAGATAGGGTTATAGTAAAGAAGGCTATTAGTTGTGCCCCTTTTGATTTAGTGTATGAGATCTATGCAAGGTTACCTCAGAATAAGTTAAATGAGATGTATAACTTCTTCCTTGTTTATGATGAAGACATTGTTAATGATATGCAATTAAGAATGGATGATATCATACAACTGGATGAAACAAGGAGGGATGCTTTTGCACATAATGCAAGATTACAAGCACATATGAACTATTTCTATGATAAGAGAGCATTAGATAGGAACTTTCAACCTAATGATTTGGTACTATTATGGAATGCTAGACTAGAGGATAAGGGAAAGCATGGTAAATTTGACTCCATATGGGTTGGTCCTTATCAAATCCATGCAAATAAATGTGAAGATTCCTATTTCATAAGAGAATTATTTGGTGATATTCTTGAGATACCATTTCATGGATAGTTCTTGAAGAGGTATTTCTCTTAAAATATTTAACATTTATATGATAAGTAGTTACAACTTGTATGCTCTATAAATTTTGTAGAGCTTTTGTAAATGTTTGTATAGTATTTTCCTATGTGGTTTTGTGTTTTCCCTACTTAGTCAACTGTTCTCTCTAAAGAAGCTGTTAGCTCTAGTATCAAGTATGTGGTCTTCTTAACCCAAAAATTTTAAATTCTTGCATGGATAAAAGTTATCCATCATCCCTAGATAGAGCCACTAATGGCCTGATTTTTCACCTACCAAAATTTTTGTGATATTCTATGAAAATTAGGAAGAATTTGTCATAATTTTCTTAGGGTTTCTAAAAATTTGTCTTTCCCTCATGAAAAACCCCTACAAAAATTATCTTGTCTTTTATTTTATTGGAATTCATTCAAAATTGACTTGAAATTTTTTAATAGGGATAAATAAAAACCTTGCTTAAGCAATTATATTCCTAAGTCTTTTGACATATTGCTGCATTATATTTCATACTCCTCCTATTTCAAAAGTTGCAATGTTGTGAATACCTTTCAATTGCAACATCTCTTTCTTTTTATCACTAACCTTGTTCAAGGATGTGAAGAAGTGAAATGGTTTTTAAATAGTTCATTGCAGCATTGTGGTGGTTAGTGCTAGCATTCAAGTTAGTGAATGCGAAGAGGCGATGTAATGAAAAGCACATGATTGCAAGTCAAGTTAGGGATAGCAAATTTCAAGTTGTGACAGTGTGAAAAGGTCATCAACATGCTTAGAATGGTTTCATAGTTACTAAGGTCAAAAGATGAGATTGGGTTGCAAAGAAGTGATAAGCTATTGATTGCAAGATCACAAGAAGTTTTATGCTTAAGGTGTTATGAGTTGTGATGAAGTAATGAATGACAATGTACTTAAGTTCTACAGTTTTCACATCATCATGAATAAGTAATCACTCAAAAGATTTAAATTTTTGATGGTGCATATAGAAGGAAATAATTAACTTCAAAAGTTATCACAACATTGCTAGCAGTCAGATTAACAATGAAATCTAAGTTGCGATAATGTGAAAGGAAGTAATAGTTATCTTTTAAGGTCATCACATGCTTGTAGGTGGTTAAGAGAGAACTCAAGTTAATTTAGTGAGGCTACAAAATCTTGTGATCACACCTTCATAGGGCTACTTGTTGAGTTAAGCATTCAAGTTGTAAAGTAGATAAATAAAGAAGACAATCAAGTTAGTAGTTGGTTGCAACATTGTACATGGTTAAGGTCAACCTTTAGTGAGAATGGTGAAGCAACAAATGCTTATGATTGCACCATCATAGGGTTTGATTGTGAGCCAATTTTTTAAGTTTTGAACTTATGGAATGACTAAGAATAGTTAAGGTTAAAGGCTAGCACAAGATCACATGGTTTTATTTTTTTCTAACATGTTAAGTTGCAAAGTGGGAAAGAACTATTTATCGCACCTTCATAAACATTCAAAGGAAAGTAAAAATTTGAGGTGCGATGTTGCAAGATAAAGAAAATGTTAAGGAAAATGGTTAGTGCAACATCATACGATTAGAGTAGACATTATGTTAAGCAGTTGTGAGGGAGTGATAAGGTAAATATATGAAGCATCACAAGCATGAAAGATGTTAAGTTCCAAACTATGACAAATATGTGAAGTAATGAATAAAGAAATCATCGCTAGATGACAATTGTTAGAAGGATGAAGTAGTTAGTGGTTGTGAAGTGGACATAAAGCATAGAATGAAGTGAATGCAATTTTGCAAGACAACACAGTTAGTAAGGAAATAAAGCTATGAAGCAATGAAAAAAATGAATTACACCATCATAGGTTAAACTTAGTAGTTAAATAAATAAGGTGTGAGGTTTTGAAATAGTAAAGATAGACTATTTCACGTGGTTGCAACCAAAGATAAAGAAAAGAAGAGAAACCATGGCGAAGCAGTGATAAGTGTTCATTGCATCATTGCAACTTCCATTTTTAAAGTATAAAAGTAGTTTTAACAACCATGTCTAAGCTAGAAAAAGAAATATGAGTTGGATGTATGATTTGTAAAATGTGAGATCCTGCTAGCTTTTCAAGAAGTGATTAGGAAGTGCAAGCATGTAGTTAGGATGTAGATAGGAGAAAAGAATAGAGAAAATGCAAGGAAAGTGATAGGAGCTTGAAGACATACAAAATTATGTTGAAGAGACCTACAAAAAGTGTCACCTACTAGTTTTCTAACTACATCCATAATTTTGATCAAAGTACAAAGAATGTTTGTATTGTAACACAAGATAAAATATCTTTGTATTTTGTTTCCAATAGGATTTTTAAATTTTTTGTCCCATCTAAAGCTTGTTGCAATCCTTCCTATCAAAGGATTTCCAAGATGTGGAGTGAGGGTTTGAAGTCTGTACAATTTCTAGTGTCGTGATATTTTTGCAATCGGTCCAATAGTCTTTTGTGTCAATTATGTGTTGTATTCATTTTTGCAATTCTAAGAATACAAGTGAATATTGAATGAAAATTTTTCATATCTTGAGTTGTTCTTGAGTTATACCAGTAATGTATTATTTTCAAGGAAAGTTCTACAATATCTATGTCTCTGATTTTGTCTCCTTTTTTGTGTGTATGTAACTTTGAGATTGAATGAACAAGGTTCTTTCATTTTAATGCAACTTGGATGGGTTGTATATCTTTTCATTGATTTCTTTTAATTCAAGGAGTTAAGTAAATGCTTTCATGAATTGATAGGGTTTCTAGGTGTATGGGAGGGATATTCATAAGAATAAAATTTAGGGTTAATTGTTGATACATTTAATTGTAAGGCAATTAAATAGGTCAAGTTTTTTTGGTTAGACTTTGTGTAGCAATGGATAGGTAGTAATCATCAATTTAGATGCAAATTGAAAAATTTATATGGTTGCACAAAGCACATTTAAAATCAAATCAAATGTACTTTTGTATAATGAAGAACCAAACTGTTGGTCATTACTTGTTTGTAGTATTTTCTCTTTGGGTTATAGTTAGCTTCTATAATCCAAGAATGTGTTTGAAAATACAAGAAGATTTGTTGATCATTTCTTCTATAGGGGATATATGTGAAAGAAGAATATTAGTGAGTACATGTTTTTGAAAAAAGAACCTTAAAGTCAGTCACATTTCTATCCCTAAGGTGCACTTTCCTAGGCTCTACAAAGCCTAAAGTGTAGAGAGTACTTTGTGATTCTATTAATGTTGGTTCAAATATAAAGAAAATTCAATTGAATATTGGAAGTATCTAACCCTTAGAATGAATCTTGTATTCAACATCCTAGTATTAGGTCCTTTGCAACCTGGTAGTTTTCAAACAGCAAAACAATCCTTAGTTGCATTGAGCTCTACTAGTTTAGAATATATAGCCTCTTCCTTGGGAGCTCGAGAATTTGTATGGTTATAAAAGTTAGTAGTTGACCTTTTTTAAAAGCATATGAAAACCATTGTCATTAATTATGACAATAAGAGTTGTATCAAACTTTTAGCTAATCCAGTGTTTCACAATCGCTCTAAGCATATTGAAATTCATTATTATTACATTAGAGATATGGTAGATTAAGATGTTATCAAACTAGAGTACATCAATACTAATGAGAAAATAGTAGATGTTTTTACCAAGTCTCTTGCTAAAGTGAAGTTGGAATACTTCAGAGGAAAACTTGGTATGGTTACTATAATGTTGAATATTGAATTTAAATTTTCAATTTATATGTGTTTATGCTTCTATGGTTGTTTAGTTGCATCAGATATGTAATGAAAGGTGATGATCTTTCATGGACATATATTTAGAAGGTAATCTTTGTAAGGTAGTGATCTTGCAAATGATAGGCCTATTAATATGATAGTTTTGTTCCAGATACACCGAAAATCATTGATAACAAATGCATTATGATTACTCTAGATATTGTTTCAGACAATTAGAGATCATAATAAATGTTATGATAGTGTTCATAGCATAGTGATTTTGATTATTTGACAAGCTATTATTTCAAAGTGTTAAAGTTGGATAATGTATTATGTATAGATATCCTAAGTTCTGATAGCTCATAAAGAGTTTGTCACTTCTCCCTTGCTAAGAGGGAGTGTTAATGTATAGCATCAGTCAAAGTGGTAGTTAGCATTTGAATTACATAAACATTGTTTTATACATTATATTATTTTTAAGAGTAATATATTTACACAAACACACACACACACACACACACACACACACACACACACACAC
Source organism: Cupressus sempervirens (assembly GCA_028749045.1). Classification (NCBI taxonomy): domain Eukaryota; kingdom Viridiplantae; phylum Streptophyta; class Pinopsida; order Cupressales; family Cupressaceae; genus Cupressus; species Cupressus sempervirens. Next base: position 839,936,907 of record CM053785.1, on the reverse strand, counting down.
ACACACACACACACACACACACACACACACACACACACACACACACACACACACACACACACACACACACACATGATTGATTATTCATGAATGACTTTGTCATATTAGGCTCTTATTATTGAAGAGTCTATGGTTATAGGGGCACTTAAGTATGTTTGATATTTCCACTGATTGAAGTCATATTAATCAAATTTGTTATGCACTGATGGTTGGTAGTTATGTTCACGTAGGGACATAACCCTACATGACCTTTGATCATGTAGATTCATGTCTCTATGGGGACATGACTACCTACACATGTATATAATGCTTGGTGATGGGTGTGGACTAATATATCAATCATAGTCATATAAAGTCCCATAAATTTTTTTCTCTCTATAGGAAAATTAAGACAAGTTCACTAGTCCCTCATTTTTATTCAAGATCAGAGATCATATCTCCCCGACTATCATTCAAGAGCCAAAATTCTGCAACATTGGATCAAGGCAGTCAGAATATTATATCTATAAGTAATCTAAGTTGAAAAATCTACAATTATAGTTTATATCTCTATCATAGATCCTCTAATTAACATAAATCTTAATTGGGGTCCTATAATAGTCCTAGATTAACTCATTTGACCAAAAGATGTCAAGAGAAAAAATTGCTCAAAAGTTGCAAAGTTGCTACAACTTTTGCAATTTTTGCAAAAAGTTCCAAATGGAGGTTTGGGGAGGTATAAGTACCCATGCTTAGGTATATGGGCATGGGGAACATATTTTGGAAGGTTAGAAGGTTTCCAGTAAGATTCCAAATTGCAAAAAATGCACTTTTGCAACATTTGCACTTTGCAACTTTTTAACAACTTTTTGCACTGTTATGCAAATTTTCTATTCTAATTATTTGTATAGGGTGGTTGGGTGGTTAGTCACCCTTTACAACTCCTCTTCAAAATTTTGCAAATTTCTTGCCAAAATTTTCTCAATAAACTTTTGAAAGTTGCAAAGTTGCACAATACAACTTTTACATTTTTTGCAACTTTTCATCAATTTGGTCAAATGACCTTCCTATAATCCCAAACTTAAAAAGAACCTTACCTATGGTAAAAATATAACCCTAACTCTTTATAGACCACATTGAGCTTATGATGACAACATCACCATGCCTTGTGCCAATTAGAGCATTATTTTAAGCCTAGAATGGGGTAACATATTGTGATAGCAAGGGTACGGTCCAAAACAACCCTATCCAAAATTTGCATATGTTGTAGAGAAGCAAATTGTGTATCAAAATCTATAATTTATTTTCCTAATGTTTTGGAAAATTTGGGAGAAAAATGCAAGAGGACAGCCATCTAAATCCATATAAGTTGAAGATAATTGTATATTTTTCTAAGGATATCATCAAACCCATTGAAAAGAATATTTATGGCATCTAAATATGAACATGTTACATGTCTTCTCTTTTTAATATACAAAATTTGGCATTTAAATATGCACATGTGACATCTCTTATCAGAATTTTATATAAAATATGGTATATAAATATGCACATGTTACATGTTTTATCAGTTTTATATACAAAATTTGGCATCTAAATATGTACATATGACATTTCTTATCAGATTTTTATACAAAAAATGGCATAAAAATATGCACAGGTTACATGTATTCTCTTTTTCAAGGACAAAATTTGGCACCAAATATGCACATCAATGCGAAGTTGCAAAATTTCACATAACATAAATGCAAAATTTTCAAAATTATTCTACCATATGTAGAATGATTCAAAATTTCAAGGGAACCTTTTGCATCAGCTCTAACCATTAATGTATCAAGTATTTCCTTGTGATCAAATTCACAAACTTTCCACAACTTCTTGTTAACAGGCCTACGATGATACTATTAAAAGCTAGAGTTGTTGTTGACTACTATACTTATAGAACACATGAGGTAGTTAAGCCATGCCATGAATCTCGAAGGGGAACATTAGTGGTTAGTCTGACAGATATGGTATCAACTAAATATTTGTTGCAAAAATAAGGTTAGAGTAATGAAGAATATGTCTATGTGTCTCAAAATCCTCAAATAGCCACATGGTATAATTCTTGATAGGGTACCTACATTTAATTGTAAAGAAAATTTAAAGTCAAAATTGATACATTATACATGACAATTTGACTTAAATAGATCTTCATGGTAGGGCACAAAAATATACTACCTTCTAAGCCATTTGCCTATCACAACAATAAATCCTATTGGTTGCTCAATATCCTCACCATCAATGACTATAGATATCATTTTCTTTTTGAGCTCAATACCTTGATATAGAAAGTAGTATGTTCCTTTTGTTGGAATTATAGATGAAGTAACTAAGAGGGGGGGTGAATCAGTTACCACAAAAACAAATCTAGATCCCTTAGATGTCTTAAATAGCTAGTTACTACTATCACTCGATAAACACATCACAAAAATGCTATAACTTGGTAGATTAACTTGTTATTGATCTTTAAGAATTTATAATTATTAGCATGCATGCAAAAGTAAATAACATGAACACAAGAAACACCAAATTTAACATGGAAACCTAATATGGGACAAACCACCAAGTAATTAGGTACCAATTTTCACTCTTTTGAAGGGAGCCCTATTAGGAGCCAACCCTATTAAAGGTTACAATACACACTATTAGGTGTGACCTTTTTAGAGGATTTAATCACCCTGTTAGGAGTGGCCTTGCTAGAGGAACAATTCAACTGAATTTTTACCTTGTTAGATGATTTACAAAATGGCTATTAAACCAAATCTATTAATAGATTTTGAAATCACTGCTACAATGGTTAGAAAGTAATAATAAATTGACCTAAATATGATGCAATTAAATTTGCTAATTAAAGATCTCTATTCTACACCATTAGATCCTCCTCGATCAAATATAGCTTTGCTACTCCTCAATGATCTCTGATCATCCTTCAAAATTTTCTTTCACAATAATCATTCCTCCTTCTCATTCACCTTACATCAAATCCATCACACACACTTAGAATTTGCAACTTGACCTCTTATATATACCATTCAGATTATCAAGTCGACTCATTCACAAGTTACCACTAGTACATTTGGGTTCAATTTTTGACCTTTATTGGTCGAATTTTTTACCCAATTTTAGACCAAATTTTGACCAAATTTGACCAACGCATTGGTCGATATTTTTCTGGTCAAAATTTTGACCAACTCACTAGTTGGTCAAAATTTTGACCAATCTATTGGTCGAAAACCCAACAAGCCATTGTCTAAGGTCATGTAGGAATTGGTCGACATTTTGACCAACAAAGGTAGAAAAATTTTAGGCATTAGTGAAAATTTTGACCAATGAAGGTGGAAATTTTGACCAATAGAGGCAGTAAATTTTTAAGGCATTGGTGGAAATTTTGACCAATAAAGGTAGAAAAAATTTTAAGCATTGGTTGAAATTTTGACCAATGAAGGTGGAAATTTTGACCAACAAAGGTAGAAAAAAATTTAGGTGTTGGTGGAAATTTCCACCAACAAAGGTCGAAACAAATTTAAGCATTGGTGGAAATTTCCACCAAAAAAGGTTGAAAAAGCCCAAGCATTGGTGGAAATTTTGACCAATGAAGGTGGAAATTTCAACCAACAAGAAGGTGTAAATTTTTTTTAGGCATTCTATAAAATAGTTCACATGTCTTGCCTATGATACGACATTTTACATGCATCCTACACTCTCTCATCTGATTGATGATGGATTACGCAAAGTGATCTGAAACCATGATTCTAAAAAACACACACAATCAAATCCAAAATGAACTTGCACTACAAATAGATTATGGAAATTTGATATTGTTAATTTTACATGCATGTCTACCAAGACAAATATATGTTTAAGTTGTGATTGTCCTCATAGACATGCGTGCAATTTTACCAATATCATATTTCCACAATCCATTTGTAGTGCAAGTTCATTTTAGATTTGATTGTGTGTTTTTAGCATCATGGTTTCATATCACTCTGTGTAATCCATCATTAGCCGAATGAGAGAGTAGGATGCATGTAAAATGTCGTATCATAGGCAAGACATGTGAACTATTTTATAGAATGCTGCAAAAACATCGACAATAACTAATATGAAGAATATATAATTAGTTATACAATTGAGAAAAATCATGTACCAGTGAGTTGGTCAAAATTTCAAGCAAAAAAATTTTCACCAATGGGTTGGTCAAATTTGGTCAAAATTTGGTCAAAAATTCGACCAATAAAGGTCAAAAATTAAACCCAAATGTACTAGTGCAAGTATGCTCACCAAGTTGACTCTTTGATTTTGGTCATCAAGTCATCCCACCAAAGTGCCTCATTAAGGTCAGTCTTTAGGTCCGCTCATTAAGCTTGCTCACCAAGTTAGCTCTCCATGTCAACTCGCCAAGTCAACTCGCCAAGATGACAATTGAAGTACGCTCACCAAGTCGACTATTCAATTGTGCTCACCAAGTTGACTCAGAGTTCATTCATCAAGTCACCCCATCAAAGTGCCTCATCAAGGTCAATACTTAAATTTTCTCACCAAGTTAGCTCACCAAGTCGCCTCACCCACATGTCCCACCAAGTCCCCAAGTCTGCTCACCAAGTTGACAATTCAAGTGCGCTCACTAAGTCAACTCTTTAATTTTTCACACCAAGCCCATCCCCTAAGTCAACTCTCTAGGTGAGCTCACCAAGTCACTCCCACCTAGTCACCTCAATGAGTTGACTCTTTCAATCAGCTCACCAAGTCTATTATTCAAGTATGCATGCTAGGTTAGATCACCAAGCCAGCCCACCAAGTCATGTCACCAAGTCAACTATTTGAGTATGCTCATAAAGTTGACTCTTTAAGTTTTCTCATCAAGTCACCCCACCAAAGCATCTCATCAAGGTCAATCTTTAAGTCAGCTTGCCAAGTCACTGCACCAAGTCGACTGACAATCTCGCCTCACCTAGTGGACTTGCTAAGTTGGCTCACCAACTTGCCCCACCAAGTCGACTGTTCAAGTATGCTCGCCAAGTTGACTCTTTGAGTTCGATCATCAAGTCACCCCACCAAAGTGCCTCATCAAGGTTAGTCTTGAGGTTCACTCATCGAGCTTGCTCACCAAGTTAGCTCACCATGTCACATCTCTAAGTGGCCTTGCTAATTTGGCTCACCAACTTGCCACTTTAAGCCCACTCACCATGTTTAATTTTGAAAATAATGTCTAGTTACCAAAAATTGACATATTATGTCAACGATTAAATGAAAAATAGAGTAAGAAGGTATAGAAAATACCTTTTTTCCTCCTACTACTTTGATACTATGTACACCAAAAAAATTAGTGATCAATGTGCTTTCATAAGTATGAACATGATTATAGTAATTTGGCAGCATACGAAGAAGTACCTGTAAAATGGTCAGACTGGTAAACAATGAAGAAAAGAAAAATAATAGGATGCTAAAACCTTGTGGAACATTAAGGTAAACTGAGGAATCCCACAATATAAAATTTGTGTACCTTACAACTAGCATTAGTTGGCTACCACACCTAAATTTATAGCTTAAAGGACTTGTTTAGTTACAGCTAGCATCTTAAGATACAAAGATGCATCAATTTCCAAGGATGCTGACAAAAATTGCCAAATAAACTAAGAACAATAACTCCCACTTTCTTCGACTAATTGTGAAAATTTCATAGATGAGACTAAATTAGTATGCATGGTGTTTAAAATGTAAATCTCTTGTACACCCAAAACCAAGTGTGGAAAATTCAAAATTTTGTGAATCCAATATGTCTAGGGACAAACACACAAACTCAACAATATATTTCAATACAATCTTCTTCAATAACAAGAAATTGACTAAAAATAAATACACATTTTAAAATCATATTGTTTTTGTCATTCAAATATTGCACATATACATTTTTCATTCTCTTGTTAGTCTGACTCTGAATTTCTTGTTAGCAAAATCAATAAACATTACAAGGCATATCCATATAAATGTAAAATATTGAGCAAGTTGCTAGTCATATTCGTGAATATGCAAATAAATATGTGAACCTAATTCCCAATTGCAGATTGAGCATTAAGTCATAACTTCTGTGCCCTTTATAGATAATTCAACCGGTCTCTTACTTTCATTTGGCTGCCATTTATGCCCTCTTTTCACAGCCTTGGAAGGCACATTTATTTTGGATACCTCATTAATCAAAACTCCTTGAACATATTCTCTCTTGACAATAGATTGCACAAGAAAAATTTTGGGATCACAAGTTCTGACACCCTCATCATTATCATCAAACTCCTCACTACTTGAGCTTCCTATCCCATCAAAGGAAAAGGTTCTTACTATTCTGAATTCAAGGGTTTTCGAGGATGTTGTTTCGGAGCTAGGGGCATAAGAAGTATTCAAATAAACCTCAAAATTAGACATAGAAGAGCTTCTCTCCTTCCAACAAGATTGGTCATCAACGAAGAGATCATCATGTTGATCCACATTGGAAGGCGAGGATTCCAAAAGGTGGCATAGCCTAGTCTGATTGCCACATGTAGGATAAAATGTACCTTTCCCATCTTTGAGCCCCTTACTCCAGGTCCCCATATAACAACTCCCATCTGCCCATCTGTAGACTCCATGGCCATGCTTCAACCCATCAAGCCATTGCCCATCATATTTATCCCCATTGGTCTGACTCATAATCCCCATTCAATCATGGGTTTCTACCGTATCTTCTAACTTATCGTAAAAGGCAACAAGGTTAAGCCTGCTAAGGTTGGCATGAAAATCTAGCTTCTCTTTTTCTTCCTTGAAAATCACTTCTTTGAAGGCATCATAGTATACAATCTTCATCCTCACACATTTTTTTCTATAATCTCTTAGTCTTTTCATGTGTCTCGCTTCCTCCAATTTCACCATTTCTACCTTTAGCTTATTGATGTTCTCCATGAGCTTTTCCTCCACCTCCCTTGCTACTCTCAAGCAAAGACTGGCCTGGTAAGAAATAAAAAGAACAATTCTCAATACATATTAATTTAAGAAACAAATTGTGTATCACAAAGCTTTTCATAGTTAAACTTAGTTTCATATGTACCAATTTACTATGGACTGATGTTTTGTACTTATGTATAAATATATTCCAACTATAAGACAATTATTAGGATTCAATTATATAATTTTTGAATCCAATCTATTGATTCATTTACATGAATAAATGATCGGCTGTATATAAAAATCTATGACTTTTTAGTTGAATTTATGAACTCGTTTCTCATGAGTAGCTGTATACAAGAATCTCTCTCATGAGAATGATGGTAGTAGATGGATGCAATAAAAAGACAAATAAAGAGGAAGGCAATAAATGGAAAAGTTATTATGGATCAGTTAAGTGGGTTCTTATCACTAATTACTTATGAGAAATAGACCAACAAATTTAACTGAAAAACTATACAATTGAATTCTAGTTCTAGAAGTATCATAATTTAACTTGCTGTGAAAAAATATCAAAACCTTACATACTAAATAGATAAAAGTAGTTTTCATTTTAGAAATTATAAAAAATAAATTAAAATATAGATCAAAGTCTAAATGCTAAATCCGCCACTCACTCTTGCAGGTTACATCATGGATCCAATGATAGGTTTCCAAACCTGATTGCTAAGTAATTTTTAGTTCTCTTTAGCTAGCTAAATTAACAATTTAACACTAAATTCTATTCTTCTAGACCCAATTATGCTCTTCTATCAAATCAAGCAAGTGAAAACTAAATTCTATATAGGAAATTGCATTATGAGTACAATGAAGGATAAAAAAGTTCTTAAAAAACCAAGCAAGATGAAAAATTAGAGGGCATTTTGAAACTGGCCTCCATCTTTGCTTTTTTGGGTTGCAAATAATTAAAAAGTAAGATGAATAATGTCAAGAAGCTTAGTTGAATTCCAAGCCCAAGAGCATCTAGTTGGACTTCCATGGTAGAAGAAGGTGCACCTTGTGATAAGGGAAACATAGAAAGCCCTTCCAAGTTAACACTGCTTGTGTCAGCATGGAAGATTGCATCATACCTAGTGTGATTTGAAATATTAGCCTGATCTTGGGTAATAAATAGGGAATTCAATAGGAATGGTTGCAAACACAAAATTCAAGAAATGAATTTCATTGATATGTGTAAAATTTTAACTGATGATAAAAAACTCTATTAAATTACTACGAGTAAACGAACTTCCTCAATAGGAAGCTTTTCTCCAAGATCCCCTTGAGCTACCATAGCCTAAAGAAGAGGAAGGAAGAGACAACTGTTAGAAACCTAAACAACATACAAATACCATAAAAAAATTAATACATGCATAACTTGAATGAGTGTGGCTAAAAATGAAGGTAGCTATGACCATTTGCATGCAAGCAGTGTGTAAATGCTTGTCATAAATAAACTAAATAAAAGAAAACATTCAATAATGTCCAAGGGACCACTAGCATATAAATATCAAAAAACCTCCAAAAAAGTACTTTCATAAAACTATAAGCTTATACAACTATATATTGTAGATAGTAGCAGATAGAAGAAAAGGGAATAGAAACACAGGAATAAGGATCCAATAAATTTTTTATTCTGGAGAATCAAATGGAGCACTAGCATTCAAGATGGATGCTTCTGTAGGATAGAGACTAGGGCAAAGACACATAACTTATATTCACCACTACAGGTCACTTGCACAATATTTGGGTGCTCCAACCTTGTATGGCCATCAGAAATGGACACTTGCATTAAAGAATGGTGCCCTTCCCTCTACAAATCAAAAAACTGGACACATGTACTAAATAATGGAGATCTTACAGACCGAGAACACAAACTATTTTGCAGAAACACTACTCCATGACAATTCTACACTTTGACACTGGTGTCTAGACAAATAGTGGAGCCCTAAATACTAAGAGATGCATGATCATTCATAGTTTAATCAGATTGACGTATAAACTGCTATATGGACTCTGGACATCTGGAAAGCTAAATATTTACCTAAATAGGGACAAAAGACAAGGGTGTTGTTGTTTGGGAGACTATCTTGGTCAGTCCTCTAGGTGGTATCTTTCAACCTCAATTGAGTTGATTGAATATTTGGGTGTGTGAGATATGCTAGAGAGTAGCCAAATACTATTAAGTGGTGTTTATGAGAGACAAAACAACAAATCTTGGATACCAAGTTCAAAAGAAGGTAAAAATTAACAAAACAATAAGATCATTGTTTCTTAGCTATTGAAATCTAACTTGTAAGACAATGTTTCTTAGCTTTTAAAACCTAGCTTGTATCCTATGTATTCAAAATCTAGCATCTCATACCCAAAAAAAAGGTGACAAGATAGAATCAGAGCTAGAATGAACCTAAAGCTAACCCTAAATTCTTCTCAAGGAAACACTAACAAAAATTATGGCAAATAGAAGATCTTTTCCCATGCATGGCATGATAGCTACACAAATATACCCATAGCCCTTGCATGCCACAACATCTTTGTTAGTAATTGGAAAAGCACATTTCCTCTCGCAAAAAAATGTTCTTGACAATTCACAACTTCTAAGACCTTTGTTGTGAAGCTAAAAGATGGAGAGGACAAAGATAAAAAAGGCATAATTTATGAGATTGAACTAATGTCAAATTTATGAATTACAACAGTAGAATCTAAAGAGAATGCCATGTTTAAATACATACACTAAAATTTCATAAGTATAAGATACCAACAAGTCTTGCATGGGAATGTATCTATTATAATCAATTATGAGAAGTCGTGATGACATAAAAATTCCCATTAGAAGCAAACAGCCTTAGAATAAGGAAGATGTCAAGATTTTCATAGTTGAGAGTTATGCCATTTTAACCAACTTATGTCACACTTAGAAAATTCTCCAAAGGCTATATGGCCTCACAAATTTTACTCACACAAGAAAAAAATCACATTAATTTATTTCATGTGAAAATTATAGCATAAAGAATATATCTATCCCTCCTTTCAAAGTGTCAATTTAGATATTACTTTTAAGTTTTGCTCTCTCGTTTCTTGAAAGAACCATCTTGAGCTCTATGAGGAAACTACAATCTGAAAACTCAATAGATGGGAATTAGTCAGGCAGCTAAATGATGGTCTCATTCTAGTTAACTTCACTGAATGATAGACAATCGAAAAAATTGATTTAAAAACATCTTTACTGAAGCTCATAGTCCTTGCCAACAATTTAAAGAAGATTATAACATATTCACAAGTAAAGCTTTTATATTTTTTATTTTACATCAAAGCTGTACAAAAACCATCAAAAACCAACAATCGAAAAGCACCAACATCCAAACAAATATATGCATGACTAAATAGTAAAAAAAGTAGCATGTGCATTTAACTTTCTATATAATGCTTGACAAGCATGACTTCACCTAATTTATTAACCCCATTCAAAGCAATATTACCAATCATAAAGTAACAACCTATCCAACTAAAACCTCTGATCTAGGGAGACTATACTCACCCAATCTGATGCAGAAAGAATTGAATGAAGATTTGGTATTGAATCGGCACTTTCAATCTTAACAGTCACATGGATATCTGCACCACAACCTTCACATAATTACATATACAAATGCATTGATATTTTATCACATTTTAAATTCTAATTTAAAATATAAATTAAGGGAACATGCTATATCAAGCCCAATACTATCTACAAAGGATTATATTACACTGGAAAGTTAAAATTTTTCTTCAAAGGTTTACTTTTAAGGTAATCTTTCAACTCATGTACCACCTTAGCATTTTTAACTAAGGAAAAAACATAATAGTCTATGCCATTCTCAACTCCAAATTTAATATCATCCCAATCTTTATCTACGAAAAAAAGAGACAAGAAATAGATTTTATCAAATACCAAATTAAGCTATCTCAGATGTTGTGTTGGTCAAAACAACTCATAACATATACAAGTAACAAAAAAATACAAATATTACACATATTTCAAGATTGATAAACATATCATTCAATTATATTCTAGGTAACTTCAATCAATCAATATTAGATACAAAAAAGGGAAATCACAATGAAATTAAAGTCCCTAAGAAAGAAGCAGATTGAGATGTACATGCCAATAAGCAACAAAAATATAATTTTCTATGCATGCTTGAGAGTTGATAAAATGGTCTTAACCTTTAATGGAAGGCAAGGTAGCATTTTTTCCATGCACATTTAAGTGTCATCGTGATTTAAGCTCTCCTCCATCGATTACTTCACAAATTATAGAATTTGATGTTTTTGACTTCACTTGCAGTGACATCATCCCCCCTAGAGAAATTCAAATAATGATAAGAAATAGAAAGCTATGAAAATTTTGTGAATAACATTAGTAACTCTGTTCTTTTCAGCTAATAAATGAATTTTCAAGCCAGCACAAGAGAACATACCATCAACAAGTAGTGTGTCTCCTTTCTCCACATCATTCACAAAATCATCATAATTCACGCTTACATAGTCTTCAGAGCCCACTCCTCTTTTGATTGTGAAAGTAAACTCTGGGCCCTTTGTCAGCACGATATGCTGTGGTAGATCTCCACTTTTGACTTCAGGGCCCTACAATAAAATGATCTTTTAATTTATTGTTTGAGCAAAGGACTAACTCAAAAGACATATCAAAAAGGGGGTTATCTAATAAATTGCACCTAAAACACAAAAAATGAATATTAATAATGTAGATGTATTTTAATTTAGGATGAAAAAAAAGTGAAATAGATTTCAAATATACATCTTTTTCTGATTGGCTAACAGTGTTGCAATATGAAAATAACCCACATTATGATGTTTTCAAATAGTTAGTTCCAGCAACAACCTATATATAATAAAGGAGTTTCAACACCTATGCAACTCTAGATGAAAGAAAATCTTGTATGATCTTAAAGATTTCATGCATATTGATAATATTCTCCTATTATAAGATTTCATGCATATTGATAATAATAAACTTAGATATCATTTATAAAACAAACTCTTAGACATTAGCGGTAGAAAATGCTTCCTATTTAAATTACCTGCCAACAAAATAAGCATCTCGCATTGTAGATTAAAGCCCAGAAATAGTGATAGCAAATGCATAGAAACAGATCTGAGCCTAGATCAAGATAGCTCAAGTCCATATGTAATGTCTCAATGATTGAGTTTCTATATATAGTTATCTTATTTTAGGGCACCAAAATAGGTTTTATCCCCTCACACAAGTAAATGATCTATTAAAATATCCTAGATTTGTAATTATAAAGCTTTGCTTCAAACAAAATGCCACAATCAAATTGTGAACTAGAGAATAGTGGAAGGCCACATAGGCAATTACTTCCCACAAATACTATGATAAGAAAAGATAATGCTCACATGCTACTTGAGATCTGAAATAGAACAAGCTTCAACAATACATTGCAATATATATATATATATATATATATATATATATATATATATATATATATATATATATATATATATATATATATATATATATATATCTTTTGGCATTATTACTAAAATCGTTTACCTTCTAGGTAAGAACATAAGTCTGTTTCAATATAAAAATCTTCAAAAGGAATTTCATATCAGAAAAAAAAAGTAACAAGAAATAAATTAAATTGTAGTGCACTAGGAATAATATAACACATAATGAATACTAAACCTCAATTGAATAAAATACTATACAGTGGCTTCAATAAAATTGATGCTACACCTAAACCATCACTTGTAGCAAGCTACTTGAAGATATGTAGTACAAACTATCCTGGAGAACAACCTCTAATTTTTAAAAACTTTCACTTTTACTGGGTGAAGTTTTACTTTTTGCCTTGGCAAAGTCAACCAGGTCATCAAACAGCTTATCTTTAGGTTTAACTTGTTTGTTGGAAGTTAAAGATTGTTGTGGATATGCATCATTGTAAGTTCCATCATGAATGGAGATGAAAGCCAATTTGCTTGACTAGATTCTTATAATGAATATATGAGAGCACTTCAATTTCATTCTTGAACTCTACTGCACTGTACAATAGAACAAGCTTCAACAATACATTGCAATATATATATATATATATATACGTATATATATATATATATATATATATATATACATACATATATATATATATATATATGTATAGATATATATATATATACATATATACATATATATATATATATGTATATACATATATATATATATGTATGTATATATATATATATATACATATATATATATATGTATGTATATATATATTATACGTATATATATATATATATGTATATACATATACATATATATATATATGTATATATATATATATACGTATATATATATATATATACATATATATATATGTATATGTATATACATATATATATATGTATATGTATATACATATATACACACATATATATATACATATATATATATATATATACATATATATATATATATACGTATATATATATACGTATGTATATATATATGTATATATATATATATATACATACGTATGTATACATATATATATGTATATATACATATACATATGTATATATACATATATATATGTATATATATATATGTATACATATATACATATATACATATACATATATATATATATACATATGTATATATATACATATATATATCTACATATACATATATGTATATATATATATACAAATATATATATATATATATGTGTATATGTATATATGTATATATATATATATGTATATATATATATATGTATATACATATATATATATATATACATATATATATATATATATATATATATATATGTATATATATATATATATATATATATATATGTATATATATATATATATATATATATATATATATATATGTATAAGTTTACCTTCTAGGTAAGAACATAAGTTTGTTTCAATATACAAATATTCAAAAGGAATTTCATATCAGAAAAAAAAAGTAACAAGAAATAAATTAAATTGCAGTGCACTAGGAATAATATAACACATAATGAATACTAAACCTCAATTGAATAAAATACTATACAGTGGCTTCAATAAAATTGATGCTACACCTAAACCATCACTTGTAGCAAGCTACTTGAAGATATGTAGTACAAACCATCCTAGAGAACAACCTCTAATTTTTAAAAACTTTCGCTTTTACTGGGTGAAGTTTTACTTTTTGCCTTGGCAAAGTCAACCAGGTCTTCAAACAGCTTATCTTTAGGTTTAACTTGTTTGCTAGAATTTAAAGATTGTTGTGGATATGCATCATTGTAAGTTCCATCATGAATGGAGATGAAAGCCAATTTGCTTGACTAGATTCTTATAATGAATATATGAGAGCACTTCAATTTCATTTTTGAATTCTACTGCACCGTACACTTGTAGAGATCCTTTCTTGTTCCTCTTTGTGCCCACCACTTAGCCCACATTATTGAGTGTCCTATACAAGAATGTCTTATATCAAGCAATTTACCCAAGATTCTTGGAGTTGTTCCACTATAAGATATGATTAAATCATGAACTAATTGCCTATTATTTAAGAAAATGAGAAACACTATAAGACACTTTGTAGTGCTGCAATAATACCCAAATCACCTAAGTAGGCATGCTTTTTGGATCATATTCTCTCTCAAACATAGATGTAACATGCATTTTGGTTGTAGGTGATTTCTAGGAGCTTGAGCTTCACTATCAATTCCAACACCTTCGACTAAAATTTTTGAACAAGTCAAAAGTTGTTCTACTATAATGATTAATAATAAACTTTATCATTGTTCAAGTCAAAAATTTATCATTAGCAAAAATGGTAGATAATTTTTTTCATGGTCTCAAGGAAAACAAAGACTACTTGACAATAGAAAGAAACAACACAGATGACTTAGAAATAGACTATCACAATGAAAGACATATTTTGCCCATCATAACACTAGTAGTGCTCTACTATCTTGTTTTTGGTAATAGAGACACCCCCCAAACATGAAGGATTCACCCCCAAACATCTTCAAACATGAAATGATCCACTGTCTATTAGACTAGTGTCTAATCCAGGCTAAACCTCCATCAGCAATTACCATCCAACATTGCACTTACACAAAGTTTTCCCACTCTCCTGCATTTGGTTAATATAGTACAAATAAATTATCACAACCTTATTGTCTCCCACCAATAACAGTGACTAGAGGTGGTAGGAGAGAATCTACATTGGAAACTTTAGAATAAGTACAGTTGACTATGCCTAACCAGTCACAGGATTGAATGCACCAGTCTATTATTCCTTACTCAACCTGCAATGAAAATTAAAAGAATGCGTGGACAAGATAACAAAAATAATAAAATGTTCTCACATTAAATATTAGTCAAAATGCATTTGATACATCATAGGAACTCACTGTTCCATGGGACAAAGACTGAATTGTAGAGAATAGGATTATTTTATTAATTAAATTTTTTTCACAATGCCTTGTCTCACCACCCCAACTCTAATTCTCCCCCAAACACTTGACAAATCCCTTCTAAATAACCAAACAATAGTAAACAACCACTACTATCTAACTATTTGACTATTACCAGTTAGTTATAAACTAAAATTTGTTGTCTAAGTTGACACAAAGTGTCAACTTTGATAACTTACAATCATATATGCCTTTAATATATTTCACTAACCTTTTCAAAGTTTTTATAACTTCACTAACCCTTCCAAAGACACCTAAAACCCTTACAATCTTTACTAGGCCTAAAGACACCTAAAACCCTTAAAAGCTCTGCTTTGCATTTTTTCTACATTTGATACTTTTCTTATAGGTGGACATGTCTATAAAAAACATCCAGCATGTCTGTCCTTAGACTTCATGGAAAAAACCCTACAAACAACACAACAAAAAAAAGAGGACATGAACCATCCAAACATCTCTAATAGCTTGTGGATATCCCAAAGATGCATAAGTGCATGACTTGTGAAAACCAAAAAGATAAGACTAACTAAACTTGTATAACAAGTGAATAACCAAAATGATTTTATGTCTGTGTTATGTTTGACAATGATAATGATATTTGGATTCAAGTATGAGGAAATTTGTATCAATCAATTCATTAAATATCATTTGAATACACAGAATATTTTAAGAGATTCAAGAGCATAATTATAAGCCAAATTTGTGGAAGACCTAAATCAGACCTAAGTAAATAGACATGTGAAAGCTTATTTTGAATATGATGAGCAGATCTAGGGCATAATTTTTATGAAGGTATATTCCAAGTTTAGAGAATTTATTGAAAAACACTATTTCAAATCTTGGTGGATTATTCATAAGTACAAGGAAGATTTGTTGAAGACCTCGAAGGAGATCTAAGGAAAATCTACCTACATTATAAAAACTTTGCATTTCAAAGGTCAGTTCCTTCTGCATTGGAGGATTTGAGGTTGGTGTCTCTTGCTAATTGAGTCTACAAATTTGATTGAAGTTATATACATACATACATATATGTGTGTGTCTGTACATACAAACACAATTCACCTACAAGGATTTCCATGCTAAATAGTATATGCATCTTGTCTTGTTTTGTTAGACATCAACTATGTGAATGCTTTCTACATTGCTTTCAGTTGACTAAATATATATAATAAAATATGCAGGTTTCTATGCCAAACTAACTCCAATGTGGAAAAATATCTAATAATTGGGATTTAAACTAAGCAAGAACTATATGTTCAAGGAACCAAAAGATGACTGCAATGAGACTATTACAAGCAAAAAAACTTCAGTCTTGTTAAAGAGAATTGGGATGTGTGTTTGAAGACTTAACAAATTTGAGCTTCACTTGGTTTCAAGAATACTATAATATTCTCTACTTAACAAGGCCAACCACATGAAGGTGGAAGCTCATCTGGCCTCACCCCCCTCCCCCTAACTCCAATTTAAAGTACCCATTATCATTTAATTACATACTTCATTCATTATTTCATTCATCCATTTATGAACTATAACATTCAATCAATACAATCACATAACATTCATTAATATGATATTAAATTCATTAATACACAATACTAATCAAAAATTCATTAACACATAACAATATTCATTAACATAAACTAAAAATCACTATTAATACACATCATTCATACAAATTACTTAAAACAAAGTTCTTTCATTATCCAACAAGGTTTATCAAAGAAGATTTTTAAAACATCATTTCTTTTTTTTGTTTTTTTGAGCTCTCTTAAGAAAAGCGCTCATAGGAGCATCCATATTTGCTTCATTCTCCTCCTCCTCTGGCGTGTGTAATGGAAAATTATGATGGCTCCTTCTTTTTGGAGGAGCAGGAGGTTGCTGCACTAGAGGGGGCTCTGTTGTAAGAACAAGTGAATGCGATAAATTGGCATACCCTTTTTCTTTTTCTAACTATTAAAAGTTTTTAATTAAGTACGAGTACAACATAAAATGCATTTTTATTACTTGAGAATGCCACATCATCTACATTAACATTTTGATCTACCATTGCATCAACATGTTGAACATTTGGAACATGGTCCATTGCTTCAGCATGATGTTCAACATGCTCTGAAATAATAATAAAAAGGATACATGTCAAATTCCAATTGAAGATGTTAAATTGTATTCATAATTGCATAATTAATTTCCAATAGCAAATTAATATCTCCACCACTATAATGCACATTATGGCCTTGGTCAAGAGCAGGTTCTGTGGCAGGATATGAAGGCTGCAGTAAAATGTTATGCACATTGTTAACTAGTAAATTTACGTTTAAAACTAATACCAAAAAAGAATCTTCTCAACTATTTAATTTCATTTACTTTTCATCTGACCAATTTACCTATGAAATATCATTTGGTGCATTAGATTCTTGGGCAAGGCTTACAGATTCTTCACAGAGGTGTGTAACCACAACTTTATAGCCTTCCTTCAAGGCAATTTTTCTATCTTCATCTGTGACCTCCACATTGAAATCTGTGCCCTATGTTTTTTCCTTGATAACGTCAGTTTTCCATGTATGGTTTCATTAAACAAAATTGTTTACAACATTATGTTAAAAAAAAATACAAAATTTATTGCTCTACTTACAAGTCGAGACTGCAGATTCATATAGCCACCAGAGTCAAGTTTGTGTTGGCCAACCTTTTCTATTCTCGGATTTGTTGCCACAGATGTGTCTTGCAATCTATGAACAATTTCAAACATCTTAGATTATATATTTACAAATATCAATAATTAGTACATGATTACAATGTACTTAATACTATAATGACATACCTCTTTTTGCCCTGTGCTACTTCATTATCTCTATCTTCACATAGCCTTTTCTCCTTTGCATCTTCTATTATTTCATTCCACTCCACCGGTGGAATCATAGGAGGAAAATTGTACTTTGGGTTATCCTAAAGAGCCATTATATATTGATCACTCACAGTCTTTATATGCTTTGCTGCTCTTTTCAGAAGTAGGCCAGTGTCAAAAATGTTTTTCCCAAATTTCTTTTCAATGGATGCAATTAGCTGATTTTTTAATTCCATGGCTTGTAAATTCCACCTTTTTAAAAACAAATAGATTTTTAGATTAATAACTTTAATATATTACAATAAATAGAAGAAAAATAAAATTATGTAGCAATGATATGAAACTATGTACCTTTTATGTATGGTGGGTCCAAATAGTCTCAATGTCATATGAAAAAGATGTTCAAAGAAAGCATTATTACCTACAAAAACATAAAGGATTTATCAGTCCAAAATGAGTAATGTAAAAGTAAACTAAATTTACACTTTAAATAATATCAATTTTAAAGCACCTAGAAGCTTTCATTCTCTTAATGGAAACATAGTTTTCTTATTCAGCAACAATCTCCCTCCATACAAACCAGTACTAATCACACAAACTGCTCCAGGAAATGGATCAGCTTTAGTAGTACTGCTCTCTATTGCTCTATCAACTGAAACATCATACAATTAAATGACAATTTTAGTACTGCTCTCTATTGGTCTACCTCCCTGCCTATGTCCATGTCTCTCTATGTGTGGCTATATATATATGTATGTATGTATGTATGCATGGTGTGTGTATGCAAGCTTTTGTAGACATCATTTAAGCACTAATATGCTACTTCATTGTTCATCAACTTGTAGAAAGACATTACAAAATATAGCAAAACAAAGTTTTACCAGTTATACTGGGCATAGACGATGATGTTTGCATGGTCCTTATTGCTGACAATACAACAAACAATAGTGGACCACCAACTGAAGGAGGAGTCCACACTTCATCATGAGCTAAAGAATAGAATATTTTTATCAAAGATATTTGCAATGGATAAATATCAAATGGGATACTAGCGAGAAACATCCACAAAAAAAAGGTAAGTGTTATAATGTTGATAAAAAAAACAAAGTGTTACATGAAGGTACTGCACAACAATCCTGACCATGTTCACCATGTGACCTTGCAACTAGCACATATGTCTATACAAGAACACATAAAATTAGAGATCATGATCCATAAGATACTATGAAAGATTAATATCTATTGAACTTCTATTACTGCTTACTTTCAAAGATTGGATTTTGCGGTCCAATTCTATTCTCAGTGCCTCTTTCTCCTCACTTCTATCACCCTTGATGATAATTTTAAGAAGCTCATCAGTGTATCTTTGCATACTAAGGCCAATGTCATGTAGATATGATGCCTGTATTTCAGATTGTATTTGATTAGTGATCATTGTAGCTTTTTCCTATCATTTGTGACATCAAATATTCGTATACTTTCATCAAAATAACTCCAAAGCCATAAAGAAAAGAACATAATAATAGGAAATTTGTTTCTATATTAACATTAACATTTACAATAATTAATGTTTACCTCTATTGAAGGTGTCTAAGATGGTGTGTCCATATCACCCTGTGAAAAAAATTAGTAAGTCTTAGAAATCAATAGGGAAATTAAAGTGATAGACTTACCAAAAAAAATATTAATAATAAAGTAGATTGTATATGTAAATCATTTTTCTTAAGTTAAAAATTTAGCGTAACTAATGTTTATATCTAAAAAAAATTTGACATGTTCTACTTAATGTTTATATGTGCACATATGGTAAAGAAATATTTGGTCATACAAGACCCTATCATAGTTGACATTGATTGTATCTGAAGATTTCATTGATCATCATGATCTTCATCCATGTCATCATCATCATCATCATCATCATCGAACTTGTCACTTTGATTGTCGTCGTCACCACCACCATCTTCATCACCATCATCATCCTCTTGATCACTATCATCATCAAGACCATCATCACCATGATCATCACCATCTTTATCACCATGATCATGATCATCATCACCATCATCATCATCATTATCGCCATTATTTTTAGCATGACCAAAATCATCACCATCTTCTTCTTCTTCATCACAGGGTAACTATCATTCCTGATAATCATTTACTTCCTCTTGTGCTTCTTCAATATCTTCTTCTTTGATCACATTATACTTTACTGGCCTTCCTCTTGGGTCATGTCTAACAACAAATGACCAACCTTGTTTGTCTGGAACACCAAAGTAAAACACTTGCTCGCATTGACTTGGAAAAACATAGCGCTCATCTCTGACTAGCTCAAATGACCTTGTATTAATCATAGTAAATCCACTATCATGTTCAATAAGAGTCCTATCAGGATCATTTCAATTCAGTCGTAACCTAAACCATTTGAAGACAAATAGAACTATTTTAAATGAATCAAAGTCGCACTCAAGTATATCATCCAGAATGACATAGAATCAATTTTTAGATTGTTGAGGATGTATGTCAGTTCTAGATGAAATATTGGTGATTGTGAAGATAACACTTATCCCGAAATCACACATTTTATTCATTTAATCTAACTTTTTTGTGTAGAATTTATAGCCATGGTAGTACATAGCTTTGTGGTGTTTGACCTAAAATTATTCAAACATGTCAAGACTCTTCTCATTGATCTATGAGTTGATATTAAACTTATGTCTAATGATTAGTAATCTTATGCATACCTTTGTATCTCTTAAGCCATATATTAGATCAAGTACCATTGGCATAACATTGAGATCTCCACTACGATGAGCTTCTTGAAACAATGATGCAACACCATCCCATGTTAATGAGTGACCATTTTCTTGAGACTGTTCAATCCACACTGTCATCCAATCAATATTGTTTTCAATGTACAAGTGTAGTGCATCCAGCTCACGACTAACTATAAAGAAGACAATTACACCAGTTAGAAACAACTTATATATATTGATGATGGATAAGAATTGTTAAATTACAAAAAAAAACTTATAATTACCTCTCACCCTCCTCAATCTACCTTTCCCCATTAGGTAGTCCCCTTTGAATTTGTCATTATAGTTGGGATCCCAAATGCGATCTACATGGATACCTGTTGCAAACTTTGGAAGATATTCACTGATATACACCATGGTCTAGTATATCATATATCCCTCTATCATAGAACCCTCAGGACATGCTCTTTGTTGAACCAAGCCCTTCATAAATTTCAAGTGCCTCTCAACCATCCACATTGATCTAGCTTGTACAGGTCCACACAATTAAATCTCCTCAACTTGATGTATGAGGTAGTGTTCTTATGAATTGAAAAATGTTGGAGGTAAACACTTGTGCATTTCACACATAAGTTGTGGAATTTTTCTCTTCCAATATTTTATATCTTTTTTATCAATTTCTTTAGATGATAACCACCTAAAAGAGATTCAATACGCAAAAACACATAGAGGAGATTTCAAATAAAAAGCTACAAATCTAAGAAAAAATACTCTTCTAACCTCATGTATTTTCCAAGATCATATATAACTTATTTAATACTGTTGTCAAACTGTTGTGGAAGGGATAGAGGTAGGATGAACTGCAATTATTAAAAAATTATCATTTTAATATATTATTAAATAATGCAACTGGTACTACATTCAATCTTACAAATATACTGTAAATAGAAAACATGACTTACCTTGAGGAAGGTATGCCAATAATGTGTATTCAACCCTAGCCCAAAATCACCTTTCTTTGATAGAAGAGTGCTTATATTTGTAGCAAATCCTATTAGAAATTTTGTTTTTTTTATGACTTCTTTTAATGCATCACTTTCTTGCTCCGTTAATAACCAAGGAAGGGCACTTGTATTTATGCAGTCTCCATTCCTATTTGATTCAATGAAAAATTTTAGTGCATGATTAGATTCATGAATGTCAATACAAATTTTAGCAATTTTTTCTCTATTACACCTTCCATTCAACATTTTCCATAGTGTCTCTATTACATTCTTTCCACAATGCATAGCATCAAAAAAATGCGCGATTGGGAGATCCTTATATTATGGTAACCTACTAAATTGAGTAGGATAACTTTTCATTCCTCTAGGAAGCTGGTCATTGATGCCTTGACGACCTTCACGAGCATTAGTTACAACATTAGTAAATATAAGACAATATTGAAATACAAATTGTAAACTTCAGATGACAAATTGGACATTACCTTGACGATTTAGTTGATCATATTCCAACTTTCATAAATTAGGTGTCATTCTTCATGGCCTTGATGATGTCTCTTCTTTCCCATTGAAAAGATGTTTTTTGGCAATTCGATACTTATGATTATGGTGGAGAAAGTGTCTAAACTCATCAAACACCTACTTTCCTAAACTTCTTGAATGATGACATTCCATCTTCGGACTACAAACTGGACATGCAAATTTTCCTTTTGTCTGAAGACCTAAAAGATCATGTATAATTGGATCATGTACAATGATCACGTGCAACTTAAGCATTTGATAGTAATGTGTAAGTACTATAACATACCAAAAATATGTAATCTTAACAATATAACATACCACAAAAATGAGTTAGCCCAGGGACATCATGTATTGTTCATACAAGCATTGCATGGAATTGAAATTGTCGATGTCCTATCGGTCTAGAGATGTCATACATAGTGATGCCATTCCATAACTTCAACAACTTGTCAATTAGGGGCTCAATATAAAAATTCATATCTTTAACTTGGTATTTACCTAGCAATTGAATGAACATAAATATTACATAATTATTATAACCATTTTTGTGCACTATTTATACATTAATTTAGATAACTATAAAATAAAAAATTACTTGGCACAATCATTGACAACATTATGTGCTCCCTCTTTATGGACATCCAAGGAAGAATGTTATTATTAATAACAAAAATAGGCCATACTGAGTAAACAGATCCCATATCTACATATGGATTGACATTGTCCATCGCCAATGAAAGTTTTAGATTACGAGGTTCTTCTTTAAAGTGTGACCATGTTTCTTCTATATCTTTAAATGCAGAACCATTGGCAGGCATGGTAATCCATAAATTGTGCCAAACTAGTGCACTTGAATAACCGTTCAAGACATGAAATAATGGGAATGTACCGAAGAACCTTGTGAGGCACTTTTTTTGTTATTTGATTTGATCGATATCTACTAACATGAAAATCAGGGCATTCTGTTGCAAATTCATGTTGTTTATGATATAGAATGTGATCATTGGGACATGCATGTATTGTCTAATACTTCATTCCAATCTGATCCATGATGTTAGATAATTCTCAGTACGAACGAAGAAAAATGTTTGATAGTGGTAACAAAAACTCACTAATCAACCTACAACAATAAATATGCATTATTAATATAACGAATAGTAATTGTATGCTAACATTGAAGATGACAAAAATGACATACCTTAGCATACGTGACATCGCTACATTGGATATTCTATTGATAACCTTTAAGTTCACCAACAACAATATAGTCGACAGTAGAGTTGTTTGGGAGCCTTCGCATAAGGGCTCGTCTGCCTTCTCAAGTAAAGGTATATCAAGACCATCTTCATCATTATTATTAGATTTTCTAGTACCATCATTGTGAGCCTCTTCATCACTTACCTCAATACCATCTTCTTCAATCATGTCCTCCGGCACACTATCATCTTCTTCCATGGGAGTGTTATCCTCAGCTTGGATATTCACACCTCCATGTTCCTCTAGTAGGAAATCCACATAAAGCAATGGATGAAAATCATGGCCCCCTTCAACATGAACATATTGCCTACAATGACTCTGGGCTATTGTGATTAGAATTCTTTGATTCTTTAAGGCCTTACACTTTTTGCAAGGACAATAACATTTATTAGGTTTTCTTCAGAACTAAGCCCACAATGCAGCCATTGTCTCATTATTTTGTTCTGGGTTCATATTGTCAAGCATGATTTTTCTTCATAGGAAAATATACCTACAAATAAATTGGACATGTTGTGATTAATGTTTATATCTACACATATGGTTTTTGTTAATTAATGTTTTCAAATGCAACTAAAATGATTACAAACATATCAAAAAGGACTTTCACAGGGTCTTATTACATCAACTATTCTAACATTGTCATGTTGGTTATCTTGAGACCTTAATGTCTTCTCATGCCTTCAACCTTGACCTTGATGCTCCTGCATCATTCTCCCAAGGATCAAGGAAAGTTGGATCATCATGGAATTGAGTAGGCAGACCTTTTAGGAAGTTGCAATACTTCAACCTTGTAAGTGTCATGTCAATGCAATGGGTACTAAACAAACAATTTAAGTTGATAAGAAATAATTGTTATGAATTCAAATTGTAAGCATCACCTCAATGCATTGGGTATTAGACAAACAATTCAAGCTGATGAGTATGGGTTTTTATGAACCACAACTCATGAAATATGCATTAAGTCCATACCTGTTGTTTACAATGAGTATGGGTTTTTTTTCTAAGAACATACTTGTTGTTTACAGTTAGTAAGTTTCTATATCCTCTAAGAAATTTGAGGCAATGAGCCAAAGTCACACGGTTGAAGATGATCATTTTCCCCTCAAAGCACCATCGTTTGATAAATTTTTGCATTGAAATATGATCTAGAAAGGGCCTTTCCACATAGTATGTTGGCACTATTTGGAAATCATCAATCATGTGGTTATTGCAAAGAGGCTAAGGACCAAACATGGAATCATGGAGATAGTGGATTGATGTACAAGAAAAATGTGTTGCTCTTTAGCTACTAATCTTGCTTTGTGCTTTTCAATTAAAACATTATTTTAAAACTTGATCTTAATACTTTTTATAGTCAATGGCTTTCTTTCCAATGTCTATCTCTCGACTCAACACATTTTTTCATTTTTCTTTCCTTCTTGCTTCATCATAAATACTTGGTTCACAAGCACTTATGGTGTTCTTCTTGCTAAGATTATGAAGTGGACAATGACTTTCAATCTAGATAATCAAATGTTTGGCTCAACTTTTTTGGGTAAGTGTGATGATATGTAGTGCACTATAAATTTTCTCTTCAATGAAAGGATTAGCACCTCTAATTTTCAAATGGCGATCAACTAGAACTAACTGACAATCTAATCTTAAAAATACATTTTATGCCAAATTCCAATAATACTTAAAGACATTTAGCTATTGGAAAATGGCAAGATTATGTCTTATTTCAGATATGAAATAAAATGGGCAAGAAATGTGGAAGAACGTTAAGTTTTTATCCACCAAAACATGAGTAAATTGTATAAACTGAATGTATTTTCATAAATAATGTCAATTCCCTTCAAAAGAAATATTTTGCATGCAACTTATTTTCTGAAGATATTTCAAGTTCAGCAACTCTTTAATCATAGGATCCACAATAGTTGGAAGCTTTGACCTATCTATCAGCTGTGGCTTGGCCTGCAGCAACAAAAAATTCTTAGTATATTCAGGTCAGTTCCAATCTATAAATTAACTAGAATTTATTTCTTCTTTAACATATTCAACAATCAAGTACAATTAATAGGAATACAAGAGAAAAACTTGGAATTCTACTAATGTCACCAATGTTAATCTTGGGTACTAGTAGAAAGCCAATAAGAAATCTGCAGTTGTGCAAACCAAGATATTTACAAGACTTGATCACAAAAGGTTCATTTAGCACAAAAAAACTTCAAAAATATTGTATATATACACTCTTTGACGTGGTTAATGTGAACAATTATTTTAATGATGTTTTATGTAGGAATTGCTAGAGTAAATGATAAGCATGATCTCTTTGTTTGGTAGAATCCGCCATTAAATTCCCTTGTGATTCACTCTCATTATGTCTCCCTTTACACCTAGGATGATTTTCTAGATGTACTCCTAATTTATCAGTATGACAAGTCTTGTTGGAGCTACAAGCTTCACTACCATGAACATGTTCGATTCAAGATCTCAATTCAACATATTAATCATGCTTATGTGAGAAATTTAATGGGAGTTTATACATCACCACATCATTTGAAATGGTTTTAATAACTACCTACTCTTATCCACTCCTAATGTTAATAGTAGAAAATTCCTTTGAGCGTGTATTATCTGGATTGGTATCATCTATAATTACCTTCAATGATCTACTTGTGAGAGAGATGTCTAAACCTATCAACAAAAGTCATAGATTATGACAATTTGAAGTAATATCTTGTTGAGGATAAATTATTTATTTCAATAATTATTGGTGTCTCAAAACTAACAAAAGAAACCCTTTGAAAATGCATCTTGCATTTTCCTGAATCCATAAGTGACCTTATATGAGGGAGAAATTATACTAGAATGTTCAAGGCCTCTATATACACAATATTCTTGAACCGAGTCATCAAGCATTCACATGTTCAGCTTCATTCGGCTAAGTTCATTCTATGAGAAGAAATACACATAAGAAAATAAATTCATTCAAAAAACCTATGACAACTTATCATGATAGACAAAATGGAGATGATACCTTCTATTTGGAAAATAAGTAAATATCCCCAAGGAAATACCAAATTCAAACTTATGCTCAGGTTGCATGTGTCAACATTCCCCGTCGACCTTAGTCACAAGGCTAACTAACTTATCAAGATTGTGTATCCCACAAATGAAATTGGTATAAATGTTACAACCACCAAATTTGGAGGGCATGGAAATTCAGTCATCACTATCCTATGTAGTACACTTAATTTCATATGTTGGAATCATTTTGTGACTTGTACACATGATAGTCCAATAGTTTTTAATGTCATCTTCATCACAATTTTTCTATGATAGTCTAATAGTTGCAGGTGGCATCTTTGTCACAATTTTTCCATGATAGTTTTTTATTCATCCAAATGGAAACCCTTGTAGAGAAGACCTAATTGCAATGCAACAATTAAATGTAATGTTGAAATATAGGAGAGAGATTCTTTTGGTTGAACTAGAAGATAAATCATCTTCTAACAAAATGATAGAGACTTTTGGTGAAGGATCCAAAATACATCAATTCAATTATAGTCTAGTAAATTTTGGTGCCATCTTCATCATAAGTTTTTGAAGATAGTCCAGTATTTGTAGGTGTCATCTTCATCAAAAGATTTCCATGATAGTCTATTAGTTTGAGGAGTCATCTCCATCACAAGTTTTCCATGGCATACTTGTAGTTAGAGGTGCATTGAAGACCTTTTATCACTACATGAGCTAGTAGTAGATGGTGATTATTCATTATTATTATCATCATCTAACATAGAATCACATGAATATCATGTTTTATAGCCCACATGGCCTAGGTATTGAGGGTACAACTCCAAGCACTAAACACACCAGATTTCAAATTATTATCTTTATGTGTTGATGTTTAAGTTGAATGTTCTAGAGTTGAAGAGAGAAACACACTCAATTTTTTAGTTTTTCTTTTCTTTTTTTGAATATGAAATAGTTGTCTAAATGATACAATATAATTATGTATTATTAAAACAAAAATACAAGAAAAATATGATACCAACACAACTATATTTATAGAACAAAAAAATTGTCATTATTATTTCGTCTAATCTTTTACAACTACAACTTCTACATATACATTTCCTTTCTTTTCTTTCATTAGTATAAAAAAAAGTATAATAGTTGTTACAATAGACCAACATTCCAAATAATAAATTTACATCTACACACTTTCAATAAAATGAAACAACAAGTACATTACATTCTTTTTGCAACTAGACTCTTTTTAACACTTATCATCAAAACATCACTGAGAAAAAACACTTGAGTGGAGACTCTCCCATTTATATTACAAAACTATGGCTGAACTTTGGCATAAAAAATAATAATGATAGTAATAGTATTCACTTCCATCTTCAATATTATCATAAAAACCTACAACAAAAATACACATGTACCTATGGAAATATGCTCGAAGAGAAATCCCTCTCCTCGACCACCGGAGATGCAGGTGTGATTGGAGGTCGTGAATGGAAGATCTTTTGAAGTCGAGCACAGCAGGAAGAATGAAAGAAAGACAATATCAAGAGTTCCGAACTACTATTCTGCCCCCCCTATATTGATGCAAATGTAGGGCCCCCTTTCATATTATTCCTAGGGATAGTAGGCATCATTAATCAAGCGGGTGGAGAAAACCTAAAATGAAATTGGGTCAAAGAAAACCATGCAAAAATGTAGAGATAACCATGTGAAAATGCTCCAAAAATGTCAAATGGAATCAAGTGCGAAAGACGTAAAAGGGAAAATGTTTTTAAAATTTGCAGGTGTATAAGCCCTATATTGGTCAAAATTTTGACCAACACGGGTCTTATATGTAAAAAAATGAAACTTTTGCCTTTACATTTCAACCACCCTAAATTTGTTTAGTTGATGGTCGAAGTTTTTGGTCAAAAAATGATGTTAAATGTAGTAGTGAAGGGTTGCAAAAACAACCAAAGCTGAAATTTTAACAGAACTATGAGGAGGTACAGATTCATGATTTTCAAAAAGTTTGGTGATGATAACAGTACATGCAAGCGAAAGGCACAGAATGAAGTTTGCGATTGCCCACAATAATTTAGGGCCTGTCCTATGAGCCATAGTTTCTATCATCAAAGAAGTTACTCCTAGCATTATTGAATTTAGCATTAGGCCAATTGATCCTAATCTAACACCTTCATCATATAAAATCGGAAGAGGTTCAAGACCAAAAGGCTTTGTCTTATAAACTTATTGACCCATCCAATCTGTGTCAAAGAGCAATAAGGGGAACCATGCAAGCCATGTCAGTGCAGTTACAATAAGTAAATACAACATTGGAGAAGGGAGATCTCTGAAAGCTCTAAATAGCTCCCATATGAATGTCTCCTGGGTTGCTTCATCAGTCTCCTGCTCCTCATCATCTTCATCATTTTCATCAACTAGATTATGAATTTTACCTCCCACTGCCTTTGCCCTCACTTTTGCTTTTTCTTGAGCCTTTGACCATCTTTTTTTAGGGGTGGTTGTTACACTAAGAATGGTAGCAGCCACTAAGAGGATTATTGCTATAAAAAATGCAGACTTTAGATTAGCACAACTGACACCATAGGCCTCTATTCTTGTGAACGGAAGAATTTTATACCATTTATTGTAAGAACCACTTGCAAATCCTAACACACTCCCTACTACCATAAACAGTGAGAAAAAGGCATTGGCACTCCTAGTTCGTCTCTGGTTTTTTCTTGCCAAAGGAAAAGCATTTAGAAATACATATGGGTGGAGCTTCAAGAGGCACTAGAATTTAGTAAAATATTTCATTCATCAAATTAAAGTCCTTCATTTAGCAAGAGAATACAATCTAGAGTTCATTTATGGTTGCCTAGTTTTAATTTCTTGTAGCTATTTGTGAAGAGAATTTTTTTTTCATGTAAACACTATATTGAGTCCTTGAATGATAGGGAGATTCAAAATTCTTCCCTCAAAATTTCCACTACATAGCCCATGAAAATGAAGAAATTTTTTCTTGGAGTGAAATTCCCTATGGACAATGTCCCTCTCCAAGGAATGCGAAGAAATCAAACCTTTCTAGGATACAGTCAATGAAATATAAACCAAGTATGGATGTTCTTTTTGGAAAGTCTCTCCATTGAGAAAAGAAACTGCATTTGCAGTAGATGAGTCTTTAATGGGTGCACACTAAATATAAAAAATTCAAACCTATCTAGCACTGCCTTTGATGAAATATGCACTCCTAACAGGAAATGCTCGACATAAGATAATGGGATATAGCCTTTGATGAGCATAATTATTCAAATTACAACCATCAAGAGCTAAATTTTAAAACTCTATAACCATTAATGAAATCTAATGATAAACCATAGGAAATTATTGGCTTCAACCAAAGCCTCTTTAAATGTGGTATGGAAACAATTTCAAAGACCTATGATGAGCTATGGTAATGAAATATTTTTCTTGACAAAATTTTTGTAAGAAAAAATAATTGGTACATCCCTTTGTAAATGGTAAATAAAAAATATCCCATAGGTAAAACTTTCTCCGAAGGGAATAAATATAGTTGATTGCAGATTAATACAGTAATAGTTTCGTGAATGTAAACATTAGTCTCCGTAGATTAAAAATTAATCACATCACGATCCTGTAATGGCTGATCTTAACAGAGACATTCTATAAACATATACTTCCTTCAAGGTTCATTTTCTGCATGGCTAAGCTAAGCAGGTTTTCCTAAACAACCATTCATGGAAAAGTCTTGAACATTGGGCAT
This sequence comes from Cupressus sempervirens, assembly GCA_028749045.1. Lineage (NCBI taxonomy): Eukaryota > Viridiplantae > Streptophyta > Pinopsida > Cupressales > Cupressaceae > Cupressus > Cupressus sempervirens. The sequence goes on along the minus strand of CM053785.1, from coordinate 839,906,254 downwards.
TGAAGATTGAAAACCTCGAGAGGTGGGAAATGTCAAAGTTTTGCATTAATCAAAAATATTTATTTATCTAAACATTTGAGTTGTTTTATACATGGTACTTTTTGTTGGAAATTTTCTATAAATGGTCATGTTCAAGTGGGATTGGAGCTAACACCAACATAGGACAAATGTCTGCAAGTTGACCATTACCTTGAACAATACTACAAGATGACATTGAAAAAAAGAGAGGGGAAAAAGAAATGTAGCTCAAAAAGGTTGTAAGTAAGGCCTTAACCATCATCTTAAATATAAACTTTCTAGATACCATTGCAACAAATAGTAGAACAATATAAGCATGACATACCTGATAAATCTACGAGGATTGCCCTACAAGGCCCTTAAGGCATATTGTTGGCAAGATCAAGGAGCCAAAACTCCAAAATAAAAATAGTAATAGCTCTTGGCATGTATGAGATTGAATCACCAAACATACATCCCAAATCTGCTGAAAATCTAATGAGCATAACTCCCATTACCACAATGCATGCTCCCATAACTATAAATGTCCTTCTTCTTTCCCAGGAGCACTCACATCTATCACTATAATACCCCACTATTGGTTGCACAAACATGCTAGAAATAGGGCCACACAGCCATATATAACTAGGCCATGTATGAGGAATACCTAAAACCTACACATATGGTGTCAGTAAGGAGAGCTGCAAAGCCCATCCAAATTGCATCCCTGCTGCCACTGATGCAACCTTGCTAGAGTTCTCAGAGGAACTCCAATCTTCACTTTTCTTCCCACACAAAAATTTCTATTCATGATTAAAACAATCCCACCAAATCCAAAAAACTAGTATCCATATGACAAATAACAACAATTTTTCAATGAAACTCACAGTCAATTACTATGGTGATAAAAGAGGTTTCAAATGATAGATATGCTGATAACATTAACTATTGCATGAACCTAATGATTCCAGATTATATATATGATGTCTTGTGATTCACGTGTGAGCAGGTCACTATAGTCTTTGTGATGTATATTGGAGCTACTTACTATGTATGTGATGTATGGAAAGCTAATTAACTTGTGTATCTGTGATGTGTATGAGCAAGTTTTTGTATATGAGATAGGTGCTCATTATAATCACGATGTGTGTGATTTGTGATATGATCCTTATGAATATGTGTAAGTTTCTGCAAATAATGATAGGTGACGGTAGAGATGGAAACATCACTTGAATACAATGAGTATCTTTATTTTTGATAGGACTAAGTTCACACTTAATTAATAATAATATTGGATGGTTGGTAACGTGTTGTTGTAGCATTCTTTTAGATCATTGGGTTTTTATTGCCCAATCCTGAATAATTTTCAAAAAAACACAAAAATTAAATCTGAGATGTGTGGCAAGATTATCCAACACAATCTCAAATCTAGCTTAAACACATTTGATTTTGACAATCTCTAGTATTCAATGAGGAATAGCAAGCTCGAAAGAAGATACATCAGATTTGAATACACACAAATCGATTCTTGGAGCCAATAACATAGCAAAAGCTAAGGTTGTGCTTGGGTCTAGTTACCAAAGTCAATCACAATTGTAAAATTACATTTGGAAGGACATTGTCTTATCATGACAAATGTTGTTGTCCTAGGGGAGATTGTATTATTGGAGAATTAACAAAGTGATGGAGATCCTCTCAAATCTACTTGCAACATTCTAAAGTTTCAAAATATTATGGTAAGAAAAGAGGGAAGCATGGATGCAACCCAACTTTCTAATGTGGCCATCGAGTCAAAGGATCACGTGCATGCAATGGCCTTCATGGACCTAAGGAAAATTAGTGCCAAGGATTGGTGAGAAGATAGGCAAGTACACAAGTCAAATACAAACTCAAAAATGCATCGCTCATAATCCTCTACAGAGTGGTAGTATCTTGTGTGGAAGAAATTGTGATCTCAAAAGGGGTACCACATTCAAAGGTGCTTTTGGATGCTTGGAGGTGGCTAGTGAATACCACCTTTCCACTGACAATGTTGGAAAATTTCTCTCTTCAGGCCACAAAAGCAATGATTGTATTTTTGGGGAAAGTTTCCTAGAATAGATTGAAAAAAATGAAATTCAAAACAAATGAAATTGTGCATAAAGTGTCCATTATGTTGGGGGATGACTATCTTATGGCAAAAGGTAGATACTGCTCAAATGTGGAAATTAGATCATTGTTTATGGGGCAGTGCTTGGAATTAGATACAACTAAAAACATGAGAAGGGTCATTGAACTTGGAAGCAATAGCTAGAAACTATTTACTATTCCCAAGCTATTGTCTATTTGCAATTCTATATTAAAACAACAAATAAAACTAAGGCCTCACAATGTTACAATGCACTACCTTGTTGTAAATTAACTTTCTAGAATGATGACATGATGAGTAGACCCAAGTGGGGGTATATATTTTATAGATTAAAATGTCCATAAATATCCAAGGTACTATTACAAATTCAAGTAACAGTATGAAAGCAACATTTCTACAAATGCAGGAATGAAGTACAAAAAAGGGCTAGACCTAAACTAGTGCATTCTTCAAAATTCATCATGTCAACAAGAAAAAGATCATATAATGTATCTCACTGAATAGATAAGCATGCAAGCCTAAAACCCAGACATCAAAAATCTTTGGCTTAGCTTAAAAAGTTATAGCACAAGAACACAAAGTAAATAGGAATTTTCCTGGAGGACTGGAAGTGATACAAGAGTTATGTGAAAATTTGACAAAAAATAGTTGAAAGCTGGAAATCAAGAAATGACCTAGATATGTGCTCAAAAGAATTCTTGATCCCACTGATCCAGGTAGTAAAATTAGTAAGTTTGTACTATTTAACAGTCACAAGGTTTCTAATGCAAAAGTAAAGATTTGCAGTATGTTAGTGCCCAAAAGCAACAAATATGCCAGCCCATAATAAGAATCTATTTGTTTCCATGTCTTACATATCAATAGTGACTCACTGACTTATCAGTAGAACATATCAAGGACTACTTAAGTTGATGGCACTAAGTTTGAAAATTTAAACAGAATACCCATAGCTATGCATATACAAAACTTACAAAGGTTGTGTGGATATATCCATGGAGTTGCTGGTTTCTCAGGTTAACTATGTTGGATAGTAAAAATGTTTTCTAGAATTTTTTTCACAAGTTTGAATCTGCTAGAACTAGCAGCCACTAATTTATTATCTCAAATCAATGTACCCAACATCTAGAAGATAAATGTGCAATACAATTTATGTGCTATTCACATTAAATTGTACAAAAATGATTCCTCAATTGAGGACAAAGTATCTTTTAATAAGTACATCAGATATGTTGGTCTGCTTTTTTGCGAATCAAATTTTCTTAGGATCATAAAAAAAATCAGATGAGAAGTTTTTGATAAGTCATAGGGCTTTAGGTTTTGGCATAGTATATTTTGATACCTTTTAAAATTCTATGAAAAGCTTTAGGTTTGTCCTTTTAAGCTTTTCCTGGTGCAAAATTTTAAAAAAAAAAAAAAAAAAAAACAAAAAGGAGTGAATATTCTTTTCCCGCCTACTTGATCACCATTGTTAAGTATTTTGAAAAAGGGGTTTTAATCTTTCCATCTAATCTAATTTGAATATACGGTTGTCGCATCTTTGCTATGGAAAGATGCTCGTATGTTATGCCTAGCGAGGTAGCGACCATCAAAGAATTATGTGTGATACTAAAAAGTGGAGTCTGGTGCTGCGAAATGTGTTGGGGAGAAGATCTATTGACCATGTACTATGTCCCAGACTAGTCAATTTCAAGAAGAAAGGCACATGGAAATATTTGCAAGTGGTGTCACTGGAGTTTAATTTTATCCGACAATTCACCAAGTCGCTAACTGAAAACACTTGCAACTTGTCGGTGGCGATATAGCGAATGCCTGAATTTTCCAAAAATGGCATCTTTCTGAGATTAGAAGTAATTTTGAGGATCCCAACAAAGATATGGTGAATGTTTCACCTTTTTCCCTTTGCATGTTATTGTCTTTTGTAGTTTCTTTTTTTGGGCGTTGTTTTTAAAGTGCTTATCGGAACTCACCATATCGCTAGCTAGAATTTGTGGTTTTTATGCTAGTAGATATGTAGCGATTGCTCAAAAAATGGTAATGTAATTGAAAAATCCTCAAAGGTGGGCCCCAAATGAGTGATGTGATAAGGCTGAGCTGTGTAGATCAAATTACATGGTGGCGTCCTGTTGAAATATCTTTGAGCTGAAAAACTTTGATTCATTGGAGCTCGCCATGTCACTAGCTAGATTGTTGATTTTTTGGCCGGTAGCGACATAGAGACCCACTTGAAAGTCAAACACGACGAGGCCCAAGACATTTGATGTCATCAAGAGATTTAAAAAAATATATATGTGCCAACATGTTGAGCCAACTCAGCAAAAATGGTATCATGGACCCACTTCCCGTGTATAAAGTACACAGATTTTTTATCATGAGATTGACCCAGGATCAAAGGCCATCATTAGCTCGCTATGAAGAAGTGCTTGGAAGTTATGTATAGTGAGTTGGTGAGTGGTGGCCCACCACTGTTGTAGTAAATTGCTGACCGCAAGATCAAATCTAGATCAACAATGCTCATTAACTCGCTATGAGGAGATGTGCAGTAAATAAGTATAGCGAGTTAATGAGAAAGGGACCCACCATTGTGTTCTTAAAGGTTGTTTCAATTATTTGCCACACGATAAAAGTAAGATCAATGGTTATCGCTAGCTTGCTGTGGAAAGGTGCTCGAGAGTTATGTATAACAAGTTAGTGAGTTGATGACATGTGTCTGTGGTCATCCATGGGCCTAGTTTGAAGTGCCAGCCTTGAAGGAAAGGTATAGATGGAGGTATTTCATTGGTTTGACTGCCAATGTGTTAAGAAGAAAGTTGAGTTAGCCTAGTTGTCATTCCCAGGTCGTAGGGATTTTCATGGATCAATGACACAAGTTTAAAAAAGAAAATGCAACACCACTCTATTTTTCTGTCCTGCGCATTTATGATAAATGAAAGCTTCGCGTGTGAAAAAAATAGAGTATAATATAGGAGATTTTCATTAATTCCAGTCCCACATGAACAAAGATTGCAGATTTTTTGAGCACATAAGCCTATTGATTTCGTCGTGTTAAGCTTGGTAAGAACGTGAAAAATATTCCTCAGTTGTTCGAGATCAATTATAGAGGTTCAGAGAAGAACAAGTTTAGCAAGTCAAGTAAGTACTCATACTATAACCTTTGTGGCATTCCAATTCTCTCAATACTGTCAAAATGCCTCCTAAGAAACCATTTTTTGGGCAAATTAACTATATGGATAGGAATGTCTATGATGATTTATTAGAATTACTCCCAGAGTCTATAATAGAGCCTGCACAAGTTAAAAAAATGATTTCCTTAAACCCTAGGCTTAAAATTGCGGATGGCCTGTATGACAAGGGGAATTGGGTAAGGGATGCAACAACTACTCAAACTGGTCTTATCCTATTTGAAAAGTGGTTTTTGAAAAGGAAGTTGTTTGCTCCGCATGCTAATGTCTGGAATTTTGATTTGGGAAAGTTAGTAGTCCCAAGTGTTTTCATGGATTATGATTTGCTTGAAGCCATTGCTAAGAATTATGACCAAGCCATTAGGGTTGTAAGAAGAAAGGATGGTGTGCCTCTCCTCTCGATTACTCCTGAAGAAATTAGAGAGGTTTTTCACCTGGAACCATTATCAGATTACCATGTGCAAATTAATCTGCTAGAATTAGAGAATGAATATAAAGAAAAGAAGGATGTAATTAGGGGAGGTGCACTGAGGGCACATATTGGTACAATAGGAACTTTTCCAGTAATTACTGTAGCCTCTAGAGAGCCTCTTAAGAAGAGTCTTTTTACTTCTCGGGCTGTAGAGATATACAAGACCTTATGCTGAGTTTTTGGTGAAGATGAGCAAGAACTTTATCCCATTGGTTTCATGTACATGATGGTTCAGATTGCTTCCTTCGGTGTAGATGTTATTTTTGATTTTGCTTCCTTTTTGGCTGAAGAAATTCACATTGGTTTAGTTGGGATTGTGAAGGGCAAGGCAGAAAAAACTTTTGGTCTCTACTCTCTATTAATGCATATGTTTTTGTTCAAAGGAGTGACATATTTTGGTAATGAGATGGAACTAAATAGAGAGGAGAATGGGGAAATACTGCTAGTCTAGTTGTGGATTGCAGATATGACCTGGGATGCAAGTAATGCTAGTTTTGTTAGATTTGATAGATATTTTGCTTCTAAGCTGAGGTGCCTTATATTGAGTGACAATCCCAAAATCCCTAAAGCACTAATGAGTCTCATTAGGCCTATGGATAACCCCCATGACTTGAAATTTTCACATAATTGGGGAGATATCATCCCTTACTTTGTTTCTACTATTTTTAGAATATATGGTTTTAAAGGGACTCCTCATGTTTTGCCTTACCTTTGAAGGTAGGAGTGGCTGAAGTTTTGTGGCAGTTAGGGGGAGTTGAAGAAATGTTTTTGTTGAAAAGGCAATTAGGGTCAATTTTCCCTACTTGCACAGTGGCTCATTAGTTTGTGATTACAAAAGGGGGATGGCTCTTTTTGCATAAAATTTTGGAGCAGTATATGATGGTTGTCTCTCATCCTCATTTTTGTGATTCTGAGGGATTTTTCAATCAGATGTTGAGGCATAGAATCAAGTTGGGACCGGTCAAGCACGATTCTTATTATCCAAAGGACATTATAAGGAATGAATTCTCATTGTAGGAGTAGGAAACTAAAATGGAAAAGTGGAGATTTTATTCCTGGGTCTTAAAATTCATTCATTGTTTTGATAATAAATATGATCCTTTAGATAATGTTGTTACAGAGGCTGAAAAAATAAGTAAACTCATGAATACCTTCCATGAAATAATGGAAGTCATGAATGAAAAGAAATAATTTTTTATTGATTCATATCCTGATAAGGCTAGAGAGGTCATAAGGAGATTGGATTTTAGCCCAAATGTGGGAGCTAGTAAAATAATTGTACAAAAGAGGCCTGGGTATACTATAATTCAGAATAAAAGGGTTCCTATAGATAAGGGAAAACAAATAAAAGGATCCACTAGTATAGCCCAAGAGGAGAGACCTGATGAGCCCAGTCCTAAGAAGCAGAAGGTAATAATAGAAGAAAGGCCTCAAATTGAGGAATATTCACCCACTCAGTCCCCTCTAAGGATTGGAGAAGAACATCTCACTAGTGAACAAATCGAACAAATGGGATCACAAGGAGGTATTTCTATTACTCAAGCAAAATTAGATGAGGGTAACCCTCCAGAACCTTCCCTCCCAAGTTTGGATCTAACTGTAGCATATTATAGTGGTAGGAAATTGGACCTTGTGTTAGAGTAGGCAAGTCATAAATTTTTTACTGGTGATAGTTTTTTTAAATCTAGGGCTTTTCAGTAGTTTGCATGGAGGGAAAACATGAACATTTTTTAGGAGAAATGTAAAAAGATGAAAACAGAGCATCCAAAAATGGATGAAACTTCGATTCAAAACCAAACTAAAGAAGAAATGATAAAAGAATTGTAGAATATAAGCCCTGAGGAAGGGAGGAAAATGGTCAAGGCATCTAACATTTTATTGTTTCCAAATTGGGATATTGCTAATGCTTTAGTTTTTAGTTCTGTTTCAAATAAATTAACTTTGCAAGACCAAAATAAAGAGAACTTTCAAGGCACTGCATTCATTGAAGATCAAGTTGCATTGGTCAGTTGGTCACTGAGAAGAGGATCTAGACCCACATCATCGTAGTTAGATGACTCTAGCTTGATGGGAAGCTTAATTGTGAGAAGAGTTGTTGATACCTCACATGTACAGGCATCATCTTGGAATGTGGAATCTTCCAAGTTTCTTTTGGATACTACAAAGAAGGAGGAATAGGCCATATCTAAGTTACATGGTAAATATGAAACACTTCTTGAGGCCTATAATAGGGAGGTAAAAAGGAGAATTGAACTTGAAAACAAGGTAATGGGGAAGTCCACAAGGCCAAGAATAACATACCTTCATCCTCCAATGGAACCTTTTAAATCCACCCCCCTTGTATAACTACCAGAGACACCTCAAAGGCTAGAATATTATAGAACTAAGAATTTTGAAGAAGAAAAAAATAATCTATGGGCTTTACATGTAGAGTTAAATACGCAATATGAGGATAAGCTTAGAAAGGCCCTAATGTATTTGTTAGATAAGATTGAATGGCCCTTACTTTTTGATCAGTTGGCAAGAGTAATAAGTATATGGGAGCAACTGAAAACCCATGATGAAATCCTCAAGCCTATTGTTAACAAGTGGGGAAAAGGGGAAAAAGAAATCACCCTTTTATGTTATTCAGTTATAAGGTCTGCAAATGACCATATTGAAAAATTATATGATATTGGTAATGACTTGACAGATTTTGATAATAGGAGAGTTGCTTGGCAACTGAAAATTGTTTCTTATTTGAATAAATACAAGAATAAAAAATTTGATCTGTTTCCTTGTGCTTTGGATAGAAAGAACCAATTGAAAAATAAGGATGAATGGAGTAAAGAGCTAGATGACCTTTTCTGCATAAGGATAAATAAAGTTGTTAATGAAAGGGGCATGCCTAGTGGGGCATCATGATAGAGGAATTGGTTAAATTCTAGTTATTTTTTGGTTCTTTGAGGCAAGAATTTGTTGGTTTTGAAAAGGAGGTTGATTATATATTAAAGAAACAAGATAATATCCTACGGTTCATCTGGCTGGATGACATACAATTTAACACATGGATGGCAGATATTCCTTCAAGCCAGCAGTTGGAGGAAGGCAGTTCAGATAATGATAGGGAACATGAAGATGAGGTGTAGATCATTGACACATCAGCACTAAAATTGAAGGAAGAAGAAAGTGAAAAGGAAATAGTGCCTGCTCAAGGTGAGAGCAGTGAAAACCCACAGGAACAAACTGATCTGAAGGCATCACAAGATCAACCCTCATTGGCTAGCCTGGCAGCCATGTATTCTAAGGATCCGAAACAATGAGAGACAAATCAAAAGTTGATAAGTACAACAATAATAGGAACGAGCCTACCTAAAAGAATATTTGATACGCCTGGCATTCTGTTGTGACCTTTTTGTCTTTTTTGTAATGTTTTGTTCCTTAGACACCTGTCAATCACATTTTCCCTTTGCTTTTTGCAACTCATATCTATATAAATGAGTTTTCAAGGCATTGTGATGGTTCGAGACTTGTGTAATTTTTTGTTTTCTTTCAAGAAGAGTACATATACAGTCAGTCCAATAGTATGCAGGGGTTTTGAGTTTGCTTCCATTGTACTTTTTGATAAGCAAATTGAAATGACAGAAATGGCAATCTATTTTGGGCATTCAATTGGTTTTCTATTGGTTATTGTATTAGTCATATGAAAAGGATAATACAATAGGGTATTTACACTATATATGTGTCATCAATTTCTGTCTCCAGTTTATGGGTTTGTTTACTTTGAAGTCATTTAAATAAGGTATATTTGGCTGAATGCAATCTGGATGGATTGTATGCTAGTTTTATTGTTGCTTTTAATTCAATAAATTATATAAATGCTTCAGTAAATTAGTAGGGTTTATGAGTTCATAAAAGGGATATTGCATAATAATGGAGATGGGTGATTGTAGTTGATTAATTATTATACAAGTTATTTGAATTAGATCTCCCACCAATAGTCAATTTCTTGCCCAATGGATAAGGCACTGGTCCTATAAATCAGAAGTAAACAAGGATGAATTCTGCTGCTACATATCAAGTCATCTTATAAAATCAAAATTATTTCAATCCTATTCAAGAGTTATAAATGCTGGTCTCAACTCATTTATATCTAATTCCTGAGTCTTAGGTAGCTATTATTTCCAGGAATATTTGTAAATTTTAGGAGAATTATGACCATATTTGCTGATAAGGGATGTGTATAAGTTTGAGAGCATTGAATAATTGAAGTGAGATGTGTATGTATGTGAAGGTAACAGATGAGAATCATAATGAAACTAAGATAATTTCATATACAGTTGCATTAGAATTATCCCTGGGTATACCCGCCTTAGTTTAGCAAAGCCAGAAGAGTAGGAAACCATCGTTTGGTTTTGTTGAAGTTGGGTTATAGTGATTCATTCATATAGTTGATATTGGGAATTGGCTAATCCATAGATTGTGTGAGTCATTTCACTATGATATTAAGCATTTTGTTGCTTAATAGTTTCAACAATTTGAAACACCAACAAGATACACGCTACTCCTAATCATTCAAAGCACAAGCATGAGGGAAAAAATAAATAATTATTTATAGCAGGGCTATCTATGAGAGAATATAACATAGCTTCAAGAGTATGAGTTGTGTCTTTAGCCAGAGATGATAAAGCAAATTGCTTCTTTTCTTCTTCTTTTTTCTCCCACACAAGCATACCCATCTACACATCATCTACTAGAATCACTACATTACATTTTCTATTTTGGAGAAACAATTCCTTAAAATGGTACTTCTAGATTGCACCAGGAAAGCTTGTATAACTTATAACAATGCATCTCGTATAGTTTCCTCATAGTATTTACATTGATGGGGCTCCAAACTCTACAATGAAGTTCTTTTGAAAACTTGCAAGCTAAGCTTCCTTTCTTCTTTAAATAAAGTAGTGAAAAAGAATCCTGACTCAACAAGATCATGTTATGGATGGAAGCCATACAGAAAGATGAAAATAAACTATTGGAATGAAGAGGAAAGGAATGCAGATACAGATGTTCTACAATATATCAATCCTCCCAAAGATTGAGTTCTTGTTTAATGTCTTGCAAAGAAATCTACAATAAAATGGCCACAAACCTGTGTAAATGGGTCTGGATCAAATTCTATCAGTGGTAATGTTGCTAATTTGAGTGAAAAGCAAATGGGAGTAGCTATGGCATATTACATTCTTTGTTTCTGATCTAGAGTTTTCCAACACCAAGACATCTTGAGATTCCCTACATGCAAAAGAAATACAAAAAATGAATAGTGCATTATATTAGAAATATAAATTTTCCACAGCTTTATCCTTGCACTTAAATATATGCTAACATTGAACCTAAACATCATCTATAAAACAACTTTGTGACCTAAAATAATTAACAGTGGCTCTATTTTTAAAATTGTGATGAGTAGAAGAGAAAGAGAAAATGTAAAAGCATTGAATAGCTTTGGAATCTGACTCTGCAACTTTCTGATAGATAACAAACTTGGAATGATATCTAATGACTAGATTCTTACCTCCTTTCTCCTCTCCTGTTGACCTTGAACCAAATTCGCACCCATTGTAGTCACAGTGCACCCCAAAAAAAAATTAACACTGTTGTGACCTTTTTTCTTATGTTCTGAAGGTCAAATTTTAAACATTTTTACCATAGTCAAAATTTTGACCATATTGGGCCCATTTTTTCAAAAAAAATGAATTTAACAACCCAAATAGGCCTTTGGTCAAAAATTTTGGTCAAAAATGGGGGCCTAATGTACTAGTGTACATTTACCAATAAACCATACATTAGTTGGATACAAATATTATATTAAGAAAATAAACTTTATTTCATGAAACAATGAAATCCTTCATTGGCTGACCCTGCTCGGTAAGCACTACTTCCAAAAACAATTTCCTGAGTTAACCATCTCAACTTGGTTAATACTGCAAAATCCTTTGGCTACCAAGTTAACTCAGTAAGAACTAAATTTCCTTCATTGACCATGAGAGCTCGGTAAGAACTATCTCTGCCATATTTCCCTTTGATGACCAAGTGAGTTCAATAACAACTGAATTTCCTTGTTTAACCTTGAAGGCTCGGTAACAACTGTCTACACAAGGTAAAGCTTGAGAACACTTGGTAGACACTCTAAACCTTCTTTGCTAACCTTCTAAGCTCAGTAAACTCTATCTGATGACCAATATGACATTTGTGTAACATCAAAGATAACACATAATTGAAAAATTGTATCTAACAATCTCCTTCTTTGGCATTGATGGCAACACAACATGTCATAGCAGAATGAAATTTGAAAACAAGTCTTTTTTGATAGAATGCTTCTCCCTCTTACATTTCATTCCACAAAACTCTTCAAATATAGTAATCTCCCTCTTTCATAATAATCTCTCCCTCTTACATAAACTCTCTTTTTCTTGCAAATCTTAGAAAGATATGACAATAAACTATCCCTCTTTGACAACACATGCCAAAGAAAAAACAAACCAAATGAATAGTAATGTACCTTGTGTACTGATTCATATGCAATATCTTCATTACTTTGCTGCATCAATTGATAGATCTTCAATTTTTTTTCTATTGATGCATCACTAAAATTGTATTTTAGTGAGCTTCAGATAGGGGTATGACCCCTAACTTACCTCTTAGATACAAGAATGCATCTTTAGGTAAAGGCTTTGTGAATATGTCAGCAATTTGTTCCTTTGTATGGACATATTCCAATCTGATTTCCTTATCTTGCACCAATTCTCTGACAAAGTGATACTTTATAGCAATATGCTTGGTTTTTGAATGCATCACTAGATTCTTGGATATGTTGATTGCACTTGTATTGTCACAAAACATAACAACAAGTTCTTATATTTCTTGCTTCGTACCTTTCAATAATTGTTTGGACCACAAAATGTTTGAGTAGTTTATTGCTGCTACAACATATTCAACCTCTACTATGGACTGGGATGTATAGTTTTGGTTTTTACTTGTCCAAGAAACCAACCTCTTTCCAAGAAAGAAAGCTCCTCCACTTGTACTTTTTCTCTCATCAACATTCCTTGCCCAATATGTATCAGTGAACACTTTTAGATCCAAATTTCCTCCAATTTTATACCATAATCCATAATCTTCAGTTCTTTTTAAATATCTCATGATCCTTTTGATTGCCATCGTGTGATTTTCTTTTGGTTTTACTAAGAATATTCCTACAATTCCTACTACAAGGGCAATGTATGGTCTTGTGTGCACTACATACTACAACTTTACAATCATAGATCTATACAATGTCTGATCCACTTCCTTTGATTCATCATCCTTGGTAAGTTTCAATCCAGTACATGTAGGAGTCCCAACTAGTTTGCAGTCTTCCATACCAAAAATTTTTAGTATCTCCCTGATATATTTAGATTGAGTGATGTAGATTTCATTCTTACTCTGATGAATTTGAAGACCAACAAAGAATTTGATCTCACCAAACATTGACATTTCAAATTCCTTATTAATTTGTTCTAAAAATTCTTTACAAAGATCATCATTTCCTATGAACAAAGTATCATCTACAAATATTTCTGCCAAAACAATCTTATTATCTGGTCCTTCCTTGATGTACAAGCTACTATTATCATTATTTCATTGAAAACCAATCTAAATAAGATAGTTATGCAATCTTTTATACCATGCTCTAGGGGCTTGTTTTAGACCATACAATGCTTTATGTAATTTGTAGACTATGTCCTTCTTATCTGGATTGGCAAAACCTTTAAGTTATTCAATGTAAACCTCTTCATCTAGTATACCATTGAGAAATGTTGACCTAACATCCATCTAATAAACTTTGAATCTTTTGTATGTAGCATATTCAAGTAAGGTTCTGACACCTTCCAATCTTGCAATAGGAGTAAAAGTCTCTCCATAGTCTACAACTTCTTCTTGAGAGTATCATTTGCATACTAGTCTAGCTTTGTTCCTTGACACCTTACCATCTTCATTTAACTTGTTTCTAAATATCCACTTAGTTCCAATAAAAATTTTGTCTTTAGGCCTAGGTACAAGAGTCCATGTTCTTATTTTTCTCTCTTTATTCTATCTCTTCATTCATAGCTTCAATCGAACTTTCATTTTCTAATGCATCTTTGACATTTCTAGGTTCAAAATCAACAAGAAAACAAGAATGCCTTTCAACTTACTTCTTATCATTGTTCCTTCAGATTTATCTCCAATGATCTGATCTAGTGCATGATGCTTCCTAACATACTTGGCTAACACAGGCTCCTTGCCTTTTGAATGATTTGTATTGTTATCCTTCTGTGCTTCAACTTCTGGTTCTGGTTGTTTGGGCTTGGTAGCTATTGAGTTGGTAGCTTCTGTTCACAACTTGGGTCGTTGCAACTCAATAGGCATTAGCTGAGTTTGAACTTCCTGCAACTTGGTTAGAGAAGACTCTATAGTAGAAGATTTTTGATTGACAGATGTGCCTAGCACTGTATCAGGTTCAATGAAAACAAATCTCCTGTAGTCTTCAGGTTCCCTTTTTCTTTTATCTTCAGTTCTTTCTAAAAACTCATCAACTTTTACATGTGCACTTTCTATGACTTTGTGAGTAGACAAATTCAAACATCTATATGCTTTACTTTTGCAAGAATTTCCCAAAAATATTCCTTCATCACCCTTCACATCAAATTTACCTTTTGTAGATTCTTTCAAAATGTAACATTTTCTTCCAAATACTTTTAGATAACTTACATTGGGTTTGTAGCCATACCATAACTCATATGGGGTTTTGAATGAGTCCTTCTTCAATTGTACTTGGTTCAAGGTATGAACTACAGTGTTGATAACTTCCTTCCAGTATTTGATAGCAATGCTCTTTTCAATCATTAAGGTTCTTGCACAATCCATGATAGATCTATTCCTTCTTTCAACTATTCCATTTTGTTCAGGAGTTCCAGGTGTTGAAACCTATCTTTTGATTCCCCTTTCAATGCAAATGTTATTGAGCTCATGTGAAATGAATTCACCACCTCTATCTGACCTCATGCATTTTAGTCTTTTACCTATTTCCTTCTCTACTTTGGCCAAATACCATTTGAACTTTTCAAATGCTTATGATTTCTCTCTTAGGTACATGAAAGTCATCATTCTTGAGTAATCATCAAAAAAAAGAATAAAAGTTTTTTTAGTAGTATAACTTTCAATGCCAATAGGTCCACACAAATCAGTATGCATAATTTCTAAAATTTCTACAGACTAATAGTTCTTGCTTTTAAAGCTAGTCTTTTCCATCTTGCCAATTTGACAATTCTTGCATAGACCAAAATTAGGTTTCTTTATGTTAGGAATGCCTCTTACTTTCCTAAATTTACTTATTTTTACCAAGTTATCAAAGTTCACATGACACAACCTCTTATGTCATAAGAAACTTTCTTCAAATTGAGCAATAAAACATGAGCATTCACCAAGCTCAAGATAAAACAAGTTACCTTTTGTTTGAATGCCTGATCCAATCAGCATTCCTTTGCCATCCAACAGTCTTACTTTTCCATTCATGAATTCCATTTTGAATCCATTATTGAGTAGCTGTGCCACACTCAACAGATTGTGTTTTAGTCCATCTACCCAATATTCATTATCGCATACAAGTTCTTTGGTCAGTGAGATTCTTCATTTTCCTTTTATGCAACAACGTTCATTATTACCAAATCTCACACTGCCACCATCATAGTTTTCAAAATGTTCAAACTTACTTGTGTCACCAGTCATATGATGAGAATAACCACAATTTATAATCCATGTATCATTTTTTCTTACATGAGAAATAAGTTTCATTTCTTCATCATTATCAGATTCATCCTTTACAGCAATGTAAACAATTTCATCTTCTTCTTCATCATCAGAATCATTAGAATCTTTAGCCATAAAACATGCTTTCTTAGCTTTATCCTTGAAAAATTTGAAGTCTCTTTTGCCATTGCACTTGTGACCTTTTTTCTCATCCTTGTTCTACTTATTTGGGCACCTAGCAGCAATATATCCAATTTCTTCACAAGAAAAATAGATTAGGGGAACCTTACCTTTGTATTTCCCTTTGTCTCTTGAATGTTTCCTTGCTAGCAGAGCTTCAACCACCTCAAGATCACTATCTGAACTTTTTTTTGATTCTTCATCACTATCTAACTAAAGGATCCTTTATCGTCTTGCCTTTCTCCTTGAGTGAAAGCTTGGCTTCAAATTTTGATTCAATGTTCTTGGTAGCTAGAACATGATTATTATAGTTATCTAGCTCGAATGAAGTCAATCTTCCAACTATGGCCTCTAAATTTATCTTATGATTTGCTTCACATCTTCTTTCTTGAATTTCAAAGACTCTAATTTCATAAATAAGAAGTAGAGTTCTAAGAACTTTACTTATAATTGTCTCTTCCTTGATATCTCCTCTAGATTCTTTGATTACACTAACACTTGCTTTAACTCTTTCAAAATATTTTGCTATTTTTTCATCCTCTCTCATCATCATCAGATCAAATTTTCCTCTCAAACTTTGTGCCTTGGCTCTTTTTCCATTATCATCACCTCCGTAGATCTCTTTCAATTTGTTCCACATTTCAAAAGTGGTTTTGCAATCCTTGATGTCATTAAATTCTTCATAACTTATAGTAGATGCAATATCTATCATCATGTTGTTGTGAGTCTTCTTTTCAGCAATATCAATGATAGATAATGTACCAATAGGTTCTACATATTTTTCATCAAGGTACTTAAGCCTTGAATCACCAATAGAAGCTAGATGAAGTTTCATCAATCACTGCCATGCTGAGAAGTTGTCCCTATTAAGTCTTGGAATTTCCCTCTCGTAAGACATTCTAATCTTTAGCTTAGATCCTTGAAATCTTTTCCTGCAAGCACCAAGATCTCTGATACCAATTGTTGGAATTATAGATGAAGTATCTAAGAGGGGGGGTGAATTAGTTACCATATAAATAAATCTAGATCCCTTTTATGTCTTAAATAACTAGTTACTATTGTCACTCAATAAACACATCACAAAAATGTTGTAACTCGATAGATTAACTTGTTACTGATCTTTAAGCATTTATAATTATTAGCATGCATGCAAAAGAAAATAACATGAACACAAGAGACACCAGATTTAACATGGTAACCCAATATGGGAAAAACCACTAAGTAACTAGCTACCAATTTTTACTCTTCTGCAATGAGCCCTATTAGGAGCCAACACTATTAAAGGTTACAATACACACTGTTAGGTGTGACCTTGTTAGAGGATTTAATCACCCTATTAGGAGTGGCCTTGTTAAAGGTCTTTAGAAGAATTCAATTGAATTGTTACCTTGTTAGAGGATTTATAAAATGGCTATTAAACCAACTCTATTAAGAGATTTTGAAATCACTGCTACAATGGTTAGAAAGTAATAATTAATTAACCTAAATATGATGCAACTAAATTTGTTGATTACAGATCTCTATTCTGCACCATTAGATCCTCCTCAATCAAATATAGCTTTGCTACTCCTCAATGATCTCTGATCATCCTTCAAAATTTTCTTTCACAATAATTAGTCCTCCTTCTCATTCACATTACATCAAATCCATCACTCACACTTAGAATTTTTTCTACTTGACCTCTTATATACACCATTAAGATTATCAAGTCAGCTCATTCACAAGTTACATTTACCAATAAACCATACATCAGTCAGCTACAAATATTACATTAAACAAATAAATTTTATTTCATGAAACAATGAAATCCTTCATTGGCCAACCCTACTCGGTAAGCACTACTTCCAGAAATAATTTCCTAAGTTAACCATCTCAACTCGGTTAATATTGCAAAATCTGCAAAATCCTTTGGCTGCTGAGTTAACTCAATAAGAACTAAATTTCCTTCGCTAACCATAAGAGCTTGATAAGAACTATCTTTTCCATATTTCCCTTTGATGACCAAGTGAGCTTAGTAACAACTGAATTTCCTTTTTTATCCTTGATAGCTTGATAACAACTTTCCTTGTTTATCATTTATATGGGTTGAAGGGGGTCATAGGATGACCAATGACCCCTTTCAAAACAATCCATGAGGAAATATGTTAGGTCCCCTAGGGACATATTAGAATCGTTTATATGAGTCAAAAGGGGTCACAAAAGAACCTCTAACACATTTCAACACATTTCATGATGACATATGTCACTAGGGATCCTAGCACACCTAGGGACATATTAGAATCATTTATATCGGTCAAAGACGATCACAGGATGACCTATGACCCCTTTTGATACATTCCATGATGACATATGTCCCAATGAGTCCTAGCACCCCTAAGGACATATTAGAATCATTTATATAGGTCAAAGGGCATCACAGGATGACCTATGAGCCCTTTTGACACATTCGATGATGACATATGTTGATAGGGATCCTACCACCTCTAGGGACATATTATAATTGTTTATATGGGTCAAAGGGGGTCATCGGATGAACTATGAACCCTTTCAACACATTCCATGACGAAATATGTCACTAGGGGTCCTAGGACCCCTAGGGACATATTAGAATTGTTTATATGGGTCGAAAGGGTCATAGGATGACCTATGATCCCTTTCGACACATTCCATGATGACATATGTCTCTAGGGGTCCTAGGAACCCTAGGGACATATTAAAATCACTAATATGGGTTGAAGGGGGTCATAGGATGACCTATGAAACCTTTCAACACATTCCATGATGACATATGTCTCTTGGGATCCTACGACCCCTAGGGACATATTATAATCATTTATATGGGTCAAAGGGGGTCACCAGATGATCTATGACACCTTTCAACACATTCCATGATGACATATGTCCCTAGGGGTCCTAGGACCCATAGGGACATATTATAATTTTTTATATGGGTCAAAAGGGGTCATAGGATGACCTATGATCCCTTTCAACACATTCCATGATGACATATGTCTCTTAGGGTCTAGGAACCCTAAGAACATATTAGAATCGTTGATATGGGTTGAAGGGGATCATAGGATGACCTACGACACCTTTCGACACATTCCATGATGACATATGTCCCTAGGGGTCTTAGGACCCCTCAGGACATATTAGAATAGTTTATATGAGTCGAAAGGGGTCATAGGATGACCTATGACACCTTTCGACATATTCCATGATGACATATGTCTCTAGGGGTCAAGACATATTAGAATCATTTATATGGGTCAAAGGGGGTCATAGGATGACCTATGACCCATTTTGACACATTCCATGATGACATATGTCTCTAGGGATCCTAGGACCCCTAGGGACATATTACAATTTTTTATATGAGTCAAAGGGGTCATAGGTCATTCGACACATTTCATGATGAAATATTTCCTTAAGGGTCCTACAACCCCTAGCGACATATTAGAATCATTTATATGGGTCAAAGGGAGTTATAGGATGACCTATGACCCCTTTTGACACATTCCACGATGAGATATTTTCATAAGGGTCATAGGACCCCTAAGGACATATTAGAATAGTTTATATGCATCAAAGGGGGTCACAAGATGACCTATGACCCATTTCAACACATTCGATGATGACATATGTTCCTAGGGGTCTTAGAACCTGTAGGAACATGTTAAAATTATTTATATAGGTCGAAGGGTTCGACACATTCCATGATGATAAATGTCCCTAGGGGTCCTAGGACCCCTAGGGAAATATTAGAATCATTTATATGGGTTGAAGGGGGTCGCAAGATTACCTGTGACCCCTTTAACCACATTCCATGATGACATATATCCCTAAGGGTCCTAGGACCCCTAGGGATATGTTATAATTATTTATATGGGTTGAAAGGCAAAATAGGTCTTTTGACACAGTCCATGATGACATATGTCCCTAGGGGTCCTAGGACACCTAGGGACGTATTAGAATCATCTGTATGGGTCGAAAGGGGTCATAGGATGACCCATGACCCCTTTCGACACATTCCATGATGACATATGTCTTTAGGGGTCTTAGTACCCCTAGGGACATATTACAATCATTTATATGGGTTGAAGGGGGTCATAGGTTGACCTATGATCCCTTTCAACAAATTTCATCATGACATATGTCCCTAGGGGTCCTAGGAGCCCTAGGGACATATTAGAATTGTTTATATGGGTTGAAGGGGGTCATAGCATGCCTTGTGACCCATTTCAAAACATTGCGTGATGAAATATGTGGACCCCTAGGGATATATTAGAATCATTTATATGGGTCAAAGGGGGTCATAAGATGACCTATGACCCCTTTCAACGCATTCTATGATGGCATATGTCCCTAGGGATCCTAGAACCCCTAGGGACATAATAGAATCATTTATATGGGTTGAAGGGAGTCATAGGATCATCTATGACCCCTTTTGATACATTCCATGATGACATATGTCCTCAAGGGTACTAGAACCCCTATAGACATATTACACTCATTTATATGGGTCGAAGGGGGTCATAGGATGATCTATGACCCTGTTTGACCCATTACATGATGACATGTCCGTAGGGTTTCTAGGACCCCTAGGGATGTATTAGAATCATTCATATGAGTCAAAGGGGGTCATAGGTCAACCTATGATCCCCTTCAACACATTCCATGATAACATATGTCCCTATGGGTCCTAGGAGCCCTAGGGATATATTAGAATCATTTATATGCGTTGAAGGGGGTAATAGGGTGACCTATGTCCCCTTTCGACACATTTCATGATGACATATGTCAGTAGGGGTCGTAGGACCCCTAGGCACATGTTATAATTGTTTATATGGGTCAAAAGGGGTCATAGGGTGACTTATGACCCCTTTAGACACATTCCATGACAACATATGTCCCTAGAGGTCCTAGGATGCCTAAGGACATATTAGAATCATTTATATGGGTCCAAGGGCATCACAGGATGACCTCTGATCCCTTTCGACACATTCTATGATGACATATGTCTCTATGGGTCGTAGGACCCCTAGGGACATATTAGAATCATTTATATGGGTTGAAGGGCATTGGAGGATGACTTGTGATCCCTTTCAACACATTCCATGATGACATATGTCCCTAGGGGTTCTAAGATCCCTAGGGACATTTTATAATGGTTTATATGGGTTGGAGGGGGTCATAGGATGACATATGACCCCTTTCGATGCATTCCATGATGACATATGTCCCTAGGGGTCCTAGGACACCTATGGACATATTAGAATCATTTATATGGGTCAAAAGGGGTCATAGGAGCACCTATGACACCTTTTGACACATTCCATGAAGAAATTTGTCTCTAGGGGTCCTAAAACCCCTAAGGACATATTAAAATTGTTGATATGGGTTGAAAGGGGTCATAGGATAACGTATGAGATCTTTCAACACATTCCATGATGACATATGTGCCTAGGGGTCCTAGGACACCTAGGGACATATTAGAATTGTTTATATGGGTCAAAAATTTTGACACATTCCATGATGACATATGTCTCTAGGGGTCCTAGGATCTATACCAACATATTCGTATCATTTTTATCAGTCAAAGGGCATCATAGGATGACCTATGACCCCTTTCAACACATTCCATGGTGACATATGTCTCTATAGGTCCTAGGACCTCTAGGGATATATTACAATCATTTATATGGGTCGAAGGGGGTCATCGAATGAACATTGACCGCTTTCAACACATTCCATGATGACATATATCACTAGGGGTTCTAGCACCCCTAGGGACTTATTGAAATCATTTATATGGGTTGAAGGGGGTCATAGGATGACCTATGACCCCTTTCAACACATTGCATGAAGAAATATTTTCCTAGGTGTCCTAGGACCCCTAAGGACATATTAGAATCATTTATATGAGTTGAAGGGGGTCACAAGATTACCTATGACCCATTTTGACACATTCCATGATGACATATGTCCCTAGGGTTCCTAGGATTGCTAGGGACATATTAGAATTGTTTATATGGGTCGAAGGGGGTCACACGATGACCTATGATCCCTTTCGACACATTCCATGATGACATATGTCCCTAGGGGTCCTAGGACCCCTAGGGACATATTAGAATCATTTATATGGGTTGAAGGGCATCACAGGATGACCTATGACCCCTTTCAACACATTCCATGATGACATATGTCTCTACCGGTCCTAGGACCCATAAGGACATATTAGAATCATTTATATGGGTCGAAGGGCATCACAGGATGACCTATGACCCCTTTCAACACATTCCATGATGATGTGATGTCCCCATTTTGGAAAGTAATTTAAATAATAATAAATACTTTATATAAAGTAATATTAATAAATAATATTCAAATAATAATATTATGCTATAAGTAATATTATAATAATTATATTATGTATGTCGTACTATAATAGTAATACAAATGAAATAATAAATAATAAAAAAGATATCTTTAATATAGCAATGCAATATTAGTAAAGTATTATAATATAATATAATATATATAGTTATTAAATTAATATATGACATACATATTAATATAGTTATATTAATTAATCAAAACTTATTAATATAAATATATAAGTAATATAATATAAGTATATTATTATTGTTAATATAATGAAAGGACATGACTTTTATAATAAAATTATATATATATATATATATATATATATATATATATATATATTGAATCAACTATGGAGAAGAATCATCAGATAGGAAGATTATCAAGTTGTAGGGATGAAAGTGGGAAAATATATAAATGTCCCAAAAAGGGGACATTACAAGTGGTATCAGAGCCTAGTTCTTGCCAACCTATGTAATTTGTACATTTATAGGAATCCTTCTACTTTGAAAGTTTTTATTTTTTTAAATGCAAAAACTAGAGAGATATATGAAAACCCGCACATCCATTATAGATGAGGGAAAGGGAGGATTCACATATGCAGAGTTTAACGTCGCTAGAGACTAGAAAAGAGAGGCCTAAATCAAGAGGTAACATAGATGTGACACAACCTGAGTAGAGAAGTTCACTTTGAGCATTGACAACAATAGCACTCAAGAATAATGAGTAGAGAAAAGAAGCAAGATATCGTAGAAGATCAAAGAAAGAAAGGAACAAAAAAATTAAAAAGATTAATGACAAACAAGGGTCCTTACAATTGGTATACAACTAGAGACCAATCCAAATAGTAAAAATACATTTTATATGTTCAGTCAACACAAGTAGCTGGTAATAGTCATGACATGGCCATACCAATACATGAATTATGCGTATCAATTTAAAAATGGCATATATCAATACGTATGAGCACTCTGGATATTGTCAGTGTGATCCTAACATCATACTTCACCATAAATATCGAGCATCGAGTCAAATTACATGAGATAGTAGAATAGATTTATATATGTCTAGTTGCTTTGTTGAGATATAAGATGGGAACAAGCAAGTCAGATCGTCGTAGATAGGAAGGACATTCAGTGACTAGCAGGGAGAGAAGGGTTAAAAAATGAAGTCAAAGAGCTACCTGAATTTGCAATAATGTACAATATCAACTAAATGACATAGTCAATCACATATTAGAGAATGTGATAGATTAATTACGACTGAAAAATATAAAAGAAATCAAGTTATAACCAATATTAATATCCGCTGAGAAGGAATAATAATAGGAAGTCATTAGAATTGGAATCCCATGGTCGAAGAGAATTATTCAGACCAGAGCTATTGTCTCCAACATTTTCCTGACGAGTATTGGTTTGTGCCTTCTAACATTATGGTCAATTTATAGGCCTTTTCTCACAACTCTATCCTCCATGATGCCAGTTAGTCTGCGTTAATCAGAGGTCCAAAAATGGAAAAAAGTAAAAAAGAGATAATAACATAAAACAACTCAGGCCCTCCCCCAATTAAATATCTTGCACAGGGCTTCATTAAAATTTGTGGAGGAAGAAAAGAAATGATTTGCAGAGAGATTCAAGTAATGACATTGAATTAGTGGAAAATCATCACAAGTTGATGGACTTGAGTCAACAACTTTAAATGGGTGTTAATACTAATAGTTAGAACATGTTAGCTATAGTGGTAATTCATCCCACGTAAATTCCAAAATTATCGTAAGTCATAGTGTTCTTTAACAAAAATGAAGTGTTAGTCAGAAAATTAAGGAAGACATCTATTATGAAATGGTGGCCATTTGTACAAGTTATGAGCAACAAATATAGAAATAAATATCTTCTACAAAGAGATCATGGTGCATTAGTATTGGCATGGAATAACCTGGTCAGTGTCATCGGTGCAAACATGACTACAAAACTGATTCATAACCGCAAAATTAGGAAGGAAGTAAATATCACCTATTACCAAGTTATGTACATATTCAAGGATGAATAAGAGTACGCTATCCAATTTTATTGGCCAACAATTACCAAGTATTATAAAGAAAAATTAATAGATATTGATAGGAGAAAGATAACATGACCACTACTAGTTAAGGAGGAAATTTATTTCAGAGATATGAAAGGAGGAATGAATGAGCCAGTTCATGAGCCATGTGGCTGAGTAGAAAATAGAGAGAAATATTTACAAAACATTTGAATAAATGTATAAGGAGAAGATAATTGCACTTAGACCCATGTCATGGTCAACATCATTCGTTAAAGGAGTCAACAACCACGCAAACAAGGTATGCAAAGATCTTGATTGGAGGGACTCATCTTGCCCTCAAATTTGAAAGATGACAAGATCCAATCTTAAAGCATTTGATTCTCTAAGATAGTTAAAAAAAGAAAGAAAAAAAAAAGGAAGAATAAAATATCAAACTAGTGAAGATATAAAGTGGTGAATCAAATTACCTCCTAAGTAGACCACCTTGATGGATGTCAAATGCTACCATCAAGGCCAAGAGGGCCAAAGTTCCGCTCTTGGGCTTAGGTAGGATATTTAAGAAGAATAAGATTACCTCCTAAGAAAACCACCTTGATGGATGTCACTAGCTGCCATCAAGCCCAAGAGGGAAAAAGTTTCGCTCTTAGTCTTAGGTAGGAAGAATAAGATTACCATCTAAGTAGACCACCTTGATGGATGTGAATGGCTGTCATCAAGGCCAGGAGGGCCAAAGTTCTACTCTTGGGCTTAGATTGATTAAGACTTGACATCATGTCAACTCTATTCAGTTGAGAATCTTCCAAGTAAACCACCTTGATGGATGTCAATGGTTGCCATCAAGGCCAAGAGGGCCAAAGTTTCACTCTTGGGCTTGGTAGGATATTGGTTTAGAACTAATTTATCATGACTAATATTTTCTTTGAAGCTATTATATACATGTAATGCTAATAATTTTTTGTGTTGCAGGATCTATGATAAAAGCAAAGAAAATAAAATAAAAAGCATACGGGCGGAAGTATATTTTATAGATTATTCCCTTTGCTCTACTTCACTATGAAAAATGATGTATGATGTGTTTGCATCGTGCTTGCTTCATGTCTTCATATGTCTACATCATGTTTGCTTTGTGTCTTCATATATCTACACTGTGTTTGCTTCGTGTTTTCATTCATTAAGATGTATATTTGATAAATCTTTTAGGACTTTGTATACAAATATGTTTTGTATCTATAAAGCAGTTTGTGTGTGAAAGATTATTCTTGAGGACAAGCAAATTCAAGAGGGCAGGACTATGATGTCTCCATTTTGGCAAGTAATTTAAATAATAATAAATACTTTATATAAAGTAATATTAATAAGTAATATTCAAATAATAATATTATGCTATAAGTAATATTATAATAATTATATTATGTATGTTGTACTATAATAGTAATATGAATGAAATAATAAATAATGATAAAGATATGTTTAATATAGCAATGCAATATTAGTAAAGTATTATAATATAATATAATATATATAGTTAATAAAATAATATATGATATACTTATTAATATAGTTATATTAATTCATCAAAACTTATTAATATAAATATATAATTAATATAATATAAGTATATTATTATTGTTAATATAATGAAAGGACATGACTCTTATAATAAAATTATATGTATATATTGAATCAACTATGGAGAAGAATCATCAGATAGGAAGATTATCAAGCTGTAGGGATGAAAGTGGAAAAATATATAAATGTCCCAAAAATGGGACATTACAGATGACATATGTCCCTAATGGACCTAGGACCCCTAGGGACATATTATAATGGTTTATATGGGACGAATTGGGTCACAGGATGACCTATGACCCCTTTCGACACATTTCATGATGACATATGTCCCTAGGGGTCTTGTCCTAGGACCCCTGAGGACATATTAGAATCATTTATATGAGTCGAAAGGGGTCATAGGAGGACATATGACCCCTTTCGACACATTCCATGACGACATATGTCTCTAGGGGTCCTACAACCCCTAGGGACATATTAGAATTGTTGATATGAGTTGAAGGGGGTCATAGGATGACCTATGACACCTTTCGATGCATTCCATGATGACATATGTCCTTAAGGGTCCTAGGACACATAGGGACATTTTAGAATCATTTATATGGGTCGAAAGGGGTCATAGGTTATAGGATAACCTATGACCCTTTTCGGCATATTCCATGATGACATATGTCTCTAGGGGTCCTATGACCCCCAATGACATATTAAAATTATTTATACGGGTCGAAGGGGGTCATAGGATGACCTATGGCCCCTTTTGACACATTCCATGATGACATATGTCTTTAGGAGTCCTATGACCTCTAGGGACATATTATATCATTTATATGGGTCGAAGGGGGTCATAGGTCTCTTTCAACACATTCCATGATGACATATGTCCCTAGGGGTCCTAGGACCCCTAAGGACATATTAGAAATAGTTTATATGGTTCGAAGGGAGTCATAGGATGATATATGACCCCTTGCGATACATTTAATGATGACATATGTCCGTAGGGGTCCTAGGACCCCTAGGGACATATTAGAATCGTTTATATGGGTTGATGGGGGTCATAGGATGACCTATGACCCCTTTCGACACATTTCATGATGACATATGTCAGTAGGGTTCGTAGGACCCCTAGCGACATGTTATAATCATTTATATAGGATAAAAGGGGTCATAGGATGACCTATGACCCCTTTCGACACATTCCATGATGACATATGTCCCTAGGGGTCCTAGGACCCATAGGGACATATTAAAATCACTTATATGGGTCAAAAGGGGTCATAGGATGACTTGTGACCCCTTTCGACACATTCCATGATGACATATGTCATTAGGGGTCCTAGGACCCCTACAGACATGTTATAATATTTAATATTCGTTGAAAATAGTGATAGGATGACCTATGACCTTTTTGACACATTCCATGATGACATATGTCCCTAGGGGTCTTAGAACCCCTAGGGACATATTAGAATCATTTATATAGGTTGGAGGGGGTCATAGGCTTTTTCAACACATTCAATGACAGCATATGTCCCTAGGGGTCCTAGGACCCGTAGGGACATGTTATAATCATTTATATGGATCAAAAGGGGTCATAGGTCTTTCGACACATTCCACAATGACATATGTCCCTAGGGGTCGTATATATATTAAAAACATTTATATGAGTCAAAAGAGGTCATTGG
Organism: Cupressus sempervirens; assembly: GCA_028749045.1. Taxonomy (NCBI): domain Eukaryota; kingdom Viridiplantae; phylum Streptophyta; class Pinopsida; order Cupressales; family Cupressaceae; genus Cupressus; species Cupressus sempervirens. The sequence continues at coordinate 839,878,813 of CM053785.1, read as the reverse complement.
ATGACCTATGACCCCTTTCAACACATTCCATGATGACATATGTTGCTAGGGGTCCTAGAACGCCTAAGGTAATATTACAATTGTTTATATGGGTGGGAGGGGGTCATAGGATGACCTATGACCACTTTCGACACATTCCATTATGACATATGTCCCTAGGAGTCCTAGGACCCCTTGAGACATATTAGAATCATTTATATAGGTCGCAGGGGGTCATAAGATGACCTATGACCCCTTTCGACTCATTCCATGATGACATATGTCCAAGACCCCTAGGGACATATTAAAATCATTTATATGGGTTGAAACGATGCATTCCATGATGACATATGTTCCTAGGGGTCCTAAGACCCCTACAAACATATTAGAATTGTTTATATGTGTCGAAGGGGTTCATAGGATGAGCTATGACCCCTTTCAATGCATTCCATGATAGCATATGCCCCTAGGGGTCCTAGGACCTCTAGGGACCTATTACACTCGTTTATATGGGTCGAAGGGTGTTACAAGATGACCTATGATCCCTTTCAACCCATTACATGATGATATATGTCCCTAGGGGTCCTAGGACCCCTAGAGACATATTAGATTCATTCATATGGCTTGGAGGGGGTCATAGGGTGACCTATCACCTCTTTCGACCTATTCTATTATGACATATGGACCCCTAGGGACATATTAGAATCATTCATATGGGTCGAAGGAGGTCATAGGGTGACCTATGACCCCCTTCAACCCATTCCATGACAACATATGTCCCTAGGGGTCCTAGGACCCCTAGGGACATACTAGAATCATTTATATGGGTTGAAGGATTTCATAGGGTGACCTATGACCCCCTTTGACCCATTCCATTATGAAATATGTTCCTAGGGGTCCTAGACCCCTAGGGACATATTAGAATCATTCATATGGATCAAAAGGGGTCATAGGGTGACCTATGATCCCCTTCGACCCATTTCATGACGACATATGTCCTTGGGGATCCTAGGATCCCTAAGGACATATTAGAATTTTTCATATAGGTCGAAGGGGGTCATAGGGTGACCCACCCTATGACCCCTTTTGACCCATTTGATGATGACATATGTCCCTAGGGGTCCTAGGACACCTAGGGACATATTAGAATTATTTATATGGGTTTTAGTGGGTCAAAGGATGACCTATGACCCCTTTCGATGCATTCCATGACGACATATGTCCCTAGGGGTCCTAGGACCTCTAATGACATATTAGACTCATTTATATGGGTTGAAGGCCCTATGACCCCTTTCGACACATTTCATGATGACATATGTCCCTAGGGGTCCTAGGACCCCTAGGGACATATTACACTTGTTTATACGGGTTGAAGGGGTTGACTGGATGACCTATGACCCCTTTCAGCCCATTTCATGACGACTTATGTCCCTAGGAGCCCTAGGACCCCTAGGGACATATTAGAATCATTCATATGGGTCAAAGGGGGTCATAGGGTGATCGATGAGCCCGTTCGACACATTCTATGAAAACATATGTCTGTAGGGGTGTAGGGTTCCTAAGACCCCTAAGGACATATTAGAATCATTCATTTGGGTTGAAGGGGGTCATAGGTCCTTTCGACCCATTCCATGATGACATATATCCCTAGGGGTCTTAGTTCCCCTAGAGACATATTAGAATTGTTCATATGGGTCAAAGGGGGTCATAGGGTTACCTATGACACCGCTCAACCCATTCCATGATGACATATGTCCATACGTGTCCTAGGACCCCTAAGGACATATTAGAATCGTTCATATGGGTTGAAGGGGGTCATAGGGTGAGCTATGACCCCTTTCGACCCATTACATGATGACATATGTCCCTAGGGGTCCTAGGACCCCTAGGGCCATATTAGAATCATTCATATGGGCCGAAGGGGGTCGTAGGGTGACCTAGGACCCCCTTTGACCCATTCCATGATGACATATGTCCCTAGGGGACATATTAGAATTGTTCATATGGGTCAAAGGGGCTCATAGGGTGACTTATGACCCCCTTCGACACATTCCATGATGACATATGTCCCTAGGGGTCCTAGGAACCCTAAGGACATATTAGAATCATTCATATGGGTCGAAGGGGGTCATAGGGTGACCTATGACCACCTTCCACCCATTACATGGTGACATATGTTCCTAGGGGTCCTCAGACCCCTAAGGACATATTAGAATCATTCATATGGGTTGAATGGGGTCATAGGGTGACCTATGATCCCCTTTGACACATTCCATAATGACATATGTCCCTAGGGATCCTACGACCCCTAGGGACATATTAGAATTGTTCATACGGATCGAAAGTGGTGCCCTATGACCCCATTCGACCCATTACATGATGACATATGTCCCTAGGGCTCCTAGGGACATATTATAATCATTCATATGGGTCAAAGGGGTTCATAGGGTGACCTATGACCCCTTTTGACTCATTCCAAGATGACATATTTCCCTAGGGTTCCTAGGACCCATAGGGACATATCAGAATCATTCATATGGGTCGAAGGGGGTCATAGGTCATCTTTCAACCCATTACATGACGACATATGTACCTAGGCATCCTAGGACCCATAGCGACATATTAGAATCGTTCATATGGGTTGAGTTGGGTTATAGGGTCACCTATGACCTCTTTCGATCCATTCCATGATGACACATGTCGCTAGGGGTCCTAGGACCACTAGGGACATATTAGAATTGTTCATATGGCTCGAAGAGGGTCATAGGATGACCTATGACTCTCTTCGACCCATTCCATGATGACATATGTCTTGACATATTGGAATTGTTCATATGGGTTGAAGGGGGTCATAGGGTAACCTATGACCCCTTTCAACCCATTCCATGATGACATATGTCCCTAGGGGTCGTAGGACGCCTAGGGACATATTATAGTCATTCAAATGGGTTGAACAGGGTCATAGGGTGACCTATGACCTCCTTCGACCCATTCCATGATGACATATGTCCCTAGGGGTCCTCTGACCCCTAGGGACATATTAGAATCGTTCATATGGGTCGAAGGGGGTCATAGGGTGACTTATTATCCCCTTCCACCATTACATTACGACATATGTCCCTAGGGGTCCTAAGACCCCTATGGACATTTTTGAATTGCTCATATGGGTTGAAGGGGGTCATAGGGTGACCTATGACCTCTTTCGATCCATTCCATGATGACATATATTCATAGGGCTCCTAGGACCCCTAAGGACATATTAGAATCATTCATATGGGTCGAAGAGGGTCATAGGGGGGCCTATTACCCCCTTTGAGACATTACATGATGATATATCTCCCTAGGGGTCCTAGGACCCCGAGGGAAATATTAGAATCGTTCATATGGGTCGAAGGGTGACCTATCACCCCGTTCGACACATTCCATGATGACATATGTCCCTAGGGGTCGACCCCTAGGGACATATTAGAATCGTTCATATGGGTTGAAGGGAGTCATAGGTCCCTTTTGACCCTTTGCATGATGACATATATCCTTAGGGTTCCTAGGACCCCTAAGGACATATTAGAGTCGTTCATATGGGTTGAAGGGGGTAATAGGCTGACCTATGACCCCCTTCGACCCATTGCATGATGACATATATCCCTAGGGGTCCTAGGGACATATTAGAATTGTTCATATGGGTCAAAGGGGTTCATAGGTTGTCCTATGACCCTTTTCGACCCATTAGATGACAACATATGTCCCTAGGGGTCCTAGGACCCCTAGGGACATATTAGAATCGTTCATATGGATCGAAGGGGGTCATAGGGTGATCTATGACCCCCTTCGACCCATTCCATGATGACATATGTTCCTAGGGGTTCTAGGACCCCTAGGGACATATTATAATCATTCATATAGGTCGAATGGGGTCATAGGCTGACCTATGACCCCTTTCAACACATTCCATTACAATGTATATTCTTAGGACTCCTAGGGACCCATTGGGAATGCATCGAAAGGGGTCACTAGGGGCCCTAGGTACATATGTTGTCATGAAATGCGTTGAAATGATGCATTTTATGACAATATTATATTCAATAATTATATAATATTATATATTTTAATATAATAATAATATATTATTAGATTATATAACAATAATAATCATACATGTTTCTAGATTATAGTTTAAATAATAGTAATAACCATATATATTATTATATATAATAATTTAGTCATATAATACTACTATATATATTTAAAATAATAATATATATAATATATATCACTATATTATATTTAGTTATAATAATTATTATTATATTTATAACTATATTATATTTAATAATAATAGTCATACATATTACTATAATATTATAATAATTATAATAATATATAATATTAATGTCCACACTTTCCCAAAATAAATTTCCCTCTTAAATAGTTAAAGTTTCCATCTTAAATTTCTCTCCCTCCAAATTTAAAATTAAAAAAATCCCCCCTCTCAAATTTCTCTCCAAATTGATGTGGAAGATTGCCGAGCCTGATCGGATATCCGATTTGAAATCCAATAATCCGATTTCATATCGGATATCTGAGTAGGCCTGGTATTTACCAAGCCTATTTGGTCAACCCAAAAGACATGTTTGAGAAGGATTTCAATGACACTCAGACTTTGGGTAGCCATTTGACAATGTTATTTTGATGAAATTGAATGAAACAAACAGGGTTCTTTTTATGTCACTCTCGAGATTCCATCGATATAATTTTTATCAAATTTTGAGTTGGATAAGTATTTATTAGTTAATTTTCAATGAAGATTATTGTAAAGTGTTGATTGACATACTAATTGAAAAATAGTTATAACTTTCAAATGGTATAACATTTTTTAAATCTAAAAGTTGTGTCACATTCTATGCTTCGCCTAGTATAAAAAAATAAAATAAAAATAAAATTTGGTAAAAATTTTTATTAGTTAAGGTGGTTAGACACGGGATTTTTTTTTTCAAAAAATTTTTAGTAGAAAATTCATATTTAATTATTTATTTGGAATAAAAATACTCAAAAATATGCATCACATTTGGGCATAAGTCTATTTTTATATCTATAATTGTATTAAAAATATATTATCATTTGATTTTGATTAAGGTGGTCAAACATACACTTACTTTTTATTTTTGCCGTAAAATTTTTGTAGTACTGCATTAAAATCCAAACTTTTGATAAATCAAGTATTTTTTTCTCCAAATAAGGCCTAGTAGTTAATAAACTACATTCAATTTCCTACAGATTATTTTCTTACAACTTTTTGATATAAAGTCCATAACCACTTTAAAATTATGTGTCAAGTTGACATAACCCTAATTTGCTGATTTTTCACTGCCACTTAAAGCCATAGTTTGGTACACCATGATCTTGCACATACCCATTTATTTTAGGAATTCCAGATAGCCCAACTTTGAAAGGCAATAACTCCTGAACCGTTGCGTCGATTGGCTATTATACCACTTTTCAGAAACTCTAGCTCTTGACCTACAAGATTGGAACAACATTAATGCCTTTGCATCAATTTTTTGGACCTCATCCAAGCACTCTAAGGCCTCCAACAGTGAGCTTGAAGATTTTTCTACAAATATTTCCACCAAAATTCCACAATAACTTCTCCAATACTTATGCTGGAGCAATGGGATTTTTATGGTAGGCTTATAACTCTAAAATGAACCTTCATGTAGAAAATGAGAACATTCCAAGCTCATATGCCAAACTTACTAAAAATAACAAGTTCCCATAAATGGTAACCACCCTGTCTACTAGTTGTTATTAAAATAGAAAAGACTAAAAATAAAATATTTTTGGGTGATGCAAGATTGATCTTACACCCAGGATGCTTCTGCATCAAAAATTTGTTAGGATAAACCACAGACAAAAATAAAAACTACATGCAAATATAACCAATAACATAAAAATAATAGATCACACATAAATGAACACAAAGCACTAAGATTTAACGTGGTTCACCCAATCCCTGGGCTACGTCCACCAAATAGCAAGTCCGATCTTATTACAATCCAATGATTACAACCTGATTACAGTCTGTAATCCCTTACAGCTCAATACCGTCGCAAGAAGCAATTTCACATCACAACATAATGAAATACCTAACCCTAAACCCTTTTATAAAAGTAGTTTTTTTTGTTTTAGGGTTACAACATGTTGGCCATATGTTAGCCATAATATGTCGGCTACAACGTCGGCCACGACCTAAATTTTTTTTCAAGGCGATGCCCCAAACCCCACTAATTATGAAGTATGTATAGTACTTTCCTAATCAGTCGCCATAATCTAACAAAACCCATGCCCTTGAGATTAAAATTAGCCTCATTGATTCAGATACAGACACAAGGAAGAGAAAGCATAATGCTCAGAGAATTAGCAATGACTCCGATTGGAGAAATTCAAGTCCCCCACTCCAAACAAGAATTTAGCTTGGATTCTACCGAAAGTGACATAAAAATCACCAAGAGGAAGAAACCTCACCAAGACATTGGTAAGAAGTCTGTCTCTAGCCATCCTAATCCCTCTCACATTTCTGATACCCTTGAAGCTATCCTATCCCTGGCCAGAAGTGGGGGGGAGGACATCACCTCCCCCATGAAAGGTACTCCCAAAGATGGGGGAAAAAAAGGGAAGCATAGCCATGGCTAGAGCCATCGCAAGGCTTGATTGGAGAGGCTCCAGAGTAGTCCATAAAGGAAATGGCAGACAATCACATTGGCATTTGCCAAAAATTTGAAACCTTGGTGGAGTTCTCCACAAAATTAATGCATTCTGTAGCCACTACCCTTTATTTCCTAAAGGTGAATAAAGATGTGAAGGACTTGGGAAAGGAAAGTGAGGCTACCCACTCCATCTATGGTTTTCTACTAGAAGACTAGCTGAAGACGCTCCTGGACAAACCTATCAAAGAGGAGGGGGTGGACGTGAATAGGGAGGAGCTTGAGGAGAAGAAGAACTAGGAACCAGAGAAGAAGGAGGGCAACTAGCCCTAGTGTTGTTGTTTCTTTTTTCTTTTATATTATCGATCACTCTGAACTTGATACCCTACGAGGTTTTATTTTATATGTATATGTCTATGTATGGGACTAATACAACAAAATGTATCCTTGCTGCTGGAATGTTGTTTCGTTTTATTTGCTTATTTGTAATAGGATTGATGTTGATAGTTCTATTTTGGACCTTATTTTTTTTTTGAAGTATAAAAGTGGTATCAGTTAGATGATTGGGAGGTAACCTTTGGTTGATCCTTTAGCCTTTTTGTACTCTGAGGTCAGCCCCCCATCCTTTTGGCTACTATCTAATACTTCTAAAACATTTTAGTTTATTTATAGCTATAATTTTATATATTTCTAATGTTGTGTGTTTAATTATATCCAAAGTCTTAGGAACTAGATGATTGGGGAAACTTTGGGAACATAGGTCCTATTGATAATGGTTTGAAAACTATTTGACCCTTTTAATAAAAATAAAATATATCGTTACAAGCCAAGAAGATACATAAGAATGTATTATTATTAATTTATTTGGAGGTAATAAAATTAGTTTTGAGATTTTTTTCTACATAATTGAATTGTTTATAATTCTATCATAATAATTTGATGTCATAACATGTTCATATAAAAATACTTAGGTTTTCCAATAACAATTTGAGAAAGTCATTTGAATTATAACTTACACCATGTACACAAATTTCAATTTTTTATATTTAAGCTTTCACAAAATCAATGTAAATACTACATATAATATTAGTTCACTATGTTTGATAGATCACATCTAGTAAAAACTTAATGCCTAGCGAGAAGGTACATCTAAGGTTGTAATGTCAATACAGTACACTAGTTCTCATATAACATGATAATGTGATAGACTCTAAAATCTACTATTCTTGTGGAAGGTATGACCAATTCCACTCAGAAGGTGTAGGTGTATGTGAGACTGTTAGTCCATGTTTAGAGATAAAATGAATTTGATCATGCCTTCCCTCATGTAACTAGAGATTGGTGAAACCTTGTTCACAAAAGAAAAAAACTTGTATTCATATATACATTGTAAATCCTGCCAACTCTAAACACTTTAAAGAATTGTGGTTTTTAATAGATGGATATATGTACAAGTTAATAAACTATAACATAATTCAAAATGTAGAATTGGTTTCTTTCTTAAGAAATATCATGTTACTTTATTACGATATGTATTTGATTACTTGATTTAAATAATTGTAAATTCAAGATATATATTAATAATGAATATTTGATTAATTATGATAGTTTTATTTTAATAATGATTAATTGTTTAAAAGTACCTTCAAAATATGTTGGGACTCATAATGAAATAGTGTGTTACCATACAATTGATTATAAAAAAAGTGAAAACTAGCATACATTAGCAGTTACACAAGAATGAGTTTGATAATAAAATTATATTTTATGTAAATAAATTAAGTTATATTTTTAATAGACTAAGAAATATAACTTATTTATATTCAATTTAAATTGGAGAAGCACATAAAATAATGAGGGAAAATAGTACAGATAAAAGAATAGATATACAAGAGGAAAAAGAAAAAAAGATAAAAGAATATGTTACCACAAATAGTGTATTAGCTAAATTAAGATAATTTGAAAAAAATAAAAATTCTTATAATTGACTAATATCAACTGTGACTTAATTCTCTTATAAAGATGAAAAAATTGCCTCCACGTTAAGCTCTCTTAAGATTTGTTTATGTATAGGTGACATTAGTTTAAAGGAGAGCAGTTAGAAAAGGACAACAGATGTGTGGATGAAGTGGCCATTCCAATCTCTGTGATCCAGTTTTTCTGCCACCAAGGTCTCATCATTCCTAAACAGATTAAAATTAAATGGTATACTACAATGAATAACCTTTGATTATTTTAATTAAATGGCCGCTACTGAGTCCGCAGGAGGCAGAGCACTCTATGGACAATACACTGGATAAGTGAAATCTTCTCTGCAATACATGCTTTCACTTAATAGCCCGAGACTCCTGAAATAGACCGGAAGTTTTATGTAAATAGGGAAATTGGCTTTTCCTGCCATGGACAAAAGCTCAGTCGTAAATTTTAGTCGAAAGTTTAAAATTCTCAATCATGCTTTGCTCTCCCCCTCATGTTTTTGAGCTCAGAAAATAATGTATATCAAGGCAAGCAAGGAAAAACATTTCTTTTTTAGCCGCATGGTATGAGAGATATTGCTTTCAACAAGCATATATAGACAACAATATAGTTTCTCAAGCTAGGATAATACATACACACGACTTTGATCAGCTTACGATGTCAAACAGCTGTAGTTTAGTCTCAGAAAAACTTCATATGAAAGAAGAGAAAAGCTTCTTAAGGGAACTTACAAACATCTAAAAAGTAGAACTTTGGCTGCCAGAGGCCAATGGTTCTCTGACATTGGTATTATGTAGGAGTTCTGATATGGTTGGTGTTAAAGTGGAAGCAGCTGCATCTCCTATCAATGACGTCTTGAGGTTCTCCAATACCTTTGCCACATCTCTCATTGAAGGCCGATCTCTTGGTGATTCACGGCTACAAAGCAAACCAACATGAATCAATGAAAGAAGACATCTATTGTCTTCCACGTTTTCATTCACATCTCTCAGTAGCCCACAATCAACAATATCTGCCAATCTGTCTGGAAAACCTGACCTTACCCACCTCTGCAAGTTCATATCTCCTACAAACATTTCATCGCTTGGCCTCTTCCTTGTAACCATCTCTAATATCAGGATTCCAAAACTATAAACATCTCCTTTTATACAAACATTCCCGCCCAAACCATACTCTGCAATCAAATTTATTCATGAAATTCATGAAAATCTATTGAGGGAACAGACAATAACAATATAAAAGATACTAAACAATAATTACCTGGAGCAACATATCCTATGGATCCTCTGAGTGCAAATGTTGTTGTACTCAGTGAATCTGTGGGGTTTGCAGCAATCAAACGGGATATACCAAAATCGGTCACAAGGGCTGTCATGTCGGCATCCAGGAGCACATTGCTCGGTTTTAAATCACAGTGAACAAGTTGCAGAGGACAATCATGGTGTAGATATTCCATGCCATGGGCTACATCTATGGCAATGCTCAAACATTCGCTCAATCCAAATTGACAGGCGTTTTGATCATCTGTTTCAGGGTACAAACACTTTTCCAAGCTTCCATTAGATGCTTATTGAAGAACCAAACCTTTTAAGTCAGGGAAGTAAAATGCACTGATGACTTTGACGAGGTTACGGTGCCGAATTATCCCCAATACTTTGCATTCTCTGGTAAAGCTCTTATCAGCTTCTTCGTTCTGCAAATTAATTGTCTTGATTGCAACCATCTGACCATCCCTTAAAATGCCTTTGTATACAGATCCAAAGTTACCCACTCCTACCAAGTTTGATTCATCAAATTCACCTGTTGCAATGATAAGATCCCGATAAGAAAACCTTGGATAGCCGAGCCTTTGGAAAATGATGTTTGAAGGACGGAATGATTGTTTTGAAAGTTTTTGTCTCCATAGCATTCCTATAATGATGGAGCATACAACAAATGCAATTATTCCACCAACTGATAAGACTGTTTTCTTGAGTAGTGAATGGTTTCTATGGGTTTGGTTTGGGCATGGAGGCAGAGAATAATTTATGGGGCCACAGAGACCAAGGTTGCCCTCAAACAATGTTATAACACTTCTATTAGGAAACAAACCTCCCTCTGGAATCTGTCCAGACAAATTATTGAAAGAAACATTCATGTAGCTAAGTACTTTTAGTCTTTCAAGGGACATTGGTATTGAACCTGATATAAAATTGGCAGAAAGATCCATTTCTTGGAGATTTTGTAATTTGGAGAGTGAGTTTGGTATTGGACCTTCAAATCTGTTGTGTGACAGATTTAGATGCTGTAAATTTGTGCAGTCTCCTAGAGAATATGGAATCACCCCAGTAAGTCGGTTTCCTGAGATGTCAATGGCTTCACCCATTATAATTTTACTAGTCTCCTGTGGCAACGATCCTTCCAGAGAATTCCATGAAAGATTGAGGTAGAATTGCAGGTTTTTTAGGCTTGCAATTACTTCACGGGGTATCCTTCCCTCCAGTTTGTTGTAAGACAAGTCAAGGAGCTCCAACTTCTGACATCCCTCCAAACTAACAGGTATCTGCCCTGATAATTTGTTGTGGTGAAGATAAAGATCTCTTAGCTGCTGGAGGCTACCGAAAGAACCAGGTATTTTTCCAGATAACTGGTTGTTACGAAGACTCAAGGAGTCCGAGATTTTGCATCTGACCCATCTCACTTGGAATCCTTCCCTCTAATTTGTTCCCACCCAAATACAATCTTTCCAACTTGTGCAATCTTTTCATTTCAGATGGAATATTGCCGCTGCAAATATTATTGCCTAGATCCAAGAAGGTTAAGTTAGTCAGATTGGTTATCTGTCGTGGTATGCTTCCTCTTATCATGTTGTTCGATAAATCCAAGTAATTGAGTTTGGAAGACATTTGGCCTATGGATGGAGGCAAAGTACCTGTCAGATGGTTATTTGACACATCTAATTCTTTCAAGGAGGAGCAGTTAGTGAGAGCAGTGAGAAAGGTCAATGCGTTACTGCTGTCACCAATAAGTTTATTGGTGTGCAGGTAAAGCCTCGTGAGGAGGTTCAACATACCCAGCTCCATTGGAACTGTTCCACTGAGTTGGTTTGTATTTAATGAAAGTTTTGTTAGATTGGAGCAATTTCTCGGGGAACTCGGAATGCTTCCACTAAGCTCATTTCCCCATAAAGAGAGCAATTGCAAATTTGAGAGCTTGGTACCGATTTCCCATGGAATATGTCCACTAAGCTGGTTTTCATAAAGAGATAAATCAGTCATGGCAGAGAGATTTACTAGAGAGCTGGGAATGGTGCCTGATAAGTTATTTTCCCAAAGGTAAAGAACCTGCAGGTGAGAGAGCATGCCCAATTCAGAGGGAATGGGGCCATTAAGATTGTTGTTGGACAATTCCAAATCAGTCAAGGCAGACAGATTTCCCAAAGAATTTGGAATGGAGCCATTAAGATTGTTTTTGTACAAATCCAAATCAGTCAAGGCAGATAGATTTCCTAAAGAATTTGGAATGGTGCCTGATAAGCTATTTTCCCAAAGGTGAAGAACCTGCAGGTGAGAGAGCATGCCCAATTCAGAGGGAATGGGGCCATTAAGATTGTTGTTGGACAAATCCAAATCAGTCAAGGCAGACAGATTTCCTAAAGAATTTGGAATGGTGCCTGATAAGTTATTTCCCCAAAGGTAAAGAACCCGCAGGTGAGAGAGCATGCCCAATTCAGAGGGAATGGGGCCATTAAGATTGTTGGACAATTCCAAATCAGTCAAGGCAGACAGATTTCCTAAAGAATTTGGAATGGTGCCTGATAAGTTATTTCCCCAAAGGTAAAGAACCCGCAGGTGAGAGAGCATGCCCAATTCAGAGGGAATGGGGCCATTAAGATTGTTGTTGGACAATTCCAAATCAGTCAAGGCAGACAGATTTCCTAAAGAGCTGGGAATGGTGACTGATATGTTATTTCTATAAAGATATAGAACTTGGAGCTGAGCAAGCGTACCCAATTCAGAAGGAATGGGGCCAGTGAGGGCATTGTTGGAGAGATCGATGGATCGAAGGGAGGAGAGGTTGGCGAGGAGGGGAGAGATGGTGCCGTGCAAGTTCATGGAGGAGAGATTGAGGGCTACGATAGAGCGGGAGGGGGGATGGCTGCAAGTGATGCCGGTCCAATTGCAGAGGGGCCTGTGAAGGGGAGTCCAGTCGGGAAGCAGAGTGTTGTTATTGTCAGTAATGGCTGCTCTGAATTGCAAGAGCAATTCTTGGTTATTCAGAGAATGGGTGAGAACGGAGATTGAAAGCATGGAAAGCATGAAACGGAAGAGCAAAAGAGGAGCCATGGTGGAGGTAACCAGTTCGAAGAGTTGCATGTGTAATAGAGGAAGACGGATGAATAAATGGATGGTGGAGTGGAGGGATATGTATGTATCGTGCATGGGTATCATTGATATCATATGTGGAATATCGTTAGAAACTTTATATGTGATTCTAAAGTTTTTAGTTTCTGTTATAGGCAACTACATTAAATTTGTTAGTTTTGGTCAATATAAGTGTATTACTTTTGTAATAATATTATATAATAATATTTTATATAGAAATTTTTAAAAATATTTAACTTTGAAGTTTAAAAAAAAAATTTCGTGAGCAATAAAAATAGATTTTGCTGGAATAAAAAAGATAGTAACACTAAATTTCTTAATTATAGTTTACTTCAAAATCTAATAAATAGATTTGTTTTATCCAAGCTAAAAATATATGTGTTTTTAATCATTTATTACTATGTTTTAAATATTTTTCAATTATTTATTATTTAAATTGGTTTTAAATTGATTACAACAAAATGTTAGTATTTACCTTTAATTTTAAACTTTTGTGTCACTATTTTATTGTTTTGATTTTTTTTTATTACATCTATAGATCATTATAGTTAAATATTTTATATTACTTACCAGTAGATGTGATAAAGGCTTGAATAAAAAATATTTATTTATTTATTATTACTTTTCTTTAATATTTTACATCTATTTTCAATTTCAATTATTACTATATTTTTTCAAAGAAACTTTCATACAAAAAAAATCTACTTCTTGTGTAACTTTTTTTAATTACTATCCAAAATAACATTTATAAAATTCTTTATTTCAATACAAATAATGTGGCAAGTTTACAAATCTTAGTTTAATTATTTATATTAATTTATGTTTTATTATAATTAAAATATAAATTAATAGAATGTAATTTCATCTATTTCAAATTTCAATTAGTATGTTTATTTAAATAAATTGTCATAAAAAAAGTCTCTTATTTATTTTGTAATAGTTTTAATTACTATGTAAAATAATGTTCATTATTATTAAGATATTTTAGATAGTTATTTATTTTAATGCAAACAATATATTTAGTTTACACTATTAGTTTTAGTTTATTTATCTGTATTAATTATGTTTAAATTTATTTATTTTGAATATGTTATCTTTGACTCAATATAATAGTATACTATTTTCATTGAAATACTTTAAGATTTTCAATAAATCCATTAAAAAAGAGGAAATAACCTTTATGCAAAAAAATAAAATTACATATTAATCATTTTGACATATAATAACTTACAAAAGAAGCTACGGGTAACCATAGAATTCACTTCTATGCTAATTGGTCAATTAAGAATTATCATAATGGAATGTGCAATAATTATAAATAAATATTATAATACACTTCTATATTAGGTATAAGAAATGGTCATAACTGTATATCAAGTTATTAAAATGCATCTATAGAGCCACACACACATTTGAAATGCAAGGTATTTTGTATAATGAATTGTTTCACCATTTCTAACAATAGATCAAGATGCACAACTATTTCCAACAAAAGTTATCTAAAAATATCTTGTAATTACCCCTCCCCTTCATGATCAAACCCATCCATTCGGGATCAAAGAAACTATTGAACTAGTTGGTATCTTGATAACGATATAAATAGGAATGACTTTCTCTAGTGCTAGTTGTCATTGGACTCTCGGGCTATGTCAGCCTTAGTGCTAGTTCTCGTGGGGCAACAAGTTTATTTTTTATCTTTCCATCATTTGGCTACAATTTATTTGTCTCTAGGGCTACTAGACATTGTTTAGTAGTATTTGTGATAGAGATTCATGGTGTTGGGGTTCAAGATTCCTAGTAAAACTTCTTGTTAGGGATAAATTTAAGAAGACATCTCCTTGAAAAATTTATAAATTTATGGCCAATCCAACATTATATTTTAGAAAAAAAATAAAAAATTCTATTGACAATGTTTTTTGATGCAGGGAATAGTTTAATTTTAGGAGTGATTTTTCTTTGACCATAATAAAACTTCATAAAATCAAGGTGATTTGTTCGCTTGTGGTAGGAAAAAAATATAATGTAAGAGGCAATTTTTTCGTATGTAATGGAAAATATATAATGTATGAGGCATTTTTTCTGTTTAATGGAAAAATATATATATTGCATGAGGCAATTTTTCTCGTTTAATAGAAAAAATATAGTTGTATGAGGTGATTTTTCCCCTCTATGGAAAAAATCATATATTGTGTGAGGTCATTTTCCCCTTCTAATGAAAAAAATAATGTGTTGGTGAATGTATAGTTCAAGACAACAAATAAGGTCATATCACTACAAATGGCAGGTGATTACTAATAAATCATCAACTAGAAATTTTGCATGTGTTGATCAAATCAGTTGTCATATTATCAAAAGATTACAATCAATGTTAAATTGACAATTGATAAGAAAGTGATGTATCAAAAGGATGAAACATATGTGGAATTTCTTGTTGCATTAATGACAAAATGAAAATTGGTGGATTTTTTTCTCTTTAAAATGCATATATCCTGGTTGCCATTATAAAAAATGTAGTTGATTGCCAAAAATGGGGCTGCCTCTGATAGAGGGATCATCGAATGAAAATACAAGCCCTACTATCAACCTAGATTTGACTCAGTATAAGGATGAGGAGAAAAGTAATATTATTCATAGGCCTATGGAGGCTCCATAGGTTCTCTCTGGTAATCTAGGAGATGCCATAAAAGAGCTAGAAAAGGAGCAGGAAAAGGCGTAACTCTAAGTTATGTTCATTGAAATGGGTCTCGACCCTATTCATTTTAAAGAGAAGATTGCAAATGCAATGTAACAACAAAATTGGAACTTCAATGCTTTTGGGATGTTTTGAAGGATTAAAGAATCATTGATTTATGCTTTATTTTGTAAAATGAATTATCATAATTCTTTAAAAATGTAATGGTTGGAAGCTTGTCGCTTCCCTTGTTGAAGGAAACTGCAACCTTTTATGGTGTGTGTGTGTGTGTGTGTATCATAAGATGTTAGATGAAATGTAAAGTAGATATAGAAAATATAATGAAAAGAAAACCCATTTTTGATATTTATGTGGTGTGGTTTTTTCTTTTTGGATCTATTTCTTTTATAGTAATTAGACAATGTATTTGATTACTTCTTTACAAAATTTTTATTGTGTGAAACCTAATTTAATTTTCTAGCTAGTAAGTATTTTATTATGATTAAAATTTTTGGTACAATGTACATACACAAGTTTGAATTGCATGTTTGAAGTGATGGATTTTTGGGAAATTCTTCAAACTTGTTAGTATTGGTATTGGATCCAACACTTTTAATAAGTATTATGTGTCATATCTCCAATATGGATGTAACATTTGTATACCATCCAATGATTATATATTAATGGTTGAAGGTTTATTTTGGGCCAAACAACTTGAATAGAATCTCAACCTTGTTGAAGTCTCTAGAATGGTGACACATCTCCTTCCACCTTGTACCACTTACAGTGGGCATTAAATAGATGTCTTGTCACTTCTAGTGACATTCTGTCTTCTATCATCTCCACACATATTACTATTGGAAACTACAATTAGGACAATTTTTATGTTGTGATTTCAATGCCAAACCTTATTAGTGAGACCATTTGTTATCTTATTTGAGTGTCATATCTATATGGTTGATGAAGATGATTTGAAAAGTTGGTCACAAAAAAAGCACCTAGAGGAAAGGATGAGTTATGAGAAGAAACTACAATGGACACTTGATTAGTTAGACTTTGACAAGATAAATTGATTGTTTAAATCATGTTACAAATGAAGAAGACAATTGTACTGAAGCCTTAAAGAAGTGATCAAAGACTCACCAAATGCATAGGCTTGACTGAGCAACAAAGTAGAAGATTAAGGAACTTGAAGTATATGTTCAATGATGCTAGTGTCAACTGAGCCACAACATAAGCAAAGAAGAAATAAAGCTGAATGAGCATCAATATTGACCAAGTGATAGCATATGCGCCAAACAAGAAAATTAGTAGTGATTGAGTAACCCAATGATGATCATGTTTCAGAACACAGTATTGGTCAAAGGACATCATTTTGATAGTTTATGAGAAATAGAAATTTCCAACCCACAGAGTTGATTTTTTGGAATATGGAAAGTATGTTGAAGATAAGAATTGATGACCTAGAACATTTAAATCATGGGAAACTAGGTTTGTGCATTTCTATGCAAGGATTCACGAAGAAGTTTGGAGATGTTTCTAGAAGAGAAAAGAAGTGATGAGATGTTGGAAGGATTCGATTAATCTAACCTAACCTTAAGATCTACGATGGTGTTTAAGCTATAAAATATCAAGATTACCTATTTTAGGATGTACAAGGGATAACCTTTACAAGGTTGAAGGGTGGAGGAGTTTTTGATGCTATTGATTGGCAAACTTAAGAAGAATGTTCAAAAGAGTTGAGAAGAGGAGAAGAATGATTGCTTGAAGGGTTTCCAAGAAAATTAGAGATTGGGATGACAATGAAGACCAATTGGTAGATCGGTTCTTGAGCTGAACTGAGATCTGTATTTGTAAAGTGAGTTTTATTTGCTAGATCAAAACTTTTTGTTACTTTCTAATCATTGTATCAGTTTGAAATCCTTTAATCAATGTTGACCTAATAGTCATATGTAAATCCTCTAATCAAGGTGGCATTATAATGAAATGTTCTTAAGTCCTCTAAAAAGGTCACTCCTAATAGGGTGATTAAATCCTTTAACAAGGCCACATTTAATAGTGTGTTTTGTAACCTTTAATAGGGTTGGCTCCTAAAAGAGCTTACATTAAAAGAGTGAAATATTGGCGACATGTTATTGGTGGTTTTTCCCAAATTGGGTTTCCACACTAAATCATAGTGTCAAACTTGTGTGGATTTTATTTGAGGTGATTTGCTGTTCATGTTTACATTCTGCAAGTCTTTTATATTTAGGAAAGTGGACTGCTAGTTTATGTTACTGAATGTTTACTATAGATGCCAAGCTATTGAATGTTAAGATTTGAAGTTGTTTAAGTGTTTGTTTGTTTTCTCAATTGGTACATCTAGACCTTGGATAATTGATTCACCCCCCACCCCTCCAAGTTATTGAAACATTCTAAAAATTGGTATCAGACTATTGGTGTTTGTAGAGAAAATTTTGAAGGCACTTGAAGCTAAAGATCAAGATGTACACAAAGGAGGTGCCAAGGTTGAACACAAAGAGTTTCCATGCACGAAAAAGTTTAATGGGGCTACATCTAGAAGGAATTGGAGAAGGTGCAAGACATTTTATGGACAATGCATATGTGGAGCTAAACAAAGATCCTATAATAGCCCAGTAGCTGAAAGAGAAGCAAGAAGACAACCAAGCTATGTTGGAGATTGCATTAGCCTTAAGCTATACCAAGTTTGATGACATTAAATCTTGCAAGGCTTCTAAAGAAATGTGGGATACAGTGCAAACCATGTATGGAGGAGACAAGAATGTCTTAAGAGCAAAATCAAAGAGCTTGAGAGGTAAATTTGATGAAATGTGAATGTTAGAAGGTGAGAATATAGTCTAGTATTGTGGAAGAACCAACAAGGTTGTAAATGCTATAAGAGGAGCCAATTGAAATATTGATGATGACACTGTAATTAGTAAGGTATTGAGAACTCTAATTCCTATTTATGCTATTAGGGATTTTGCAATACAACAACTAAGATGTACTCCAAGAAATGACCTAGCTCAAGAAGGTGTGATTAGTAGGCTTACTACTTTTGAAATATCAAATTGTTATAACTTGACTCCTACCTTTGTTGAATCTACTTTTAAATCACAATTGGTTCTTAGTAAGAAAAGAAAAGAAAAGGAAACTATGTAAAAAGTGATAGTGATACTTCTGATGATGAACTTGATGAGATTGAAGCACTCATGGTTAGAAGACTTCCAAGAGGCAAAGTGAAATACAAAGGTAAAATTCCTATACTCTATTATTCATGTAACAAAATTGGTCATATTATTGCAAGATGTCTTGATAGAAGAGACAAGAATGAAAAGAGGAAAAGAAAATACAAAGGGAGAAGAGATGAATGAGACAACAAGATAAACAAGTACTACAAAGACAAATGTAAGCAATCTTGTTACATTGTTGAAGAAGAAACTGATAATGAATATGAAATCAATGATGAAGAAGTTGTCTATCTTGCTATGAAAGAATATTAAAATGATGAAGATGAGAAGACTACATTAATCTCATGTATGTGAACAAAAGTGATAGGTGGATAATTGATAGTGGTTGTTCAAATCACATGATTGGTGACATGAGTAAATTTTAGAATATTAGACCCTACAAGGGTAGCTATGTTAAATTTGGTAATGATGTACCATGTCTTGTGAAAGGTAAAGGATCAATACAACTGACTGAGATCAAATGTTACAATGTTTATTAGGTTGAAGGACCTAGTTATAACTTGTCAAGTGTTTCACAGTTGAACAAATCTAGATACAGAGTTCAATTCCATCATAGGAAGGCCAAGATATTTGATGCTAATGGTGAACTAATTCAAAGTGGAAAAGAGGTTGTGTCATGTAAATCTTAACTTATTTGATGAGACATATTTGTTTGCATAGTATGATGGTATTTGGTTATGGCACAAGAGGTTGTGTCATGTAAATTTTGACAATTTGGTTAGCATTAGTAAAATGAAAAGAGTAAGAGGACTTCCTAAATTGAAGAAACCTGATAATGCTATGTGTAAACAATGTCAATTAGGAAAAAATAAAAGTCTAGTTTCAAGAGAAAGATATTCATTTAATGATATTTTAGAATTGGTTCATACTGACCTATGTGGACCTATTGGTGTTCAAAGCTATTGTGGAGATAGATATTTCATTCTATTTTTTATGACTACTCTAGAATGATGACTATGATGTTTCTTAAAGAAAAATATGATTACTTTAAGTTATTTAAGTGGTATTAAGCCAAAGTTGAAAAGGATATAGGAAAGAGTTTGAAATGTTTGAGCTCTAATAGAGGTGGAGAATTCATTTCCAATGAATTTAACATGTTTGGAAATGAGAGAGGAATCAAAAGGAAGATGTCAACACCAAGGACCCCTCCTCAAAATGGAATAGATGATGGAGAAAAATGTGTCACATAAATACTAGAGAGAGGTTGTAAGTACAACAATATTTACTTTGAATAGAGTGCAAGTCAAGAAAGGTATAAATGTTACACCTTTTGAATTATGGTATGGACATGCACCTAATCTTAAGTATTTTAAAAAATTTGGAAGAAAATTTTATATACTTAAGGATAATCAAAATGGAAATCTTGATGCTAAAAGTGATGAAGGCATAGTCCTAGGTTATTCCTCTAAGAGAAAAGCTTATAAGTATTTGAACTCTAACACTAATTTTTTTGTGGAAAGTGTAAATGTGAAAGTTGATGAATATGAAAAAAAGAATGAAGTTGAATACAAGAAAAAACTTGAAGACTATAGTACATTCATACATGTGAATGATGGTGCTCCTAGCACCCCACTCGAACAAGAGAATACAACTACAAATCAACAATAGAATGGGAGTGCCAATTTTCAACAACCAATTGTCGAGTAGAAGACTAAGGGTGCTGAGAAAAAAAAAATAATGCCGAGTCACGGACAGAGGGAGCCAAACATTAGGGAGACAATCCAAAGCAAGAAAAACTTGAACCAAAACCTAAACAAGAGAGAGAAAATGAGCTTGAAATCATCTTTCAAGATGTACCTATTGAAGAAGAGAGAAAGAAGGAACTTGTATTTGAAAAATATGTGAGAAGACATCATGCACCTGAGAAAATAATTGGAGATAAATAATGTAGTGTTATGACAAGGAAGAGACTTAGAAGAGAAACATGTTTATTTTGTGAGTTTGAGCCCAAATCTGTAAAAGATTCTTTGGAGAATGAGGACTAGATACAAGAAATGAATGAAGAAATTGAGTAGATAGAAAAGAACAAAACATGGACAGTGGTACCTAGACCTAAGGACAAAATTGTTATTGGAACAAAGTGGGTATTTAGGAACAAGCTAAATGAAAAAGGCGAAGTCACAAGGAATAAGGCTAGACTCATATGCAAGGGATATGCACAAGAAGAAGGAATTGACTAGAGGGATATATTTTCCCCTATTGTAAGACTAGAAGAAGTTAGAACATAACTTGCATATTGTTCTTATAAAGGATTTAAGGTATTCTAGATGGATGTGAAATCTGCATTTCTAAATGGAATACTTGAAGAAAAAGTCTATATTGAGTAGCCTGAAGGATTTGTTGACCCTGGAAAGAAGAATATGGTGCACAATCTGCATAGGGCACTATATGGTTTGAAACAAGCCCCTAGAGCATGGTATGAAAGACTACATAATCACTTGGTGAAGATTGGTTTTGCAAGAACTAATGATAACAAAAATCTATACTTGAAGACTAGCAAGAAGAATGAGTTAGTATTATTTGAAATCTATGTTGATGACATCATATTTGGAGGAAAGAAAACATTATGCAAATTATTTGTAGATGCAATGAAGAAAAAATTTCAAATTTCTATGTTTGGAGAGATCAAATACTTTGTTGTTTTATAAGTATATCAAACTAAGCAAGGTATCTTTATTATTGAATCCAAATACATCAAGGAGATATTGAAAACATTTGGAATGAAAGATTCAAGCTCAGTTAGTACACCTATGGCCATCAGACATAAGTTATCTAAGAATGTTGATTCTACTGATGTGAACCAGACATTGTATAGATCAATGATTGGAAAGCTATAATGTGTTGTTTCGTAAAAGACTTGATATTGCATTAGCAATTGAGATAGTTACAAGATTTTTTGCAAGTCCTAAGGAGAATCACATGATGGTAGTGAAAAAGATCTTGAGATATATGAAAGATACAAAAGATAGATAGATTGTATTACAAGAAGAATGATATGTTTGAACTAAAGGTGTTCACTAATTCTAATTGGGCTTGAAATGTTGATGACAAAAAAAGTACAAGTGGAGGAGCATTATTTCTAGGAAAGAGACTAGTTTCATGGACAAGAAAGAAACAAAATTGCATTTCTCAATCAATAGATGAAGCTGAGTATGTGGAAGCAACAATGAATTATTCAAACATCATATGGATAAAGTAATTATTGAAAGGTATGAAGGAAGAGATTACTAACCCAATCGTTATCTATTGTGATAACCTAGTGCTATAAACATACCAAAGAATCCTATAATGCACACAAAGAGTAAGCATATTTCCATCAAGTATCATTACTTTAGAGAGCTTGTTCAAGACAAAGAAGTGATATTGGAGTATGTGAATACTAAGGAGAAAATAGATGACGTATTCACTAAAGCTTTACTTAAGGATGATCATGAATATCTAAGAGGTAAATTAGGGGTGATTCTCCTAGACAAGGCTACTTAAGTTGAGATGGTGCTCTATATCACATATGTTGATCATAATGTTTTACTAGTTGATGCAAACAATTCTACTTTAGGAGCTACGTAAAGTACTAGTGGAGAAGAAGGAAAAAGTGTTGTATTAGTCATATACAAATGAAAAATGATGAATTTAGTACTAACATGAAGATATCTACATGGAAAAGATGCATGTGTTAGAGTGTCTTTGGCATTGTTGTCAAAGAAGGAGATATTGTGAAGAAGTTTCCATAAAGAGGGAGAGATTGAATAAGAATGAAAGGTGTTTCCAACACTACGAAAGAATTTAATTGATTTCATGATTTGATATGATAGATGGAGCTTATGTGTTTCATATCAAAGCTACATGGATGAGGATTAGAATGAAACTAAAAGAAAGAGAATTGAAGGATAGAAATGATAATTAGAATTAGACTAAGGATATTAATGAAGATATGATACTATACACAAAGGGAGTTTTCTCTATTTAGTACATGTTTTGGATTGCATGGTAACTAGAGGTGTTACCATTGTTAGAGTAATATTTTGTTATGTTACTACTTAAATCATTTTGATTTAACTAGTTAAGTTATTACTCTTTAGTGCTTAAGCTTTCTCTTAGGTGCATTAATAATTAATTCTTAAAGTAATTATTAATGTGCAACCTAGCTTTCTTAGGCTTTAGGGTTTCATTCACCTTTAAGGTTGAACTCTTGTAATACATCTTGGAATAGAATTTTACTCTCACTCCATTGAGATTTCCAAGCTTCATTGTTTCCTCTTTGATTTCTTTTTAGCAATAGGTTATTTTGCATGCAAGTGTTCTTGGTGAACTATGAAGTTAATTTTCTCAACTTTTACATAGTATCAGAGCTTCATTGCTACTACCTAGTTTGGAGATCTTGAAGTCATGATTCAAAGATAAAAAACCCATCTTTTTGTGGTTATTTTTCTTTGATTTGGAGGAGGCACCTTTTTCTGGTGCACTTTGAGCAAAATTGGATGCCGTCATTGCTCTTAAAAGGCTTAGTACAATCAAAATCCATATTAAATTTGTTATTTTTGGCCATAGTAGCCTCTGGGAAATTTTTTTTCCCTCTCCTACGTCGTATGACTCAAAAAATGAGGAAAAAATCCAAACAAATTTCAAAAAATAAAAAAGGCATTTAAAAGCATTTTTTTGGCACACCACCACTGCCCAGCCTACATGCCACCCATGCACTGCCCGTGCCTGGCTTATGCTCAGCCCCCACCAATGCACCATTGTGGCGCAGCCTGTACCCCACCATTGCCACCACCGTAGTGCCACCCGACCACCACCGTTGTCGCCTAATCACTGTCACTGGTGGCTGACATCAGCTATTTGGTTGGTGATGTCATCAATTGATGACTAGATTTTTTTTGGCAACTAGAATTTTTTTTGATGTACAGGAACTTGATAGTCATACGACTATCAATTTTTTTCCTATCTCTATATTTTTCTAGATAGCTTATTGTTTGGAGGAGTAGTTGGTTTTTTGGTTGTATCTTTTGCATACAGTGTCTATTTTTGAAAAATGAAATATCATCAGAAAGTTGTTTCTGAGACAGAGATGATGATTTTGGTTCTATTTTATGAATTGGCCATTTGAACTCTTATTTTAGCATTGAACTAGAGGCTTGAATTTCCTACCTCTCTGCATCTAGTGTCTAGGTTTTCTTCTAGTTTTTTATGTTTTCCTTAGTTATTTCTTTGGTATACGAGGGATAAATTTATACTTTGTGGGGGGAGTGTATTTTCATTTCTATAATTTAATTCAAAAATGACCCTTCTACTTCTATTTACTTTCTCTCAATGGTAGACTCTTCTGTCACTTACCTTACACCTCACAACTACCATACTTGGAAAGGATAGATGACCAAATTGCTTAAGGCAAATGGGTTATGGTCATGCCTCAATGTAGCTCTATTAGTTCTATAGAGGCCTTATGAGGTTCTTATGCAACAAAATAAGATGGATGAGCCAATGGGCCTCATTGCACTGAATATTTTAGATGGGTTACTGTTTCACTTGGATGGTTTGACTACACCCAGGACTATGTAGGACAAGTTTTCCACCTTGTTTAGAATAATGAACCAGTTCAAGGTTCTATAGATAGATGCAAAGTTCACCTCCTTGGTACCTAAATCATTCACCAATGTTGAGGACCTCTTGATGAAGTTCAAGTCTCTTCAATCTATTTTACAAGTTGTTGGAAGGACGAAGTCAGATGATGAGTGTATCTTTCTGATCCTCTCAAAGCTTCGAGGTCCTTATCAGATTTTCACTTCTACCTTCTACTCCACTATCGATGCACTAGGTTCATGACATGTTATGCCCTCTTTTGAGACATTTTGTGATAGATTAACTCATGAGTAGTCCAATCTCACTAAGATGGATTCACTTATAGGTTCACAGTCATAGGCATTGCTTGCTAAGACACCTTAGGGTACATAGAAGCAAAAGTTGAAGTAGATATCAGATTCCTCTTCTCAATACTCTACTGGCCCATCATCTTCTTCTAAGAAGGAGAAATAGAAGATTGAGATTCCTACATGTTCTTACTATCAAAAGGGACCTCATGATGAGTCACATTGTTTTCAAAAGAGATTTTATGGCTATGAGAAACATATTGTAGATTTGCAAGCTCTTCTTTAGAAGAGCACTATTTCCTCTCCATCCTCTTCTACCTCACAAGGGTCTTCTTTTTTGTCTTCTTCCATATCTTCAAAATCTAAACTAGATTTTGGATAGGGTCATGCATTATGGGCATCCATTGCATCCCCTTTCCTAGACCCCTTGGATATTGGATTCGAGTGCTTCTCACCATATGACATCTTCTCTAGGAGTCTTCTCTACTATTGAGGTTTCTCTCATTCCTTATATTCTCATGGAGAATAAAATTTCCCTCATAGTCTACGGGAAAGGTTCAGTTGCCATTTAAGATGGCACATTCAATGATGTATTGTATGTTCCATCTCTATCTACAAACCTTCTCTTGATTTATCAAATTACACATAGTGGATCAAGGAAGATAGTTGAGTTCACTGTAGATTAAGTCTTCATTTGGGATAGTGCAACATGAGGCCTTATTGCTATAGGGATAGTTGATCATACCACCCATCTCTACATATTCTCACACTTTGTTCCATCATCTCCATTGTTAGAGCATAGCTCTTCTCTTTTGTGAGAGCATCATGTGGTGCAGTTAGGACACTTGGACCTTTGTATTATTCTTGAGATCACTATTTTGACTAGCACACCACATCTGGTTGAGGTCTTTTCTCTTTAGCAGGATTCTTCTTTAGTTCTGCCTGACCCTCTAGCTCCATTCATCGAGCCTCCAAATGCACTTTTTGAGGATTCTATAGAGGACATTCATCTCCTCTTTCATGATAGTGTCAACCCACCTAAATTGGGGATTCCTTTTTAGGATCCTCATGTTTTCTCCTTTGAGCATCAGTTAGGCCTTTCAATTTCACCTCTCATTTAGGGGTTTCCTTGTTCTATGCCTTTGTTTCTTTTGCATTAGAGTTCCATTGGTTTGATCATTTCTTTAAGGGCTCCATCATTTTGGGGGGGCTTTGGTGTCTCTTCTCTCTCTCATGGCGGGGGGGTGGGGGTTGGTTGTACTTATAGTTTTGAGAGAGTCTCTTGAGCCATTTCCTTTTTTTCTTTTTTCTATCTCTTTTTGGACAGAAGTTTTTCTCACTAGGTTTTCTCCTTTATCTCCAGTTTATAGAGATTTCCTTGTATTGGTTACTTGATTAGGCCTTGTTTCCAGGACCCATTTCCTACTTTCATAGCTGTGCTAGGTTAGCTTTCCCCCTACGTTTAACTTAAGGGGGGTGTTAGAGTAATATTTTATTTTCTTACTACTTAAATCATTTTGATTTAATTAGTTAAGTTATTACTCTTTAGTGCTTATGCTTTCTCTTAGGTGCATTAATAATTAATTCTTTTATTAATTATTAATGTGCAACCTAGCTTTCTTAGGCTTTATGATTTCATTCACCTTTAAGGTTGACCTCTTCTAATTGTTTTTACACATCTTGGAATACAATTTTTCTTTCACTCCACTAAGATTTTCAAGCTTCACTATTTCCTCTTTGGTTTTTGTTTAGGAACAGGTTATTTTGCATGTAGGTGTTCATGGTGAACTATGAAGTTGGTTTTCTTGACTTCTACAACCATCAATGCTAAAGAGGGAGATTTTTGGAAACTGCAATTAGAATAATTATTATATTGTCATTGATGTTAAACCTTATTGGTGAGATAGTGGTTTATCTAATTTGAGTGTCATTTCTATATGATTGATGAAGAGGAGTTGAGAAGTTGGTCATAACAAAGCACCTAAAGGAAAGGTTGAGTTATGAGAAGAAACAACAATGGACATTTGATTAGTTAGACATTGACACGATAAAGTAACATAGGGAGGGATGAGATAACTAGGGCCAAAGGCACACCCAACTATTCAAACCACCCATGAGAGTAAACATAGTAGAAAACAAACACCAATAACAACACACTCAGGAGACAGAGGAACAAATGTTTTCATATATTCATCAAAATAACAGATACATGCAACAATGTAAGGCCTTCTAGGCTACGACCAATATTACAATTCAATTTCAAACTTTAATGATCAAACTCTACATCTCATCTTGCTTCTCCTCCTAATAAGTTTCTACCTTCTAACTTATATCAAAATATCTACCAAAGGCCTCTTTAAATACATGCACAACCACAAGTCATCTTGTTGCAAATACAACCAAAATAGAATCTCATATTAAATGCTATGATAAGCCACAAGTCAGCTCACAAGAGATAGCTATAACTAAATTAAATGCAAAGATCGGCTCCAACAAGAAATCACACATTGATAACTCAACAAATGAAGAACCCAACAAAAATGCTTCAACTCGGCGAACTCAACAACACTCGGCAACCAAAGCGACTCAAAAATTCGTAGAAACTAAAGGAACTCAGAAACCAAAGGATAAATAAAAAACCAAATAAATCTCAACAACCAAAGTAACTCGGCAATGCAAGGCATTGCAACTCGACAACAACTAAGAAAGAAAAAATTATGCAGGATAGTAGTACAACCCAAGATGCTACTGCATTAGACAACTAGGTTTGGAGAAATTATTCTCCTCAATCATTGACATATCACAACTTGAGTTGAATCTAATTTAGATTGAGAAATCTATGAGGCATATTCACTAGGTCTATTCTTCCATTTTACCAAATACTCATAGTAATCCTTTACTCTCGTGTTCTTACCAACTCGTTGATCCAATATCTATTCAATATTTTCAATCTACTTCTTAGGATAATCATTTAATACAAAAAATTTGTTGGAAGCATGAATTCTGATGATATTCCTATGGGGGATTATTGTAGAAACATTATTTTGATGATATATTACATTCATGATTGCTTTTTTCATTGATGTCAACATAGAAGTTTTCTATGGTATCTAACAAAAGAACAAAGATAAAAATTAAGTTGTTATAGATAAATCATTGAGAATTTTCACTAGCGAGGTTAATGGGAGATACTATTAAGTGTCTAGCTTATGCAACTAACCTTGGGTGCATAATATATTAAGTTTGGAAGAAGTTATGCAAGTTTTGGTGAAGACTATTATGAGATAGAATTTACAAAAGAATGTTCTGGTAAACTTGTTATATCTCTTAACTAAGGTGTTATTTTGAGAATCAAGGTTAAAGGCATCTAGAAGACATGTTGGAGATGACATGGCTAAGCTCAATCATCATAATATCACACATACTAAAAGTTATTCAAGTTATAAGGTGATAGATTAATGTTATTGGTAAGTATAACATGTTCTTAATGAGGTCCTATAATAATTAATTGAGAAGGTGTAATAGCTAACTCAAGGAATTATTTTATGGATTTGGTATAAAGGAAGGAAATTTTTCTTTGTTATGTATGAATGATTGCAAGGAGCATGAAGATCATAATAGAAGAGAAACAAGTTGATTTGTGAGGATAAGTAGAGCAAAGTGAAGTTCAAGAAAACTTTTTTACCAAGGTTTTATTCTGAGATCTAAGGTTTGATATTTGGATCTGAGGTTTGTGGCCTAGTCTACAAGGTCTAACAGTGATTGGTGTTGACATTCCAGTCATGTTTTTTATTAGTGATATACCAAGCATATTGTATAGTTAATAGTGTTAACTAAGCTCTACAGTTGCTACTGAGTCCTTTGGATAGATTTTAATTTACATTGAGCAGTTACTATAGAGTTGATGGTCAACAGTTAAAACCAAGCATCTCAGTGTATGCTGAGTTTGCCAGTGAAAATTGAGTTGAGTAGTGTTTATCGAGTTCACAGTTCATGTGATGTGAGTCTAGTGTTAACTGAGCTACTTTGTGTTAACCAAGTGACTCAGTGTATGCTGAGCTCATAGAGAATCTATTGTTGACTGAGCTATATAGTGAGAATCAAGTGATTCTATTTATATGTTGAGTTTCATAGTATTTTCCAAGTCACTAGTGTAGACCAAGTTCAATACTACTTGGAAGTGATTAGTATGGATCAAGCTTCTATTTCTATTGAGTACATGATGATGCCAAGCATTGAAAGTGGATGCCGAGTATTAGAACCTCACCGAGTCAATCTTCAGAACCCAAGTTTCTACACTTTGGCCAACTTTGTTATATTTGTGTAAACTTTTATTGTGGCTGACTTTGTAATTATGAAATTGGATTGGTACATATATGAAATGTACTATATCACATCCAATGTAGTAGATAAATGTGATGGAACAAATATATTAAGTAGAAGAGAAAATTACAAAGGCTATAGTAGTATAAGGTGTAGCAAAGATTTATCAGTCACAACAAGGTGATTTGTACACTTAGAGAAATCTCATTGAGAAAACCAAGTTGTAGATTAGAGATCAACTACTACTTCATCTTAATAGGTGGATTAGTCAAATCCTTTAAACAATGTAGACCTAGCAGTCTAATATAAATATCTTTGCTCAGTGCATACTTCATTGTATGTTTGCAAATCCTTTTGCAAGGTGGACATAGTAGTCCTTATTTCTCCTAACAGTTTAGATCATCAGAAGTGATCATTGCAAGCCTTAATAGGCCAACTTTATACTATAGTACTAAAGCTTGTGGGTATTATCCCCACCCCAATTTTAATTTCTATTTGGAAGGTTTTTGGGTCACCAAATCTTGTGTGTTAAAGTGTTATAAATGCTTTCATGTTTCCAATTTCTCATGTATGTAGTTAGATCAAAATTCACATAAAGGATTAATTACTAATCAAGTTAAAGTTTTATAAGTTACTGATTCACCCCTCCCCTCTCAGTAACTTAGCCTATTATAATATTTCCAATAATTGGTATCAAAGCAATGTGGTTCTAAGAGAAAAGTTTAATAGCTTGAGCAAAGATCTAAGGCTATGGAGGTATTCAAATTTGATAAGGCTATTCACAATGAGAAGCTAGATTCGGAATTGGCCATTGGACAACTCAAGAAAGAGAAAGAGCAACTCCCTCAATCCCTGGAAAAGAAGAAAAGATCTTGCAATCTAGATGAATGATTCACTTTATATTGAAGATAGAATTGAAGACGACCATTCAAGAAATTTAGATGAAGTTGATGAAGCAATAAAAGAACTATTGGAAAAGAATAGTACTCTTCAAGAAGAAGTAAGAAAACTAAGAAGAGAGCAAGAAGTTCATTTAGTAAGATTGTGTGAAGTCATGGAAGAGAAAAATAGGATAAGAGAAGAGATAGAAGGAAAGAACATTGAAATTTAGCACCTATCCCTTTAGCAAGCAGACTTCATTGATCAGCTCACTAATGCAAATGAAGAAATCATGAACCTACAATCATAAAATGAAAGATTGTAGAATGGTCTAAACATTGAAAGATAAACCAATGAAAAAAATGATGAAATCTCAAGTAGACATGAATCAGTTGAATAAGAAAAATCACTTCAGACAAAAAGTAAATGTAGGAATTGGATACATAGAAGAAGGTGAATCATCCAAGCAAGGAGCTCAAAAGAATAAACCTACTTGCAGTCACTATGGTAAGATAGGTCATACTTGAAACAAATATTGGAGCAATGGAAAAAAAAAATTCAATGAAAAATGCTACAATTGTAATTAGCATGGTCATAGAGCTAATGAATGCAAAGAGAAACCAAGAGTTGAAGGAAAATGTCACAAATGTAAGAAGCATGGGCACAAGTCATAAGAATGCAAAACTAAAATATTTAATCTAGTTGAACAAATTGTAAAAGCTATATTTGGCTGGGACTATAATAGTTGGCATGGATGTCATTACTGTGGAGAATTTAGACACATTGGAATGAGTTGTGTAAAGCATCGCTTGAGGAAAAGAGATACTACCAAAAGATGTTTCATTTGTACAAAACTTGGTCATCTTGCCAACAACTATATGAATATTGGAAGAATTGAAGATGAAAAGAAGGAAAAAGTTGATAACATCATAAAATAAATGAGACAACAATGGGTTCCAAAGTCTACTAAGAATGCAAGTTTGAGAAATGATGATCAAGTCACTCAAGAACTGGGTGACTCCACTATTTCTACTTGATTTCTCAATGGAGGACTGAAACTAGGTTACTAAAGAAGACATCTAAATCAGTTCTAGTTGATAGGACAAAAGATCCATCTCAACATTCCAAAATGTAAAGGGATCACTAAACAAGAAGTACCGGTTATCACTGAGTTACCTTCCTTATCGAGTGAGGTAGGGTCATAGATTCTACCAAGAAAGGTCAGGAGTAACTAAATCTTATGTGGCTATGGAATAATGGAAGACTCTGCTGAGTAATCAATGCAAGTGAAGTGGATGATAGTCTATCAATTTGATCTATCGAATGTACTAGACATTTATGGAAAATTTTGATAAAAGGAATGATGAAATTTTGAGAGCTATTTGTAGAGTGATCTTCAAGTGCATTCAAGAGATTTGAGTGAATTGTTACCAAATTTTTTGAATTCTCTCAAACCCTACCGAGTGAAGATGATAGCTACCAACAAAAAAGTGAAGCGAGGTTTAGACATGCTAGTTTTTGGTATAGAATGGAAGACACTAGATTTTAAGCTCACTCCTACAGTTGCAGAAACCCTAGATCCTAGTGGAGCACAATCACAAATCCCTCCCAAGGTATTGTTGATTAATGACATTTGTTCTCATTTCAAATGTGTGATTCAAGATATAGGAACAGTAGAGGTGGATGAATGTTTAAAGGAGTTATGCATTGATGGTGTATTGAAACCTGAGCATCAACATCTTGAGGCTAAAGGTTTAACTCATATTCCTCACATGCCATGAAATTTCTAAGTGAAATAGATAAGATAAATCCTCAGTCATGTGTATAATGATCAGCTATCATTGGAGCAATTAGTTTTGATCACAAAGAAGATGACTCACATGATCACTGGTCTCCTAATGTTGGCTAAAGCCAAAATGACTAAAACTCTAGGTCAGGTTGAACTAGAGAAGAAAACCCTAGCTGAGTGGGATGGAAGGGGCATGGAAATAAGTAGTGTGAAAAACATGGAATTGAAGTTTGGCATTCATATCAAAGCACACAAAATCCACAATTCTAGTAGGTTGAATAGTGTGTCATGTGAAGCAGTAGACTTCACTTACAAGGTACTTAAGAATAACCTTTCTCTTGACCTTGATGAGCTACTATTGAATCAATTCAACAAGAATATGGAGAGCATCAAGACATCAAAGAAAAATCCATGTAAGTTTGGCATACTATTGACATGTTTATTTTTCTATGTTTAGAAATTCTTTCCATCAAAAGGTACTATTGTTTGGAGAAAAGATGTACCAATACTCTATCAGATTAATGAATTCATTGCTAAGATGGGAGAAAATTATGCTAGTATCATGGATAATTATTTTTATTCATTCAAGGAGAAAATGAACAACCAATTTTGAATCCCCAAGAAACTAGCTAAGGACTATAAAGGTGATGTTTGTTTTATGGTAGATAGTGACAAGGTATACATTTAGGTAGTTAGGCCTATAATTGCATGGTTGAAACCTCTAGGATATGAGGTAAACATTGATGAAACAAAAGATATAATTGAATCGTTGATAAATGAGTAGTGGACCCCAAAGAAGCCTATTTTGGCACACATGATGAGGCTAAGGCCAGGATAGAACTAGAAATTAAGACCCTCAAGTGGTTAACAAAGGCAAGAAGAGGATTGCCAAGTTGAAAACAAGTTCCACTCTTTTGTTGACCAAGGGAAAAGGTGAAGATGAAGAAGTAGAGGGTGAAGAATCAAAGGAAGAGGAGCCACTAAAGAAAAAAGGCAAGGTAATCATTACCAAGCCAACTAAAACTACTTTATTCACAGGGAGATCCTCTAGAAAGAAAGCAGATATAGAAGGGGGAGACATAATCTTTAAGAGGTCTCTACCCACATTTGAGGAAAATATGAAAGCAATGGAAATAGGTGCATGCATCAAAAAATTTAAATCACTCAAGTATGAGAACAAAACAATTGATGAGAAGAAGCAAATCGAAGATATGTTGATATCTAAGATGGGTAAGTGGAAGTACTCACCTGATCAGCTTACTCAACATATTCTAGATACATTAATGAACAAAATCAAACCAATATGGGATCATGCAATGCAAACTGTAAAGGATATTCATAAGCAAACCTTGAGGTAGCTTATGCCAAATCTGAATGATAAGGAAGTGAAAGAATATTTCAAGAAAAATGAAGAAAAGCTAACATTAAGATTCAATACTTGTCTAATTTTGTTGAAAGAAATAGAGCATGTTGTGAAGAATGCAACAAATACATGGAAAAATGTCTATCTTCTTCATAAACGGACTAATTTTCTAGTTAATGTGAGTGATAAGGATGATGATGATCAGGAGAAAGATGAAGAGATAGATAATGAAGAAGTAACTCATTTTGATAACGTTGATGATGAAGAGGAATAGGAGCAAGAGGCTACCAAGAAAGATACACAAGATGTTGAGGAAACTGACCCAATTAAGAGTGCTACAATGGTTATTTCCTTACTTCCTCATTCTCCAAGGAAATCATTGATAACATCAACCATGGAGATAGCCTCAACAAGATTGTTTGTGACCAACACTACAAGCACAAACATCTAATCAATCTTTGCACCAGTGCAACTCAACACATAATTAACTGAAGTACACAACACTTCATCTACCATGCTACAAGTTCTACCTTCTACATCAAATTTGGCTACTTCAGGTATTTCTATTGATATTTCTTCTAGCATGGCAACAATTGGTATTTCAAAAATAAGTGCAATATCCATTTTTGTAGCAAGTCCTACTATTTCAACTATTGTTTCCATTCCAAATACACAAGCAATAAGTGCAAGGATAGTTGAGACCAAGCCTCAATTAAGCATAAAATTTTGAGTAAAGCTAAAGAAAATGAAGGTGATATTGATTTTGATGAGGAGATTGTCATTCCAAGATGGGACATATCAAATCTAACTCTAGATTAAATGCAAACCTTTGGTGAACTTCTACAAAAGAAAGCCAAAAAATAAAGGCTAAGAGAAGAAAGGAATAAGGAGTTCAAGATCATTGAGGATGCCAAGAACATTCTAGTAGAGGCTATAGGCATAGTGGTTGATACTTCTCAACCAATTTTGTATCAATTGGTAGAGGTAGTCCAGAAACACAATGAAGATCTGGATGGACAAGATAAGTTATTATAGAGAGTAGAGAAAAAATTTGATAATATGGTCGTAGAACTTATTGCTCAACACATCTCCATTCACCAAGTAGAGTTATCTACTATTTTGGGTTCTCTAGAAACCTCTTGCATAAATGTATCATTAAATTTTAGTAAGTTATTTGACACATCAATTTTCACAAAAGAGATAAAAGAAAAATTGTCTAAAATTGATGAATATCTGAAGGCAAGTGCACAATAGTTGCAACTTGACTTGAGTTCTAGCTCTACTCACTTCAAAAGAATCAAATTTCTGATAGATAAGTGTGTAGAATTGCTCAAAGAAGAGGCCATAATCAAATCAACTTTGACAGATATCCAAAATATGATTCTCCCTACCATGGATGCACTATAGAAGCATATTGTACATTCAAAAATCCTCATCCATGACAATAATTTCTCTATTGCAAACCACATGGTTGAACTATTAGCAAAAGTGTAGGTTGCATTACACACATGCAAGATATTGCAAGAGAACTAGGACAAGACTTTGGCACTGATATTGAAGGTACATTCAAAATTCTTGTCTCATTTTGGTATTACTATGTAAATATTAGCATAAATCTTTTGCATTAATGTCAAAAGGGGGAGAAACTACATGAGAAGTTATAAGGAGATAAAAGGGAGAGAAGATGTGAAAAGATTGGATAAAATGTATAGAAAATTGTAGAAAAATGTAGATTATATGTATAGCATACTATATATTATGTATGGGGGAGCATTAACATGTACAAAATGTATCCTTTACAAAACCAATTTTTGAAAAATCTCAAAAAAAGTATACTCTACTGGTTTGGAGACATAAGGTAGTGGATAATTCAATTTTGACTAATAAGTGTTTTTGTCACCAATGCCAAAGGAAGAGATTGTTGACATTCTAGTCATGTTTGTTATTAGTGACATACACTTATTCAGATTATAAGTTCATACCAAGCATATTGTATAGTTAACAATGTTAACCAAGCATTTTAGTTCTTACCGAGCTCTATAGTTACTACTAAGTCCTTTGGACAGATTTTAGTTTACATAGAGTAGTTACTATAGAGTTGATGGTTAGTAGTGTAAACTAAGCATCTCAGTGTATGCCGAGTTTTCTAGTGCAAACCAAGTTGAGCAGTGTTTATTGAGTTTGCAGTTCATGTGATATGACTCTAGTGTTAACTGAGCTACTTTATGTCCACCAAGTGACTCAGTGTATGCTAAGCTCATAGATAATCTAGTGTTGACCAAGCTATATAGTGAAAATCAAGTGATTCAGTTTATATGATGAGTTTCATAGTATTCATTGAGTCACCAGTGCAGACCAAGTTCAAGACTACTTGGAAGTGATCGATATGGACCCAACTTCTACGTCTACTGAGTGCATGATAATGCCAAGCATTGACAATGGATGTCAAGTATCAGAACCTCACTGAGTCAGTCTTTAGAACCCAAGTTTCTACACTTTGGTTGACTTTATTATATTTGTGTAAACTTGTATTGTGGCTGACTTTGTAATTATGAAATTTGATTGGTACATATATGAAATATATTGTATTACATCCAATGCAGTAGAGAAATGTAATGGAATGAATATATTAAGTAGAAGAGTGAATGAAAAAGGCTACAATAGTATAAGGAGAAACAAAGATTTATCAATCACAACAAGGTGATTTTTACACTTAGAGAAATCTCATTCAGCAAACCAAGTTGCAGATCAGAGATTAGGTACTACTTCATCTTAATAGGTGGATCAGTCAAATCCTTTAAACAAGGTAGACCTAACAATCTGATATAAATCTCTTTACCGAGTGCATACTTCATTGTATTTTTGTAAATATTTTTGCAAGGTGGACCTAGCTATCCTTATCGCTCCTAATAGGTTAGATCGTCAGAAGTGGTCATTGTAAG
Source organism: Cupressus sempervirens (assembly GCA_028749045.1). Taxonomy (NCBI): domain Eukaryota; kingdom Viridiplantae; phylum Streptophyta; class Pinopsida; order Cupressales; family Cupressaceae; genus Cupressus; species Cupressus sempervirens. The sequence goes on along the minus strand of CM053785.1, from coordinate 839,842,707 downwards.
CCTTAATAGGCCAACTTTATAATGTAGTACTAAAGCTTGTGGGTGTCATCCCCACCCTAGTTTTCCTTTCTATTTGGAAGGTTTTTGGGTCACCAAATCTTGTGTGTTAAAGTGTTATGTATGATTTCATGTTTTCAGTTTCTCATGCATGGAGTTAGATTATAATTCACATCAAGGCTTAATTGCTAATCAAGTTAAAGTTTTATAAGTTACTGATTCACCCCTCCCCTCTTAGTAACTTAGCTTCTTATATTATTTCCAAAAATTATTTTGATTGATAGGATAGAGGAAAGAGGATAAAACATAGTACAAACAATTATTCTACAAGGACTAGTCGAGAGACCAGTTGGATAGATAAGTTCAATGATCTTTCCGAAGAAGCTATTTGGATAGTGGATCCTTTTGCCTTCTATAGCTCCTAATAGGGATGACACAACTCCTAATATGGTTGGAATCTCCTAACAGGGACTCTTATGTATTGAATGTATTTATAGACTCCTAACAGGGTCCATCCTCTAACAAGGAATATATATATATCAATATATCTTTGTGGGCATCATTCCCATCAGGGTTTTCCCTAGTTAACAAATATGGTGTAATTTTGTATGTACATCTTGTTATGGTTGTTTTCTGCTTTGATTGAATGGTTAAGATTAATTAAGGTTGATAAATGTTTTAATTGGATAACTGATTCACCCCCCCTCTTAGTTATCTTGGTGGACTATTATTTCTAACAATATGTATTAGAGTAGTAGGTCCTTGAAGATAAAGTTTAACAACTTTGGGAGATCCATGGATAACATATGTAGAAAGGATAGTCCAAATTTTGATGGAAAAAATTATGACAACTAGAAGGAAAAGATGAAGACACATCTCGTATTTATGGGTCTAGGATATTGGATCTTGACAAATTCTAAAAAGATAATTATTCCTGAAAGTGCACTAGAAAATTGTACCAAGGATGAGAGAGAACTTTTCATGTGTGACATGAGAGCTAGAGAAGCACTATTGTTTGCACTTCTTGAAATAGAGTACAACCAAGTAAAAACACTTGATACTTCTCATAATATTTGGAAAACTTTGGAAAATAGTTTTGAAGGTGATGAACATTCTAAGAAATTGAGGCTACAAAGCTGGATTTGTACATTTCAAGATGCTAAAATGATGGAAGATGAATCTATAAGAACATATGTAGGAGGAATACCAAAAAATATTGCAAGTATTAGATCTCAAGGAGGAACCAAGGAAGATGATGAGGTGATCTAGAAGATATTGAAGAGTTTAATGCCACCATTTAAGAAGGTAGTTCAAATGATACAGTTGTTGATCTCTTGTACCAAATATTTCACCAAGGAAACATTACTTGGAAGATTGGAAGTAGTTGAGAATGAGCTTAGATAGTCTAGATAATTGTCTAGAATAGAGATAGCTTCTATTGTCCTAAAAATTTGACCTAGTCTATCAAGGAGCATGAGTGCTAGAGAAGATTTTGCTAGTGGTAGTAGATTTGATGAAGATAGAAAAATAGAAGGAGTAGCCCTTATTGTAAAGAGAGAAAAAGATGGTAGTGAAATCTTTAAATATTGGATTTGTAATGAGTTTGGTCATTATGCATCTAAATTCCCTAAAAGAGAGAAAAAGTATAAAGGAAAGTTCAAACCTAGAAGAGATAAAGATTTTTTGTATGCCAATGAAGAAGATGAATTTGATGAACAAATAATAAGTGCCAGTGATGATACAATAGGAATTGTGGCTATTAAAGAAGAAAGTCCAGAGAAAATGGCTTTGGTATCACGGGTTTAAAATAAATCTAATTTGATAATTGAGAGCGGTTGTTCACATCAAATGAATGGTAATATGAACAAGTTTGTTGACTTCAAAAGTTATGATGGAGGCATTGTTAGAGTTGGAAACAATGCAACTTGCCATTTTAAAGGTATTAGATCTATAACTCTTGATGGTAAAACTAACATCGAGGATGTATATTTTGTTGATGGTTTGAAACACAATCTTTTGAGTATTAGACAACTAGTGGATAAAGGTTATCAGTTGCAGTTCATAGAGAAGACATGCATGATCAGAGATAAAGTTGGAAAGGTAATTGGAATAAGAACTAGATCTAGAGGTAATGTATTTTAGCTGAAGCCCACTAAAATGACATGTTTGGTTTCAAAAAAAGATGATAATTGGTTATGGCATAAGAGATTTTTTCATACAAACATTGACAACATTGTGAAAACTAGTAGTGCATTTGTAGACAGAGATTGGCCTAAGATTGTAAATCCTACTAACACAATTTTCAAGGAGTGTGTATTGGCAAAGCGTACTAGAACTTCTTTTCCCATCAAGAAATTTACTACTATAGAAAAATTGGATCCTATAAACACATATATTAGTGGTCCTACAAAGACTAAAGAATTCTATGGTGAAAGGTACTTCATGATTATTGTTGACGACTTTTATAGAATGATGTGGGTTCAATTTCTTAAAGAAAAATTTGAGGCATTTGACAAGTTCAAGATATTCAAGAATGGAGTTGAGAATGAATCAGGTATGAAGATTAAATGTTTAAGATTAGATAGAGGAGGAGAGTTTACTTCAAATGAGTTTAACATTTTTTGTGAAGCTAATGGAATCAAAAGACAATTTTCAGCTCCTAGAACCCTTGCACAAAATGGCATTGAATAAAGAAGAAATAGGCTAGTAACATAAGCAACAAGAGCTATTTTAGTTGAGAATGATATATCCAAGGCATTTTGGAGATAATCTATGAATACAATAGTTTACATTATGAATAGAGTGTAGGCTAGGAAAGACACAAATGAGACCCCTTATGAACTATGGTTTAGTCACTCACCTAGAGTTAAGTATTTCAAAATTTTTGGTAGCAAATGTTATATAAAAATAGATGATGATGTTGGTAAATTTGATGCTAGAAGTGATGAAGGTATGTTTCTTGTTATTCATTAAAAAGACGAGCTTACATATATTATGATTTAACAACTAAGACTATTGTTGAAACAAAAAGTGTAAGAGTTGATGAGAAATTTAGGGTACAAGAAAGAATAGTTGATTACAATTCTAATGATGAGAATGTTGTTGTTCCTAAACCAAGGAATGATGAAGTATTCTTTGAGAATAACAATGATTTCTAGAATGAATGTGAGAAAAGGAAGGAACAAAGTTTGAAACCTAGAACTAAGCCAAGAGTTGAGATAACAACTCCTACTTTTGGTAAAAATATGACAAAGAATCATCCACCAGAGTAGATCATTGACAATAGAGATAAAGGTGTGATGACAAGAAGTAGAATTAATGAAGAACTATGTCTGATATCTCAAGTAGAGCCAAAGAATGTAGATGAGGTATGAAAAGATGACCATTGGAAGCAAGCTATGAAAGAAGAATTGGATCAAATAGTGAAGAATGAGACATGTGAATTGGTCCCTAGATCAAAAGACAAGAATGTGATAGGAACAAAATGGGTATTCAAGAACAAGATGAATGAACAAGGTGAAGTTGTACGGAAAAAAGAAAGATCGGTCTATAAATTTTACTCATGGAAAGAAGTAATAGACTATGATGTAACCTATGATCCCATGGCAAGAATTGAAGCAGTAAGGTTATTCTCATCCTATGTAGTACATAAGAAATTCAAAGTGTATCAGATGGATGTGAAGTCAACATTTTTGAATGGAGAACTTGAAGAAGAGGTATACATAGAACAACCTAAAGGTTTTCCTTTAATAGATGAAAAGTACATGGTATGTAGATTAAAGAAAGCATTGTATGGCTTAAAAAAAGCACCCATAACCTGGTATGCAAGGTTAGACAAGCATTTGACAAAACTTGGATTTAGAAAAGGTATGGTAGATAGTAATCTATACTAGAAATAGATGATGGATTGATGATTTTGGTAATTTTTTGATGATATCATATTTGGAGGATATAATGATGAAAGTGACAAGTTTGTAGAAGAAATGAAGAAGGAATTTGAAATGAGCATGATAGGAGAAATGAAATACATCCTAGGATTACATATTGCTCAAGATAGAGATGGAATCTTTATTTCTTAGACTAAGTATTTGAAAGATCTATTGAAAAGGTTTGTTTTGAAAACAAGTAAACTAGTTGGAACACCTACGATAACTAGACATAAATTATCTACAAAGGGTGAGACACCTACTATTGAGCAGAAGAAGTACAAATCTACGATTGGAGAATTGTAATATCTGACTCACACAAGGTCAAATATAACAAATGTAGCTAGAATTGATGCAAGATTTTAAGCTAATCCCAGAGGAGCACATTATGTAGTAGTTAAAAAGATATTTAGATATCTAAAGGGACCACTAGAGTTTAGATTATGGTATGACAGATCTAATGATTTCACTTTATATGCTTATATTGATGTTGATTGGGCAGGTAACATGGATGATAGAAAGAGCACTAGTAGTGGAGCATTCTTTCTTGGAGGAAGATTGGTTTCTTGGTTAAGCAAGAAGTAGGACTATATCTCGTAGAGTACAACAGAGGAAAAATATGTTGCAATAGGAAACAATTGTAATCAAGTTGTTTGGATGAAGCAAATGCTGAAGTATATAAGGATAGAATTTATTGCCATACATTGTGATAACACAAGCATAGTGAATATGTCTAAGAATCTAGTGTTGCATTCCAAGACTAAGAAAATTTCTATCAAATATTACATGTTAAGAAAATTTCTATCAAATATTACATGTTGAGAGAGAAAGTTGCAAAAAAGGAAATTAGATTGGATTATGTAAGTATCAAAGAGTAAATTGTACATATTTTCACCAGGCATCTTCCCAAAGAGACTTTTGAGTATTTATGAGGTATGCTAGGGGTTATGCCCCTACCTACATCACAGTAGATGATGCAAGAGTGTATCAGTCTAATAATACAAACTACTATTGTTTGTTTGGACTAAATGATGATGCTTCCTATATGGGGGAGTATCTATGATGGACAAAGTCATCTAGGACTCTAGATAGATGTTGTTTTGGACAATGTCTTTGGACACTTGAGCAATTCAGAGATAGTTGTTGTAGTGTAGATGCTTGTTGAAACCTTTGACATTGATGTTAATGGGGGAGATATTACAACATGAAAAACATTTTGATATAGACCACATTGAGGAGAAGGTTGTATGATTGAAAGAGAGGATTTTAAAAGAAAGGATAGAAATTTTTCACAGTTGGTATTCTTGGAACTAGATGTTTCTCATCTATGTTGCTATCAATGCCAAAGGGGGAGTATTTTAGAAATGTTACTTTGATGATATGTTACATTCATGACTATGTTTGTCATTGATGTCAACATAGTAGTTTTCTATGGTATTTGACAAAGAACATCGGTAAAAGTCAAGTTGGTACGAACAAATCATATATAATTTTCACTAGTGAGTTAAATGAGAGATACTACTAAGTGTCTAGCATACACAACTAACCTCAGTGCATAAGATATTAAGTCTGGAAGAAGTTATGCAAGTTTTGGTGAAGATTGTTATGAGATAGATTTTACAGAAGCATGTTCTAGTAAACTTGTTATATCTCTTAAAAAAAATTTTATTCTGAGAAGCACGGTTAAAGGCATGTAGAAGACATGTTGGAGATGACATGGCTAAGCTCTATCATCATAATATTACACATATGGAAAGTTATTCAAGTTATAAGGCAACTGATTAATGTTATCACTAAGTATAATGTGTTCTTAATGAGGTCCTATAATAATTAATTAAGAATGTGTTATAGTCAATTCAAGGAATTGTTTTATGGATTTGATATAATGAAAGGACGTTTTCCTTTGTTATATATGAACAATTGCATGAAGCATGAATAGTGGAATAGAAGAGAAACAAGTTAATATGTGAGGATAAGTAGAGAAGAGTGAAGTTGTAGAAAACTTTGTTGCCGATGTTTTATTTTGAGATCCGAGGTTTGATATTTGGATCTGATGTTTGTGACCTAGTCTACAAGGTTTAACAGTGATTGGTCTAGTTGATAGGATAGAGGAAAGATAATAAAGCATAGTACGAACAATTATTCTACAAGGAATAGTTGAGAGATCAAGTGGATAGTGAAGTTTAGTGGTCTTGCCCTAGAAGCTATTTGGACAATGGGTCCTTCTACCTTCTACAACTCCTAACAGGGTTGGAATCTTCTAAAAGGGATTCAAAGTCTCCTAATAGGGATTCTTATGTACTGAATGTATTTATAGACTCCTAATAGGTACCATCCTCTAATAAGGAATAAATAGCATTATATCTTTGTGGGCATCATTCTCATCTGGGTCTTCCCTTTGACCATATGTTTCTCTAATTAACAAATTTGGTGTAATAATGTATGTGCATCTTGTTATGGTTGCTGTTTACTTTGATTGAATGGTTAAGATTAATTAAAGTTGATAAATGTTTTAATTGGATAACTGAACCCCCCCCCCAGTTATCTTCATGGACTATTATTTCTAACAAACTTCATCATCTAACTTGTAATATTTGTACAAATCAACAAAATTGAATATAGGAGATATATCCATGTCATTAGGTAACTCAACTTCATAAGCATTACCACTGTCAAACTTCTTCAAGATCTTACAAGGTCCAAATTTCTTCATCTTCAACTTACTGTATGTCCCAACAAGAAATCTTCCTTTCTTCAAATGAAACATTTCCTCATCGCCAACTTCAAAAACATGATGTCTTCTACACTTATCAACATTCTCCTTATACTTCTAATTACTTTGTTCTAACTCCAACTTCACTTCCTTATGTAAAGACTCCTTAAAATCAACAAACTCTTCTCCTGCATCACTTCTCTTCTCTTCACTAGCAATATCCCTTAAATTTGATACTCCTCTAGGTTGCATTCTAGTAACAATCTCAAACGGTGTCTTCCCTATACTCTTATTCATAGAATTATTATATGCAAACTCAATTTGCACTAATATCATCTCCCAATTATGTGATTCATTCCCAACTAAGCATCTCAAAAAATTACCCAAGATTCTATTCACAACCTCTATCTATCTATTTGTCTATGGATGGAAAGTAGAACTAAACTTCAACTTAGTACCCATCTTCTTCCATAAAGTCATCCAAAAATAACCAAAAAACTTATTGTCTCTATTAGAAATAATAATTCTTGGTAATCCATGCAATCTAACAATCTCCTTGAAGAATATCTCAACAACATGCTCAGCATATGATGCCTTCTTACAAGGTATGAAATGATCTATCTTAGAAAATCTACCCATAACAACAAATATGGAATCATATCCGTTCATTGTTTTAGGTAATCCAAGAAAAAAATCCATACTAATGTCACTCCAAAGTTTATCAAGATTAGTAATAGGTGTATAGAAATGATTTTTCTAACTTACTCCTTTTCCAATTTGACAAACTCCACAACTCTTTACAAACTTCTAAACATCCTTATACATCTGAGGCCAATAATACTTCTCTTTCTACAAACACAGTGTCTTATCAATTCCACAATTTCTACCCAATCCACCAGTATTCTTTTCCTTAATCAAATTCAATCTCATAGAACTCTTAGGAATACACAACTAAGTACCCTTAAAAAAAATACCTTCTTAAATAAAATACTCATTGAACTTACTTGGTTGTTGTGTGAAACTACGTGCTCTGCACTCTCTCTACATCTCAAAAAAATTAGGATTAGTATCATAAACCTTCTTCATCTCATCAAAACCAAGAACTTCAACCTTCATCTTGGTCACCAAAGAATGTCTTCTATTCAATGCATCAATAGCTTAGTTAGTGACTCCACTTTTATGCTTAACGACAAATGTAAACCTCTACAAATACTCAACCCACTTCATATGTCTCTAATTCAACTTATGTTGACTTCCCAAGTATTGTAAAGCTTTATGATTGGTATACAATACAAAATCATTAGAAATAAAATAATTTCTCCACTTATTCAATTCTTAAACAATAAAAAAAAATTTTGATCATACACATAATACTTCCTTTTTGTAGAAGTTGTGAAAGCCAACTTCACGGTTCGCCAAGATCACTTGCATGCAAATAAACTGTTGAAGAGAAACCAAAGAATGAAAGGTAGGGCTTGGAGAATCTTAATATTATATTGGAGAATCTTTATAAAGGCCTCTAGGAAGCTTCTAGGACAAGATAGAAAGTGCTAGGAGATAAATGTGATAACTAAGCACAGATCTACAAATAGTGGATTATCCTCCATGTTGGTGAGAAGATAAGTATGACTAGGTAGGAACAAACTCCTGTGTTTTCAATAACTCCTAGATGACAACTAATAACTAAATGCATTTATCTAAGTAAACTTAAGTAAAGAATAAATATTAATTATTTACACTAACACCCCCCCTTAAGTGCAACTTAGGGGAATACACTTAAGCTTACAAAAGTTAAAATGAAATGTAGAATGGGTCTTGACAACAAGGCCAAGAAAGGTACCCATGTACAAATGAAAATAAATGCAACCTTTGAAAATGGGGAAAGAGGGAAAACCTCATGGAAAAAGCCCTCCCCCCAAAAGAGGTAAGTACAAACATGCTGAAAAAACATGAAGGAAGGAAGGCCTCAATAAGACCACCCAAGGAGAACTTTCATAACCCCAAGCATAGACCGCAACTAAAGATAGTGTGGCAATGCAAAAGGTTTAATAAAGATGTTAGCAACCTATGTGTCAATGGGGATATACTCCAAAGAGATAACACCATCCTGAATCAATTGACAAATGAAGTGCATATGCAGCTCAATGTGTTTAGTGCACTGATGCTCCACCAAGTTGCAAGAAATGTGAATGGAACTTTGATTATTGCACCACAAAATAGTGGGATGATTTGGAAGGAAAACCAAACTCAGTCATCAATTGTTGAAGCCATAAAATCTCTTGACTAGCAAGTACTGCTACCCTATACTCAACCTCTATAGATGAAAGTGCATGAGCATGCTACTTCTTGCATGACCATGTAATAGGACTAGAGCTAAGAAAAAAGAAGAAGCTAGAAGTAGACTTCTGATCATCGACATCATGAGCCTAATCTAAGTTAGTGTAGCCAACAATGTAAGGAGTCCTTAATGTGTAATGAATTCCATACATGAGTGTGCCCTAAATGTATCTCAAAATATGCTTGGTAGCTTGCCAATAACTCTCATGAGGGTCTTGGAAAAACTAAGAGACAAGGCCAACTAAAAAGGAGAGCTCAGGACGAGTGTGTGTTAGGTACAAAAAGTTGCCAACCAACTATCAATACAAAGTAACATCCACTAAAGGCAAAGAGCAGGAGGTAGACAAGGTGAAACCTAACTAAAAAGGTATTGGAGTAGGCTTGCAATCAAGCATGTCAAAGCATCGAAGCATGTTAGAGAATACTTCTGTTGTTAAAGAAAAAATCCCAGTAGAGGACTAAATAATTTGGAGACTAAGAAAATAGTGGAGCAAACCAAGATCAGTCATATCAAACTAGTCCATCAATGCACACTAAAAATCCTAAAGCATAGAGGATGAGCTATCCGTGAGGATAAGATCATCAACATATAGGAAAAGAATCAAAATCTCATCTCCAAGACACTGAATATACACTATAGGATTGGAATGGTAGCAGGTGAAGCTTGTAGAAAGTAGAAAAGAGTCTATCTTCTCATACCAAGCTTGAGGGGCCCATTTGAGACCATACAATGAGTGTCAAAGTTTGCAAACCAAGGAGGAATCCTACACAAATCCCAAAGGCTGATTCATGTAAATATTCTTATTTTGATCACCATGCAAGAAGGCACTCTTCACATCCATCTAAAAAATAGGCCATCTCTATGGAGCTGTGAGGGATAAGACAAGGAAGATAGAATTCATCTCAATGATAAGGGCAAATGTCTTGATGTAGTCAATACCCTCAACTTGCAAAAAACCCTTTGCCATATGACAAGCCTTGTGCTTATCAATCGAACCATCAATAGCATACTTAGTATGATAGATCCATTTCTGTTGCACTAGCTTTCTTCCTGTAGGAAGAGTACAAAGATCCCAAGTATGACATTTTCCCACTCTAAATGTCCTATCACTACTACAAATGTCTAAGGATCATCACAAATAGCATGATTGAGAAGACTAGAACCCGTAGTATGAGAACGGGTGCAACGGGAAGTGGAAGGATCACCAGTGAGAGATCTTGTAACATCAATAGTAGCCCAAGCCCATTTATGCATCTATGAAGGATCATGTGGTGGAGGCAAATGGGGATCACCAAGATCATGATCCTCATCATCTGTAAAATAGACTAGAAGAGAGGAGGGATTAGTGGGAAGTGAAGTAGGCACTGGAGGTAGGGTATGGACTGTAGGAAAGCTCTCATCAAAATAGACATCCCATTGGAATAGGACCTCTTTGCAATTAGGATCAAACAACCTATACACCTTAACATCCTCATAGTAGCCAACAAAAATGAGTGGTCGGCTCTTCTGTTCCATTTCTTTCCTCTAAGCATTAGGTACAAATGCCCATGCTACTCTTCCAAAAGCTTAGAATGATGATACATCAGACTTGACATGAGACTAAGCTTCCTTAGAGTCATATGTCAAACTACCTTGTAAGGCATCTTATTCTAAATATAATTGGCACAATTGACTACCTCTACCCAAAAACACAAATCCATGGACATGGATTGAATCATACAATTAGCCATCTCTCGAAGTGTTTTGTTCTTTCTCTTGGCCACACCATTCTGCTAAGGGCTGTATGGCACTAAAAACTGATGCTAAAGACCATGTTTAGAGAAAAAAATCCCTAAAAGCTTGATTCACGTACTCCCCCCCATTATCCATGCATATCCACCAAATAGAAAGACCAGACTACTTCTCTAAAAATGTTGAGTACTCAAAGTGAATCAAAGACATTAGACTTGTACTTCAATAAGTACACCCATGTGTGTTTGGAGTAGTCATCAATGAATGTAAACACATATCTAGCACCATAATAAGGAGTAGGAAATGACATGAGGTCACTATAAATCAACTCCAAAGGTGCCAAAGCATGAGCAGCTCATCCATGTGGAAAAGAATCCCTATGATGCTTGCCAAGTGCACAACCCTAACAAACACCATCTATATAGGAAATTTAGGGAAGCCCAAGAACAAGTGCCTGTGTGCTCATTTACTGAAGATATCTGTAATTGATGTGGCCCAAACACTCATGCCAAAGTATTCTTAATGAATCTACATGTGCAACAAGACATGAACTTGTGTCATTAGAAGACTCAAATCCATAAAATCTATAAAGGTGAGATGTAGAGTCAACATTCCTAGTAGCCAAAATCATCTCAGAATCATGTAAGTCCCAAATAACCACATCATGTGGTGAGAACTCAACTATCTTACTATAGCTAGAGTGGCAAATCTAATAGACAGACAATAGGTTCATCAACATGTCAGGGACACAAAGAACATCCTAAAGATAGCCCTCGGCTAGTGCAACAGAACTAGAACCCATAACAACAAGTTGTGATGCATTCCCAATATTAATCTTTGATGTAGAACAAGGAGCAAGTGAAGTGAGCAATTTTAGAGTGTTTGTCATGTGGTGAGAGGCACCAGACTCAAGAATCTAAGTAGGCCCTAAAGTTGTAGCTTGAGTAGAAAGAGCATGACCTTTCCCTAGAGGAGGTATGTAGACTTTGGAGCTGAAATATGATGCTCTTACATGCCTTCCTTTAAAGCCTTCAAATTATTCCAACACCTATAAATAGGATGTCCATTCTTGCCACAAAAACTATAGGTCTCACTTGATTTCTTCTTGGTCTTGGAGGTAGACTCAATAGACTTTGAAGAATCTTTACCCTTTGGAGGGTTATTTGGAGGTTTAGGATCAGTTTTTGGTGTATCTTTCTTTAATTTGGATTTCTTCTTTGATTTACCTTTAGAATATTGAGCAACTAATGCTTGGCTAGAAGAGGCAGAGGCATCCACCTATTGGATCTTTGCTTGTTCCCATGTCAACCGATCACAAAATGTCTCAAATGAAGGCATTTGATGTCTATCACCCAAGGCATCCATAGTGGAGTAGAAAGAAGAAGAGAAGATCTGATACTATCCTTGCAACTTTAAGAGTATAAAAGAGATACACTCATCATCTATTTTGGTTTTCCCACATCCTTGCAAAATTGTATGCAAAGATTTGAACTTCAACAAGAAGTCTTCAATAGTGGGGAATTTGGATGGTGTCAAAGAGGTCAACTTTGAATCAAGTTGAAGTGACCAAAACTCATTTATTGTGCCAAAAAAGGTTTGGAATTTGGTCCAAATAGCCCGTGGAGTGGTCAAACCATCCAGGTGAAATAGTAGACTATCTAAGATGTTTAGTGCAATCAATCCCATGACTTCATCCATTTTTTTCCTATGTTAAAGAACCTCAAAAGGGCACTACAAATTAGGTTGGTTCACATCTAGACATGACCATAGGCCTCATGACATAAGAAGCCTAGTCATTTTTTCTTTCTAGGTATGATAGTTGTGCAGTGTGAGTCGAGTCACAAAAGGATCTGACATTGAGAGAAGAAGATGAAAGCAGAAGGCATTGAAAATGATTGAAAAGATCATGAGGAAAGTTGTTGGAATGATCATATGGAATTGATAAAGAATGTTCTCAATCATTGTTTTGACATTGATGTCAAACTTTCTACTTGCAAGAATGACAATTGCTTAAGTGATCCCAATGCTATCAATTACTTGATTCACAAGGAAGAGGCAATCAATAAGATGTAACTAGTACGCCAAGAGAAAAGTTGAAGTTATGATGTTGTAATGAAGTACAAGGATCAGCTAAGCCATTGATGAAAAAGTGTGTTGATGACATACTATAAGACATAGAGAATGGGCACACTAAAACATATCAAAGATGTAAGGTTTTTAGCTAAGACATCTATAAAGCCTAACTAAAGTTCATTAGAGAGAGGGAGCCGAGCAAGCTAGTAGGTGCTGAACAGATTCCTAGTTGAAGCCGAGCAAGTTCAACTTCAGATGCTGAGTAAACTTCAGATGCCGAGTGATACAAAATTTATCAAGTGCTGAGTAAACTTCAGATGTCGAGTGATACAAAATTTATCAAGTGCCGAGTAAACTTCAGATGCTGAGTGATACAAAATTTATCAAGTGCCGAGTAAACTTTAGATGCTGAGTGATACAAAATTTATCAAGTGCCGAGTAAACTTCAGATGCTGAGTGATATAGAATTTATCAAGTGCCGAGTGAACTTCAGGTTTTGAGTGATACAATTTTATTTAGGTGCCGAGCTATCCAGGAAATAGATGTCGAGCATTAGAAAACTAATAATGCTGAGTAAAACAGAGGTGCCGAGCACCAGTAAATCAACAATGTCGAGTTGCTGCATTATTTTGAAAATCAAAGATTCACTAGATCTAAGCCAACAAGGTTGTTATCTAGAAGTTTGTAAATTAAATGGAAGATAAGAATGATGAGCTGGTGGCACAGAACACCATGTAGAACATTTTTAAAAGATACAACTGAAAAAGTTTTTAATAAGAGCAAGATATGGGATAGATACATTGTATCCTACCTAATCCATTTGAAACCCTAAAACCAGAAAGGGAGAATTGAGCAGAAAAGGAAAATCAGATTTCTATTTAAGGAGACATAAGTTCATGAAGAAAAAAAATAGAGAGAGGTGGTCAAGCATGAAAGCATAAAATGTTGAAGGAGGTGCTAAGGAGGAAAGAGAGCATAGTTACTTTGTTTAAATAAGAAGACCCTAGATATGGATGCATTGGTATGATGAGTAAGAATACTCAAGGAGACGAAGCTTGAGAGAAAGACAAGCAGTCAGAGCTGAAGTGATTAAAGCCAAGCAAAAGATTGTACTGAAGAAGTGATATGAAATCTGCAAAGTATGTTGTAAGTTGTATCAGATCAAAAATCCATTATTGTTACTCTCTAGCAATTGTAATAGATAGTTTAAATCCTATGGACTTAGGTTGGTTTAATATCCATGAGGTAAATCCTTTAACAGGGTGACATTCCAAGTGAATGTTCAAAAGTCCTTTAACTAGGTCCATTCCTAACAATTTGGTGAAATCCTCTAACAAGGTCACATTTAACAGTGTGTTGTAAGCCTTTAATAGGGTAGGCTTTTAACAGGGCATCACTTTAGAAGAGTGAAAATCAAGTAGCATGTTACTGGTGGTTTTTTCCAAATTGGGTTTCCACGTAAATCATTGTGTCATGTGTTGATCTTTCATGTTTTATCTCTGCATGTTGATTTACTGTAACTTGCTAATATGGTTGATTTAAGTTTGGATGGATGAAAAGTGTATGGACTCATTAAAAGTAGTGAGAAAGTATTATTAGGGCATTTGGACCTTGAATAACCTATTCCCCCCCCCCCCCCCCCCCCCTTTCAGTTATTCTAAAGAATTCTAACAGAAGGGTCTTATTTTAAAGTAAATTATAGAAAAGAAAATATACTGAACACACCCCCCCCCCTCTTTAGTTATTCTAAAGAATTCTAACAGAAGGGTCTTATTTTAAATTAAATTATAGAAAAGAAAATATACCCAACACAACCCCCACTCCCCCACCCCCCACCCAATATATAAAGATATCCCTCAAATACCAAAGAAAACAACTATTGAATGCACAAAAGTGAGAAAAGAACCTAGATTTCAGATGTAGAGGAGGAAACTCAAGCCTCTACTTCAATACCAAAAATAGGAGCTCAAATGAACTTGGAATGAAATGAAACTAGTATCATTGTCTTTGTCCCTAAACTAGCTTTTTTAAACTTCTTTTATATTGGAAAAAAACCTCTGTATGGTCAAGTTATGGCCAAAAAATAACTACTACTCCAAAAGACAAGTTGATTAGAAAATTAAAGACATGACAAAAAATTTGATAGCCATACGACCGTCAACTAGACATTGCCAAAAAAAAATTGGCTACTGGAATGCTGAAGTGTACATTTAGTTTGTCGATGTAAGCTTGTCAGAGAATGACATAGGATGTCCAAATGGTGATGTCATGCCTATGCAAGATTTGGTGGTGGCACTGTTAGCAGAGGTTGTGGGTGAGTGGAGATAGGAGGTGGTGCCACTAGTGAAGGTTGTAGCTTGGTGGTAGCTATGGAGTAGTGGCTCTACAGCAACATTGCCCATAGTGGTGATACCTGAGCTATGTGTTGGCCATGGGGTGGCGATGTCGCGGTGGCTACTGCTCATGCTTTTAATTTTTAATTTTTGTAATAAATGTGTCTATATGACCTTCGAGGGGGCAAAAAAAACTTTTGCTTGATGCTACAGTAGCTGAAAATTAAAAATTTTATATGAATTTTGATTGTAACAAGCCTTCTAAGTGCAATGGCAACATTCGTTTAGGCCCAAAGTGCTATGAAAAAATGCTCTTCCTCTTGATTGAAGAAAAAATAATAAACAAACTAGGGTTTGTGTCTCTGAATCATAGCTTCAAAAATCCTTCAAACTAGGAAGTAGTGGGGAGGCTTTGATACCATGTAGAAGTTGTGAAAGTGAACTTTACAATTCTCCAAGATCACCTGCATGCATATAACCTACTTAAGAGAAACCAAAGAAGGAAAGGTAGGGCTTGGAGAATCTTAATGGTGTCAGAGAAATCATATTGCAATAATGAAAAATAATTTTTTTGTACAAAAATACAATGGGAGAGCCTATTTATAAAGGCCTCTAGGAAGCTTCTAGAATAAGCTATAAAGAACTAGGAGATAAGTATGACAACTAAGCATACGCCCACAAAAAAGTGGATTATCCTCCATGTAGGTGAGAAGATAAGTATGACTAGGTAGAAACAAACTCTCCTGTTGTCAACAACTCCTAGATGACAACTAATAATTAAATGCATTTATCTAAGAAAACTTTAGTAATGCATAAATAATAATTATTTACTCTAACACTTTTAGCATCATTCAACTCTTTACTAAAGAAAGCAATCAGTTTACCTTGCCGACTTAATACAACTCCTATTGTACTACCACTTGTATCACATTAAACTTGAAATACCTTATTGAAATATGGCAAAGATAATATAGGTAACTCAACAACCTTTTGTTTCAAAGTCTCAAAACTGTTATCAACTCCATGTGTCCATTTGAATTCCTTTTTGTCTCCTCTCATTGTCTCAGTCATAGGATTACAAACATAACTAAAATTCCTTATAAACTTCCTATAAAAACTAGCCAAACCATGAAATGATCTTACCTCACCCACATTATTAGGTGTAGGCCATTCCAAAATTTATTTAACCTTGTTAGGTTCCATCTTCAAACCATCATTTGAAATCAAAAATCTTAAATACACAATCTTCTCTTGCATAAAAGAACACTTCTATAGATTAATCATTAACTTCTCCTCTTTCAATATTTACAATACTTTTCTAACATGCTCAAGATGTTCTTCCTTAGTCTTACTGAATATCAAAATATCATCCAAATAAATAATCACAAATTTACCTAAGAATATTTTTACAACTTCATTCATCAACTTCATGAAAGTACCATGTGCATTATTCAAACCAAAAGGCATTACCAACTATTCATACAAACCATCTTTTGTCTTAAAAAAAGTCTTCCATTCATTACCTTCTCTAGTTCTGATATGATGATAGCCACTCTTCAAATCAATCTTGGTAAAATGCATTACTCCACTTAAACAATCCATTATGTCATCCATCGTTGACATAAGAAACCTTTATTTCACTATGATCTTATTAATAGCTCCAAAATCAATATACGTTCTCCATCCTACATACAATAGTTAACTCAACAACCTTTTTTTTTCAAAGTCTCAAAACTATTATCAGCTTCATGTGTCCATTTGAATTCCTTTTTGTCTCCTCTCATTGTCTCTGTTAAAGGATTACAAACATAACTAAAATTCCTATAAACTTCCTGTAGAAACTATCCAAACCATGAAATGATATTATCTCACCCATATTATTAGGTGTAGACCATTCCAAAATTTCATTAACCTTATTAGGGTCCATCTTCAAACCATCATCTAAGATCACAAATCTTAAATATACAATCTCCTCATGCATAAAAGAACACTTCTTCAGATTAATCATTAACTTCTCCTCTTTCAATCTTTACAATACTTGTCTAACATGCTCAAGAGGTTCTTCCTTAGTCTTATTGAATATCAAAATATCATCCAAATAAATAATCACAAATTTACCTAAGAATATTTTTAGAACTTCATTCATCAAGCTCATGAAAGTAGTAGGTGCATTCTTTAAACCAAAAGGCATTATCAACCATTCACAAAAACCATCTTTTGTCTTAAAATAAGTCTTCCATTTATCACCTTCTTCAATTCTGATATGATGATAGCCACTCTTCAAATCAATCTTGGTAAAATGCTTTGCTCCACTCAAACAATCCATTATGCCATCCATCCTTGACATAAGAAACTTATATTTCACTATGATCTTGTTAATAGCTCTAAAATTAGTACACATTCTCCATTCTCCATTCTTCTTAGGTGCTAATACAATAGGTACAACACATGGACTCAAACTATCTCTGATCAAACCTTTTTGCAGTAACTCACACACTTGTCTATTAAGTTCTTCATTCTTAGTAGGTGTCAATCTATATGTTCTTTGTTCGAAAAACTAGCTCCACAAATCAAATCCATACAATGACTTATACCCCTTACTGATGTCAAACCATTAGGTATATCCTCTACAATAATATATTTATACTCATTCAACAATTCTTTAATTTCTACTGGCACTCGGTCAATACTGCTAGTTTCTAATGTCACTCAGTTATCATTGACTAGCACTTGGTTAGCACCATTTTCTGTTACTCAGCTGCTACTAGCACAACTCAGTCTCCTAAGGACTATAGAAAAACAAGTTTTATTCTTCTTCATTTCCATTTTGAATTTTTTTCCATTAACCATGCAAATTCTCACAGTAGTGCACTTAACCTTGTCTAGACTTTCAATCAAAGGCAACAATATTTTCTTCTTCCCATTCACCCAAAGAGTATATTAATTCAATCTTCCATGATGTAAATCATATCTATCATATTTTCAAGGTCTACCTAACAAAATATGACAACAATCCATAGGCATAATATCACACATAACTTCATCAAAGTAATGTCCAATCTTGAATTTGATAATACATTATTTACTCACCAATATCTTACGCTCATCTTTGATCTATGAAACATGATAAGGCTTAGGATGATCCAACCTCTACAAATGCAACTTTGTAGAACTTCGACTATCAATGATCACCTTGTAACATTTTCTAGTCATCTTACATCTAGTCTTAAAAGGCTTCTCCTTAGGAAAGACTCCTCATCATTTCTCTTATTACATAAGGTTCTTCTCACCATCCAATTTTCTCCAACCTTAGGTCCACTGGGTGAACCCTTAGTGTCTCCTTCAACCACAACATTTTTATTATTTTTTCCACTTTCAAAGGATCCACTCTCAAAATATCTATTCCCTTCTTTACTACATTTGAAACAATTACCATGAAAACCACCTCTAGAATAATAATCATCTCTTCCTCGGTAAGAACTAATACCTCTTTGGTAGGAATCACCACCTTTTCTCTCAATCTTTCCTTTATCATCATTCTTCTATTAAGATTTTCCCTTATCTTGCAAAAAAATGTTAGATCTACCACCTTCTCCACAAGATCTACCTCTCCCTCTCTAGAATATACTACCTCTACCTCTTTGTCTTTGTTCATGCTTGTTTGTCAATATCTCCTCAACTTTCAAGGCATATTGATATGCTTCCTCCACACTTTCCAATTTCACAAAATTTATCTCATCTTGAATCCAAATCTCAATCCATTTGTGTATCATGTCATTTTCTCAACATCATCATCCACATTTCCATATCCGATGTCCAATCTAGAGAATTCCTCAGTATACTCCTTCATAGTCATATCTCTTTGTCTCAAATTTTGCATCTTTCTCAACAAGCTAACTTGGCAATCAGAAGGAAGGAATTTTTTCTTTACGTTATTCACCATCTTTGGACAAGTCCTAATCTTCTCCTTTCCTCTCCTTTGTCTATTAGTTTTCAAATACTCTCACCATAGTGAGGCTTGTCCTTTCAATATTGTAACTACAATCTTCACCATCCTATTCTTAGAAGTGTTTTCATAGTCAAACAACTTCTCCATTTCATAGATCTAATCCAACACAACATTGGTATCCAATTTTCCATCATAAGAAACAAAATCTATAGCAAGATTTCAATTTTCCCTTAAAAACACCCTCAACAACCTTGCCTCATCTTGATCTTCTTTAGGTTTTGGATTAGGGTTTGGTGTTACTGCTTCATCATCACTCACATCATCAAGATGCACTCCTCTCCTTTAGGCTATCTCTACAACATCTAATCTAGCATCAGTTTGTCTCAATGTATCTAACACAAGATTTTAAACATTTCCTCTACCTTGAACCATCTTTACAATTAGGTTCCTAGAAGATTATAAGCCTCCACAAGTTATAGGTCAAATCCAAAGATCTGGAACCCTACAACCCAAATTCACTTTAAGGTTCTACATGATCTAATATCCACAAGGATGGACCTCTAATCTGATACCACTTGACATAGGGAGAGATGAGATAACTAGGGGCAAAGGCACACCTAGCTATTCAAACCACCTGTGAGAGTAAACATAATGGAAAAAATACCAATAACAACAAACTTGGGAGATAGAGGAACAAATGCTTTCATATATTTATTAAAATAATAGATACATGTTCAACTATAAGGCCTTCTAGGTTATGACTATATACACTAATCTAATGTGCTAGAAATACTAATCTAATGAAAGCATTTACACATTAAACTAACATAACATATAAGAGAGACAAAGAGAAGACAAACTCAAATGAGAATGTGAGCCATGGATAGACTCTCTCAATGAGCTTGTTCTCTTGTTTATGAGATGTGTCTATGTGTAGATTGGGGATGTATGCTCAAATGCTCAAAGTTGCTTCAAATGGTGGAGATGGATAATAGCAAATTGGTAGCTTTATGAGCTCTCAATTTGGCATTATAAGGGTATGGGTATGGATTTTGGCTCTCAAAAGGGCATGATAACTTTAGCTCAAAGATTGTTGATTGAAATGGCTTGGGATGGGATTTAATTTATAGGCTAAGAGCTTGAGGGATGGAGGGCTTAGATGCAAGGATGGGGAGATGGTTAAGGAGGGCTAAGATGCACTCAAAGGGGAGCACATGGATTGTGCTTGTTTAGCACCAATGGGAAGGTGACACTTGTCACAAGGAGGATGAGTGTGAGAGGGTAGGGTAAAGGGTTGGTTAAGGGCATGATGAGTGGGGTTGAGTATGTAAGAGAGGTGTAAGAGGAATGAGTGTGGAAGAGGGAAGAGTGTGGAAGATGGATGTAAGTGTCATGAGTGGGCTTGTAAGAGTCTTTTATGGTTTTTAAGAGCACTCATGACTTGGTGGTTGGGATTTTTGAGGGGAGACTTTGATTTGGTTTAGGAAAGTCTTAAACTTGTTTAAGGAATGTGACAACATTAGGGGGTGGATTAGGCTTGGGTTTAGGATTAGATTAGAGATGTTAGAGATGTGCAAGTGGATGACATTAATGAGGATGGGTGAGTTAGTGGCTAAGCTTGGTTAGTATGGGTGGATGGGGTGGATTAGGCTAAATGGAGGATTAGGGATAGGTTAGGGGTTTTTGAATTTGAGGATTTCATTTATCAAATAGATTTATTTAATAAATGGGGATTTTTGGAATTAGATAGAAGAATAGGATTTAATTGATAAATGATAGATTATTTGATTTATCAATTAGGACTATAGATGATTAATTAAATTAATCAACTAGGGGATGACAAAGGATTAATTAAATAGAAATTTAATTAATAATGCCTTTTTAGATAACTAAATAGGATTACTAAAATAGTGTAATCAAATTTAGGTGTCTACAATGACCAACATTATAATTAAATTTCAAACTTTAATGATCAAAATTTGCATCTCAACTTGCTTATGCTCCTACTATGCTTCTACCTTCTAACCTATATCCAAATCTCTACCAAAGACCTCTTTAAATACATGCACAACCACAAGTCGGCTTGTTTCAAATACAACCAAAATAAAGAATCATATTAAATGCTAGGATAAGCCAAAAGTTGGCTCACAAAAAATACCTATCACTAAATTAAATGCAAAGTTTGGCTCCAATAAGAAACAACACACAAATAACTTATAAAATGAAGAATCCAATAAAAATGCTACAACTCTACAATTTGGGCAACACTTAGAAACCAAATTGACTCGAAAGCACTTAACAACTAAAGTAAGTCAACAACCAAAGGAACTTGACTAAAAAAGGATAACCTGGCAACCAAAGAAATCTTAGTGACCAAAGGAACTCGACAATGCAAGTAATTGCAATTTGGCAACAACTAAGAAAAATAATCATGTAGGATAGCAATGCAACCCAAGATGCTCCTACATCATAAAGTGATTAGTTAAATCATGTTACAAATGAAGAAGATAGTTGTCCTGAATCCTTGAATAAGTGATCAAAGACTTACCAAATGAATTGGCTTAACCAAGGAACAAAGCATAAGATTAAGGAACTTGAAGTATATGCCAAGTGATGTTAGTGTCAATCGAGCGACAATATAAATTAAGAATAAATAATGTTGAATGAGAATCAATATTAATTGAGTGATAATATATGTACCAAACAAGGAAAGTAGTAGTGATCGAGTAACCCAGTGATAAATGAGTGTTAGAACATAGTGTTGGCCAAGGGAAAACATTTTGATAGTTTATGAGAAATTGTAATTTCTAGCTGATAGAGTTGATATTTTGGAATATGGAAAGCATGTTAAAGATAAGGATTGATGAATTGAACATTTAATTCAAGAAAAACCATGTTTTCACATTTCTATGAAAGGATTCACGAAGAAGTTTGGAGATCTAGAATTGAAAAGAAGAGATCAGATGTTGTAAGGATTTGATGAATATGACCTAATCCTAACATCTATATGGTAGTATTTAACTGACAAAAGACTAGAATTACCTATTGAAGGAGGTACAAGGGCTAAGATTTAGAAGGTTGAAGGTTGGAGCAGTTGTTGATGCTATTGATTGGTGAAATTATGCAAAAGGATGAGAAGAGTTGAGAAGAGGAGAAGAATGATATTTTGAAGGGTTTCCAAGTGAATTAGTGATTGGGATAACAATGAAGGCCAATCACTATAACAACTTTTGAGATGAACTGAGATCTATATTTCCAAAGTGAGTTTTATTTTCCAAATTAAATCTTGTTGTTACTTTCTAATCATTATATCAGTTTAAAATGATTTAATCAAGATTGACCTAATAGTCATGTGAAAATACTTTAATCAAGGTTGACCTAATAGTCATGTGTAAATCCTTTAATCAAGGTGTCATCGTAATGGAATGTTCTAAAATCCTCTAATAAGGCCACTCCTAATAGGGTGAGTAAATAATTTAATAAGGTAATATTGGGAATACGAATAAGTTATTAAGGTTAAGGGTTGTCATTTATGGCAAAATATAATTTTGGAATAGAAGGTAGAACTTACATCTAAAGAATCCATGATTTGAGACAGAAAATTGTCCAAGTGTGAGATAGTTTTGATATCAATTCAGAGGCAACTTTAGTATTACAAAGTATATAATGGTAATAAATATTTGTGTAGTTAAGGATAGGTAGACCAGAGTGTCATAATGACATACCTAAGTTTGTATATCAATATGATAAGTATAGATGAAGTTATAGGTGAAACACCAGTAAAGATAGAGAACTAGACAAAACATAGTATATCAAAAAAGGGTTAATAACTAGTCAAGGATTTATTTTGGTAATGAAATAATTGTTTAATTATTTAGGGACAAAATCCTAGATGTTTATGCAAAGTTAGCATGATGTGTGAAAGCATCAAGCCAACTGCACTAGATTTTTGTGAAAGAAAAAGGCAGAAGTAAAGAGATCACTACTTGTGAAGTATGTAAAAGTGATGTATATTGTATATTATGCGAATTCAAAATATGTGGTGTATATGTGACCTAAGAAGGTGACATGTAAACTTACATGAGACACCCATGATGCATATTTTAATGTAATATCATAGATATGCAAAGTACAATAGACAACAGATAAGAGGTTATTGTATCTATTTTTTTTAAGGCACTGAATTATTTAATTGCATATTTGGGTTATGGGATCTTCTTGCATACATATGCATTTGTAATACCAACTCATAATAGGGTTGTGGCTTCTAATAGGGCCTAGTCCTCTAACAAGGACCTAGACACTATATATAATTCATAGACTCCTAACATGGTCAATATCCTTAACATGATTCTTTTGTCTAGTGGATCATTTTGTGGGTCCCATCCCCGTCAGGATTTTTTATTGCCCAGGGTTTTCCTAGTTAAAAAAAAATGGTGTTATGAGTTCTTTTTGTGTATGGATTTATTTACTGTTCAAAATTATTGGTTTACTTTCATATGCATGTTGTAAAGTAATTAATAATATTTAGTTATGGGTAAAAGTTTGTAGAATACTCATTCACTCCTTCTAAAATTATCTATTTCTAACAAATGGTATCAGAGAATAATTACTCAAAAGAGGCTTAACATCTTGAGTCAGATCGTTATGGATATGGAATAGTTGAAAAGGAATCTTGAAGAAGATCTTGAGCAAATTGATCTTCTTACAAAAGAAAGAGATAACCTAAAAGAAAGGTATGAAGATGCAAAAGATTACATTAGTAAATTGAAAGATAAGATTGATTATCTAAAATCTAGAAAAGAATAAAAAGAGAAGACTAATGATAGTTATGAGGTAGGAACCCTTAAGAAAAAAAATGAGATTTTGAAACATGAATTAAAGTTTGTTGAATTGAAGTTGATTCTAAAGAAGGATGCTAGCAAGTTTGATTCAGAAGTGAAATTTGTGAATGTAGATCTAAGATCCTAGTTGACTCAAGTGACATCTAAATTAGATTCTATCAAAATAGATCATGCAGAATTAGATAAGTACAATACTATTGTGAAAGGAGAGTTAACTCAAGTTAAGAAATAGTTAGAAAAGCTTTATTCTAGTAGTGAGAAAATTGATGAACAACTATTCTATCAGAGATCTTCTTATGGTAAGACAAGTCTTGGTTATCTTATTGGGGAAACATTAGCCAAGAAAAATGAAGTTAGGAAGGAACTAGATCTAGTTGTTGAAATCCCTTAACATTAGGAAAATTATCAGAATAGGATTGAACCAAGAAAGTCTACATATGTATCTAATGAAGTTGAGAATGTAAATAAATTAGAGAAAAGTGATGTGCCAAAACAAATAGAGAAAGTTGAACCACCTAAGGAGGCTAGACATGAATTTAGAGATAGATGTTTTATATGCAATGAAGTTGTCCATATGAAGAGAGATTGCAAGGTAAGTCTTTCAAACCTATTACTTATTGCTATTGTTATAATTGTCATGGTTTTTGACATAAAGCAATAGATTATAAGAAAACCAAGTTTGATAGAAATAATGGAAATTGTAGAATGTTTAGGGATACTAATCCTACATGTAATGGAAGAAGGAGATCACAAAGTAGATCAAATAATAGAGAAATACCTAATAGACCAAGGAATCAGATTGTATGTTACAAATGTAACAACCTTGGACATAATGTAAGGAATTGCAAAGCACCAGACAATCAAAATGGACCTAATTAGAGAAAGAATACACCTTTATATTACTCATGCAATAAATTTGGTTAGATAGCAAGATTTTGTAGAATTGATAGAAGGAATAATAATAGAAATGTCAAAAGAAATGATAACAATAGCAATATTAGCGAGAAGGAAGCACTTAAAGAGCATGTTGAAGAATTAAGGAAGCAAAGAATCTAGAAAGTTCACATACAATTTTAGAACAACATTTTTTTGATGCACTTGAAGAAAGAATGAAATTAGCCATAGTGTGTGATTCATCTTATTTGAATTAATCACCTTTTATTAAAGACAAAGCATTAGAAAGATGGAGTAGGAGTTAGAAGTTGAGTTAAGAGTTGCAAAGTTAACATGAGGTAGTAAATATTACAAGGAAGCTTTGGTTAAGAGTGCAAGTCA
Organism: Cupressus sempervirens; assembly: GCA_028749045.1. NCBI lineage: Eukaryota > Viridiplantae > Streptophyta > Pinopsida > Cupressales > Cupressaceae > Cupressus > Cupressus sempervirens. The sequence continues at coordinate 839,817,528 of CM053785.1, read as the reverse complement.
TTTTGTAATTTCATAAAGGAGAACAAACAAAAATAAGTTTATTGGTTAAAAGAGTAATAATTTTATAATTTTTTGCAGATGCATAATTAATGCAAAGTTCAATTTGAAAGATTAAAGGAATGTGAACAATATCCTAAGTACTATTTGATTGTGTGAAGAGTAAAGGAGAAATTTAGAGTGATTTGATAGAAAGTAAAGGAGAATTTGAAGCGTTCATAGTGTGAAGTGATAAAATCCATAGTTACATGAAATTTAGGTATTTTACGAAGCTTTTGAACTGTTTGAATCTGTTAAAATGGATAATCCCACTATTAGTGATGTTAGTGAGAGGTCAAGGTATGTGTTTGAGAAGCATTGATTCATATCTCAAGTAGATGATCCCCTAGGAGCATTTTCACAAGTTCTGGAAAATGTTTTACACGTTGAAGATATCAGGTCATACATTCATTACAAAATTGAGATTACAAAGAGGATATATGTTTTTTTTGAAAAAATATTAATACAAATATATGTTTCAATCATTATTTTTTCACTGTCAAACCTACTACTTGCTAGTAAGACAATTACTTAGATGATTTGAGTACTATCATTTGTTTGATTGATGAAGAGGATTTGATCAAATGAGGTAACAATAGCACCTAGAAGAAAGGTTAGGTTATGATATGGAAAATGAGTACAAGGATTAGTTAAGATAGTGATATTATAGTGCATTGATAATCTACTCAAAGTTGCAAAGAATGGATACACTGATTAAGTTCAAGAACAATTTAAATGAAGTATGTCTATCAAGCTTAACAATTTGCACAATAGGTGTCAAGCAATGTTAGTGTGAGCTTAAAAAACCTAAATTCTAGTGTATGCCAAGTGATACAGTGTAAGCTAAGTAAAGTTTAGTTGATGTCGAGCACTAGTAAACTTTTGTTCATGTCGAGTGTTTTCATAGTGGATGCCGAGCAATGCAATATGTGTCAAGCATCAAAAGAAAGATAATGTCGAGTGTTAGCATTATGAGAAAGATCATGAATTCAATGAATCTGAATTAAAAAAATTGATTTATTGGATTGTGTGAACCATGTGGAAGATAAGCTTGATGAATTGGTGGCACAAAATTCAACATAAACCATTTTGAGACAAATTCAAAGAGAATTGAAGGAGAAGTTTCTAGAAGGGAATAAAATGAAAAGATGGGTAGATTCATTGAATCCTACCTAATCTAACCTAGCCCTAGAATGGACGATGGAGGATGAATGTAACAAGATCATAATTTTATATTTATAGAGATGGCTGGTCAGAAGCAAAGGTTGTCATGTGTGAGAACCTAAGGAAGACAAGGAGTCTAGGGTATTGCTTCATTTGGTGACCTAAGAGAAGAGACTGCTATTGGCAAGCAAAGTAAGATGACTTAAGGGTATGGATGTTTTAAGGGTGAACAAGCTATTAGAGCTGAAGTGTGTGAAAGCCAAGTAGAATAGAGGAGTAAAACAAAGATCTGTAATTTGCAAAATGGAGTTGTAAGTTGTTATCAGATCAAACCTTACTATTACTTTCTAATCATTATACCAGTCTAACGTAAATCCTTTGTATTAAGGTTGACCTAATAGTCATTTGTAAATCCTCTGACTAGGTGACATTCCAAGTGAATGCTATAAAGTACTCTAATAAGGCTCACTTTTAATAGGGTGATTGAAATCCTCTAACTAGGTCACATTTAACAGTGTGCATTGTAACCTTTAATAGGGTTGGCCTTTCATAGGGCATCACTTCAGAAGAGTGAGAATTAGTAGCATGTTATTGGTGGTTTTTTGTCAAATTAAGTTTCCACATTAAATAATTATGTCAAATATGTTAATAAATCTATTATGTTTCATGCTTACATTTCTACAAAGTTGTTTTGACAATAACCTACAAGTTTAAATGATTGTATGATCTATTGGATGCATGCATGTTGAAAATGATTTATGGATATGGGTTCACTAAGTTGTGAAAAGTTTTATTTTTACATCTAGACCTTGGATAACTAATTCATCTCCCCTCTTATTTATTCTAAAGAATTTCAACAATTGGTATCAGAGGCATCTGCTTAAGAGGGCTAGTTTGAAGGTACTAGAAAAAAAATATCAAGATGTCAAAAAGAGAGGTACCCAAGCTTAATAGAGATAACTTTCTTGGATGGAAAATTTTGATGAAGCTATACCTAAGAGGTCTTGGAGATCATGCACACTCTACCATTGCTAATGATAATGTTGATCCTACTGGAGCCCTAACTACTGAAGATCTGAAAAAGAAGAAAGTATACAACCAAGAAATGTTGTAGATTCCATATACCCTAAGTCAACCTGAGTTTGATAATATCAAGGGTTGTGACAATGGAAATAAAATGTGAAATGCTCTACACACCATTTATGGAGGTGATGCAAATGTTCTAAGAGCCAAATCTGAAAGTCTTAGAGGTAAGTTTGATGATATGAGAATGCAAAAAGGTGAGAATGTTAGTCAATATTTCTCTAGGATAAAGGATGTTGTTAATGCAATAAGAGGACCTACTAGTAAGATAGATGATGAGACTATACTAAGAAATTTTTTGAGAACACTGCTACCCATCTATGCTATTAGTTTTTTTGTAGTATAAGAATTGAGATGTGTACCAAGTTCTAATCTAAATCTTGAAGTTCTAGTAGGTAGGCTCATTGCTTTTGAGCTATCTAATTTTGATAATTTCAAATCTAACAATGTTGAATCTGCTTTCAAAGCCAAGGTGTCATTGAAGGAACCTAATGATAAAAAGAAGATAAAGGTAAAATATGTGTCCAGTGACAATGAAACAGATGAGGAAGATGTAGAACAACTTGAAGCACTACTAGTAAGGAGATTTCACAAAGGTAAAGGAAAATTCAAAGGTAAGTTACCAATCATATGTCTCAATTGCAATGAGGTTGGTCATATTATTGGTAGATGTCCTGAGAAGAAGAATTATAGAGGTGGAGACAAGTACAAAAGTAGAAGAGATGAAGACAAAGAAGATTACAAAGACAAAGGCAAGAAGTCTTGCTACATTGCTAAAGAGGAAACTAAACATGGATCTGACAATCATGATGATGAAGTGGTGTATTTAGTAATGAAGGATGATTCTGATGAGGATGAGATAACTGCACTGGTATCTTGTGTGAATGACAGATGGATAATTGGTAATGGGTGTTCACATCACATGAATAGAGATAAAAGTAAGTTCATTACCTTAAATTATTATGATGGAAATAGTGTAATGTTTGTTAATGATGCACCTTCTCTTATTAAAGAAAAAGATTATATCAAACTCAGAGAAAATATTTTATGTGACAATGCTTATTTTGTTGAGTGTGTCACAACTAAATAGTTTAGGTTGTAAGGTTGAGTTTGAGAACAAGATTGCTAAGATATATGATACTGATGGAAAATTAATTAGAAAAGGTGACCAAACTAGAGGTAATCTACTCTACCTTGACATGGAGAATGCTACTTGTTTAGTTGTAGAATTTGATGATGTGTGGTTATGGAAAATAAGGTTATGCTATGTTAATTTTGATAACTTGGTTAGTATTAGTAACATGAGAAGAGTAAAAGGTTTGTCTAAGTTGAAGAAACCTAACAATATAATTTGCAAAGTTAGTTAGGAAAAATGACAAAGTCAAGTTTTAAGAGTAAGATGCATACCTCTAAAGGGATATTAGAGATTATTCATACTGACATGTGTGGAACAATTGATGTGAAAAGGTACAAAGGAGATAAGTACATTATGCTATTTGTTATAATTATTCTAGAATGATGACAGTTATGTTTCTAAAACATAAATTTGATGCTTTCCAAATGTTTAAGTTGCACTTAGCAAGAGTTGACAATGAAATGGGTTAAAGTCTAAAATGTTTGAGATATGACAGAGGAGGATAATTTACATCAAATGAGTTTGAGATGTTTTGTAATAGTAGAGAAATCAATAGATAGACATATGCTCCTAGGACCCCTCTATGAAATGGAATTGCTGAAAGGAGGAACAAATCTGTAATGGAGTATGCTAGGACACTCATGATGGAGAAAAATGTTGCTTTGAAATACTGGAGAGAAGTAGTAAGTACATCTATCTATACCTTGAACCATGTACAAGTCAAGAAAGGTACTTATTCAACACCTTTTGACATATGTTACAGATACTCACCCAATGTAAAATATTTTAAGGTATTTGGAAGCAAGTGTTATATTCTCAAGGATTGTAGGAATAATAAATTAGATGCAAAAAGTGAAGAAGGTATATTCCTTGGCTATTTCACAAGAAGTAGAACATATAAGTGTTTATTTACTAACACTAATAAAGTTGTGGAAAGTACAAATGTGAAATTTGATGAATATACAAAAGTACATGAGACTGAACCTATAAAGGAACTAGAAGAATACAAATCATTTGTATATTTTTATGAAGGTATGCCTGCTAAAGAAGATGGTGTAAATCAAGTTGCAAATCAATAGCAAGTTTCAATGATTGTCGAGTCACATACTATGAATGCTGAGTTTAACTCAAGAACTGAGTTACATTTGTAGACACCTAAAAACCTTTAGAAAATAAAGTATTTTTATTTTCTGAAAAATTTCTAATGACATCATCATTTATTAATTAATTAATTATTTAATCAATTAATTAATTTTTATGCCATTAAATCCCTTTATCTTAATTAAAAATATTTAATTAAGGAATCCCTCCCAAAAATGTTTAAATATTATTTAAACATTATTTCCTTATTTATTAATTATTTAATTAATAAATTGACCAAAAAACTCAAAATAAATAAAAAAATTTATTTTTTGCCCAAACCTTAGCCAATTTCCTTAAGACCACTAACCTCTTCCAAAATTTCTAATCCTTCTTTAATTTTTATTAAAGGCTAATCCCATCATCTCCTACCCCTAATCTCAACTCAAAATATTTAATTAAGATTAAATATTAATCCTCATGTTTATTAAAAAAGTTTTAATAAATATCTCCTCAACCCAAACCCTTGAAATAAATAAAACTTTATTTATTTCCTAAAAATCTAATTTATCCTCATCCTAAGAAGTTCTAGACTCTTCTAGAAAGTCTTCATCCTCATCCTAGAAAGTTCTAGACTATTCTAGAAAGTCTTTATCCTCATCCAAAGTCTAGACTCTTCTAGAAGATGTCTTTAAACCTAAACCTAATCCCCTCCTAACCTTGTCACATTCTCTAAACATGGGTTAAAAGTTTCTAATCCAAGCCAAAGTTAACAAATACCTCCTCCTTCACACACCCTCATTAAATGCCATCCACTTGCCTATCCCTAAGCTAATCCTAAACCATCCTAATCCATCCTCTAATCATTTGCACAAGCTTAAGCAAGCTTAAAACCTTCCTAATCAAGCCCAAGTCAAAATTCCACTCATCTCCTTCAAAATATCCCAACCATAAAACTTTATGAAGCCCACTAGGCCATAAATGACTCTTCCAAGCCCTTTTATTGCTCTTACAAGCCATTATGAGGGTCTTTATGAAGATTTTATCCCTTGAGCCTCCTTTGTTGACTCATCCTTCCCCTTTCCTCCATCCTCTCACCCTTTGACATGTGTCACTCCCTGATTGGCTGTAAGGAAGCACAATCCATGTGCTCTCCTCTCATGCAAGCTAAGCCCTCCATGAGCTTTTCCCCATCCTTGCATCCTAGCCCTTGATCCCTCAAGCCCTTTGCCTATTTAAGGAATCCTCTCCCAAGCCATTTTAACACAATCCATGAAGTAAAGTCATAATGCCATTTTAAGAAGCCATTTTACATCAAAACCATACACTCACACCCAAATTCCAACTTCATTTGAAGCCCTTTTATAAGCATAAAGCTTGAGCATACATCCTATCTATTTAGACAAAGCTACTCAACAAGAGAGCTTCTCATTGAGAGAGCCCATTAATGGCTCATATTCTCAATTAAGAGCTCATCTTAGTCTATCTTGAAGTTTATGAATTTTGTTTAGTTTGTAGAAGCTTTATTTAAATTTGGTTTCTATTAGCATACTAACATTGCTCATATACAACATTTAGGGGCTGAGTTATAAAATGAAGTTAATGCACATTCTGATTATGAGATTAGTATACATGAATTAAATGTTGAACTAATTGATAGAGATGTACATAGTGATTCAAAAGTTGAGAGACCATATGAGGAAAACAAAGAAGAATCAAGATTTTCTAAGTATGTCAAAAGACATCACCGTACAACAAAAATCATTAAAGATAAAGATGCAAGACCAATGAAAAGGAACAAATTGAGAAATGATGCATATTTTATTAGCATGCATGAACCTAAATAGTGAAATATTCCTTAGAAGATGTGGATTGGAGTAAAGCCATGAAATAAGAGATTGAACAAATTGAGAAAAATAAGACATGGACTCTAGTTCCTAGACCACAAGATAAAAATGTGATTGGCACCAAGTGGGTGTATAGAAACAAGTTAGATGAAAATGGTGAAGTCACAAGGAATAGGGAAAGATTAATTTGTAAAGGATATGAACAAGAAGAAGGGATAGACTATGGAGAAACATTCACTCCTTTTGCAAGATTGGAAGGAGTAAGAAATCTGCTTGCTTACTTAGCATACAATGATTTCAAACTTTATCAAATGGATATTAAGTCTACATTTCTGAATGGTATATTAGAGGAAGAGGTTTATATAGAAAAACTAGAAGGATTTCTTGATGCTAACAATAAAAACATGGTATGTAGACTACACAAATCATTATATGGTTTAAATAAAGCACCAAGAGAACGGTATGAAAGGATTCATAATTATCTTATGAAGATTGGATTTGAGAGGACTGATGATAACACCAATTTGTACTTAAAGATAGAGAAATGGAAAGATATTTTACTGTCTAAAAGTTTTGTTAATGAAACCATTTTTGGAGGTTGAGATACTTTATGTAAGGCTTTTGCAAATGAAATGAAGAAAGAATTTGAGATGTCTATGTTTGGAGAGATCAGGTTCTTTGTGGGTTTGCAAGTACATCAGATGAAATATGGTATATACATCACTCAGTCAAAGTACGTAAAGGAGATAATAAATTTTTTTGGATTGGAGGATTCCAAGCTAGTAAGCACAGCTATGGTGACAGGACATAAATTGTTAAAGAATGATGATTTAGCTGAGGTAAATAAAACATTGTATCAGTCTATGATTAGAAAATTACAATATGTAGTACACAAAAAACTTGATATTATAGTATATGTTGGGATAGTTGTAATATTCTTTGCAAATCCTAGGGAGAATCATTTGATCATTGTTAAGATAATAATGAGATATTTGAAAGGAACAAAAGACTATGGTCTATACTATAAGAAAAATGAGAAATTTGAATTGAGAGCCTACATTGATGCTGATTGGGCTAGAAATATGGACAATAGAAAGAGCACTAATAGAGGATCATTTTTCTTAGGAAAAATGATGGTTACATGGACTAGGAAGAAACAAAACTACATATCTCAATCTACTACCAAAGCTGAATATGTTTCTAGTGTAATAAATTGTACAAATTATATGGATCAAACAACTACTCAAAGGTATGAAGGAGGAAATCACTAAACCTGTGATACTTTATTGTGATAATACAAGTGCTATAAATATATCAAAGAATCTTGTGATGCATACAAAGACTAAGCACATTACAATCAAGTATCATTACTTGAGAGATTTAGTTCAAGATAAAGAGGTGAAGATGGAATATGTTATCAAAAAAAAGAAAACAACTGATATCTTCACAAAAGTATTAACTAAGGATGGTCATGAGTATCTAAGAGTTAAACTAAGGTTGATACCCCTATCAAAGGCTATTTAAGAAGCATAAGAAGTGCCCTACATCAAACAAGATAATTGACATATGCTACACATTGATGCAATGGATCTTACTTTAGGAGCTTACTAAAGTAATCAAAGAGTCAAAGATACAAATTAGTCACAAGAAAGGTGACTGAGGGAGAAACTAAAACTATTCATATCTACATATTAGGATGACAAGTCTTTGGAATTGTTGTCAAAGAGGGAGAAATCTTAAAGGGAGAAACATATAAATAAAGGGAGAGAAAGAAGATACAAAAGAAAAATGGAATACCTAGTTAGAAGGAGATAATGTCAAGGGAAATATAAGAAGTGATCTAAAGGGAGTCATAAGGATGAAGTGATTGATTGTCTATTGATTAGAACATAATTTTATAACCTATTTAGAAGATGAAAGTTACTAATAGAGGGAGAGATTTGAATACAAGGAATTAATTTCTTTTTGGTATTTTGTTGGTTGTACTAATTAAGTTTGGTTTTCCATTGATGCCAAGAGGGAGACTATTAAAAATAGATTAATACAAGTATAAATATATGTTTCAATCTTTTTTTGTCACTGATGTCAAACCTGCTACTTGCTGGTAAGATAATTTCTTAGATAATTTGAGTAGTATCATTTTTTTTATTGATGAAGAGGATTTGATAAAATGAGGTAACAATAGCACCTAGACAAAAGGTTGAGCTATGATATGGAAAAGGAGTACAAGAATCAATTAAGATAGTGATATTATACTACATTGATGATCTACTTAAGGTTGCAAAGGATGGATACACTGATTAAGTTTAGAAGAACAAGTTAAACAAACTATGTCTACCAAGCTTAACAATCTCCACAGTAGGTGCCAAGAAATGTTAGTTGGAGCTAAGAAGAAAATTAGTTGGAGTTGAGAAAATTCAAATTCCAATGTATCCTAAGTGATATAGTGTAAGACAAGTAAATTTTAGTTGATGTTGAATAGTAGTAAACTTTAGTTTGTGCCAAGTGTTTTGATAATGGAAGTTGAGTAACGTAGTATGTGCCAAGCATTAGAAGTAAGTCAATGTCGAGTATTCATATTATGAGAAAGATCATGAATATGATTAATATGATTTGACAAGTCTAATTTCTTGGATTGTGTGAACCATGTAGAAGATAAGCTTGATGAGCTGGTGGCACATAATTCAAGATAAACTATTTTGAGGTGAATTAAAAGAGAATTGAAGGAGAAGTTTCTAGAAGGGAATAAAATGAAAAGCTAGGTAGATTCATTGAATCCTACCTAATCCAACCTAACCATAAAATGCATAATGGAGGATGAATAAAAAAAGATCATAATTTTCTATTTATAGAGATGGCTGGTTGGAAGAAAAGGTTGTCATGTGCGAGAACCTAAGAAAGACAAGGAGTCTAGTGTATTGCTTCATTTAGTGACCTAAGAGAGGAGATTGTTATCGACAAGAAAAGAAAGGAGGCTTAAGGGTATGGATGCTTGAAGGGTGAACACACTATTAGAGTTGAAGTCTGTGAAAACCAAGTAGAATGGAAGACTAGAATAGAGATTTGTATTCTGTAATATCAAGTTGTAAGTTGTTATTAGATCAAGCCTTACTGTTACTTTCCAATCATATAACCAATCTAGGCTAAATCCTTTGGATTAAAGTTGACCTAACAACCATTTGTAAATCCTCTAATCAGGTGAAATTCCAAGTGAATGATCTAAAGTCCTCTAACAAGGCTCACTCCTAATAGGGTGATTAAAATTCTCTAAATAGGTCACATTTAATAGTGTCCATTGTAACCTTTAACAAGGTTGGCCTTTCGCTAGGCATCACTTCAGAAGAGTGAGAATTAGTAGCATGTTACTGGTGGTTTTTCCCAAATTGGGTTTCCACATTAAATCATTATGTCAAATGTGTTATTGAATTTATTATGTTTCATGCTTACATTTCTACAAAGTTGATTTGATAGTAACCTACAAGTCTAAATGATTATATGGTCTAATGGATACATGCATGATGAAAATGATTTATGGATATGGGTTCACTAAGTTGTGAAAAGTTTTATTTGTACATCTAGACCTTGGATGGCTAGTTCATCCCCCCTCTCAGTTATTCTAAAGAATTTCAACAATTTCATGGTTTAAAAAAATGTAACTTGTATAAAAATATTCGACTTGAGGGTTAAGTTCATAGATTATATGGGCTATGAAATAAGTGAAAATATAATTGAAGGGTATGAGAAGATCATACTAGAGCCTAAGAAGTAAAAAAATACTCTTAGATGGGGAACCTATGTAGAGACAATCATATAAGTAGAGAGAAAGCTCTACAACAAAGAAATAAAGAAAAATGTTGAAAAGAAGATTAAGACTATTCTCAAGGAACCTAGCATGACAAGGCGTGAATATGAAGAAGTGAATGATATAGCCTTGGAAATGAAGGCTAGGAGATAGACTGAGGTGTTTTTTGCCATACCTCCAGTAGTGGTAGGACCTTCTAAGGGAGCCACCATCATAGAGTCACCTTTGTAGATACCTATTGTACCCTATGTCATTGTTGCACAAGTGAAACCCAAACAAGTTAAAAGGAAGAAGCCTAAAGAAGAAGTACATATTAATTAGGAGAAATCCACTACTCCTCCAAGCATGAGAAAACCAAAGAGACCCACCAAGTTTAAGTTTAAGCCTATAGAGTTCTTAAGAAGGAAGAGAGTCAAGTAGTAGGCAAGTGCACTTGGTAAGAGAAGAAAATCTCTTAAAGTTGTTGAAACAAAATCAGAGGAATTAGAGGATAATCCTACGGAGAAGGTGGTAGGTGAAGCCAAAAATTTGGTAGGAAAGAAGGTTTGGAAACCTAAGGTAGAAAACTTAAATGTACAAATTATTGATAGTAATAATTTTGTTATGTTGAATAAGTATTATAGTATGTATAGAAATATGGATAGATTACAATTAGAGAATGTATTTGTGAGAAACATGATTTTGAAGAATAAAAGGTTTGAAGATGTACAAAGACATATACCAGAAAACTTGTCTAAAAGATTGATAAATAGAAGAAGAATATTTATAGATGGAGATAAGAAATTTAGGTTATTAATATAATAAAAAATATTTGTGAAGTTAACACAAATAATGACATAAATAATATACTAAAGGGAATTGAACCCTTATTAAGGAATAAAAGGAGAGCAATTATTTTTATGGGACGTAACTATGAAGAGGTTAACAAGGAAACTAAGGAAGCTATCATCGAGTACATGACCTCTATGCCTAAGGTCATAGAACATAGCACAAAGAAAAGGGTAGTAATCCTTATGACAGTTGAACAGACTACTTCAGCAATAAAAAACACAAAGATGGAAGATCTATCTTTGTAGATCTAAATTGGGCCTAACACCATGCAAATTGGTGCAACAAAATAATATAATATGTTGTAGAGAATCCTTACAAAGATCTTGGGCCAAAAATTGTTAGCAACATTGTTGATTATATTAGCTTTGATGAAGAAAAAGAGAAAAGAAAAAGTGAAGTTGAAGAAAAGGAAAGAAAAGAAGAGGAAAGTCAAAAGAAAAAGAGAGAAGAGGAAAGAAAGAAGAAAGAAGAAGAAGAGAAAAAGAGAAGAGAAGAGAAGAGGAAGAAAATAAAGGCAAGGAAGAGGCATAAAAGAAGAAAAAAGAGAAGGAAGAGAGAAGAAGAAAAGAAGAGGAAAAAATAAAGAGAAGAAAGGAAAAGGAAAGAAGAGGTAGAAAAGAATAAAAGAGAAGAAGAAGAAAATAAGAAGAGAGAAGAGGAAGAAAAGAGAACGAAGGAAGAAGAAGAGAAAAAGAGAAAAGAGGAAGAAGAAAATATAGAAGAAGAGGAACAAAGAAAGAAGGGAAAAGTAGGTGCACCTTGCACTGCTATCACCCTTGTAACATTCACCTGCTCAGATGATGATGATCAATCACAATTAATATCATCACTTAGAAAAATTATCAACAAGAAAAAATAGGTAAAGAGTTTGTAGAAAACTCTCATGGAAGTAATTGAGAAGATACAAGGAGATTTGATTGTGAAGTCAATTGATTCTGACCCTAAAGATAGGGAAAAAGTTGTAATTCAAGCATTTGATGTTGAATTCACTAGTTTGTCAGAAGTTGTAGTAGCACAAGATTAGGCCAAGCATGATGCATAAATGTTTGACACTATCTTTTAGAATATCAAAAATGATTAATGGCTATTCGTACTTTTCTCAAGACATTAAAGAAATTTGAGCTTGAAGTCAAAACCTTGTATGAAAAGTGTGCAATGTATTTCATTTTCACAAAAGACATTGAGGATGAACTCAAGAAGAAAAATATAGAAGTAAAAGAACTCGCATATCAAGTATGTCAACGTAGTGTAATGATTGAAATAATTGAAGTATAGGTTAGAAGGGATATTATGACATAAGTATTTTGGAAGACAAAAAGACAAGGATTACAAATAAGTTCTTGCTTCTAAGAGAACACCTATCAGTGAAGTTGAGCACAATTGAATGTCAGTTGGAAGAATGTATGTCATCCAAGACATCCTTTGCCATATTTATCTACTTAGATTTGAATGAGGTGGAGATTAAATCCTATGAATTATGCAATCTCCTTAGCATCTCAAAAGGAGTAAAGGATTCATGGGAGAAGAAAATGAAGAGTCTGACAGTCAGCTTTGGATATTGTATTTCTTGCCTCTTAGCTTAGTAGGGAGGTAATGAACTATTTTTTTTTTACATGTAAATAAGTTTTCACACCTTTGTCATTGATGTCAAAGGGGGAGAACTATACAGGAAAATAATATAATAAAAGGGGGAGTAGTAGTATTAGGTGGTATAAGATAAAGATGGTAATATGTAATCATCCATAATTTTGAAATTTTAAAATTTTGTAAGGCCAACTTTGAGAAGATTTTGTAAGTAACATTTTGGGAACTTAGCCAATTTTCCCATTTATTGCCATCAACGTAAAAGGGGGATAGTTTTGAAAATACAGATAAGTTATTAAGGTTAAGGGTTGTCATTTATGACAACATAGAATTCTAGAATAGAAGATAGAACATACAACTAAAGAACCCATGATTAGAGACAAAACAAAATTCTAAGTGTTGGACAATTTTGATATCAGTTTAGAGGAAACTTTAGTATTGCAATGTCTATAATGGTAATCAACATGTTTAGTTAAGGAAAGTTAGACTAGAGTATCATGATGGCATACCTAAGTGTGTAGATTAGTACGGTTAGTATGGATGAAGTTACAACTAAAATGCCAGTAAAGACAAAGAACTAGATAGAATAGAGAACATTAGAAAAGGGTTAATAACTAGTCAATGAACTATTTTGGTCATGAAATAATTACTTAATTATTTAGGGATTATATCCTAGATGTTTACCCTACCTTAGCATGATGTGTGAAAGCATCAAGCCGACTGCACTAGAGTTTTGTGAAAGAAAAGAGTATAAATAAATAGATCACTACTTATGAAGTATGTGAAAGTAATGTGTATAATGTGTTATGCAAATGATAAGTACATTGTGTATATGAAAATTAAGATGCTGACATGAAAACTTATATGAGAGACCCATGATGTGAATTCTAATGTAAGATCAGAGATATGTGAAGTATAATAGACAACAAATAAGATGTTATTGTATCTATCTTGTTTTGTTTAAGGCATTGAATTGTAAAACTGCATGTTTGGGCAGTGTAATCTTCTTGCACACATATGTATTTGTAACACCAAATCCTAATAGGGTTGAAGAAAATCCTAATGAGGTTGAGGCTTTTAATAGAGCATAGTCCTCTAAAAATGACTGAGAGACTATATTTAATTTATAGACTCCTAATAGGGTTAATATGCTTAAAAATACTCTTTTTTTTAGTGGATCATTCTATGGGTGACATCCCCTCAGGGTATTCCCTTAGGCCAAGGTTTTCCTAGATAAAAAAAATATGGTGTTATGAGTTCTCCTTATGTATGGATTTATTTACTATTCAACATTATTGGTTTACTTTCATATGCATGTTGTAAAGTAATTAATAATATCTAGTTGTGGGAAAAAGTTTGTAGAATACTGGTTCACCCCCACCTCTTAGTATTATCTATTTCTGACAGGTCACATTTAATAGTGTTTTTTGTAACCTTTAATAGGGTTGGCTCCTAATAGAGCTTACTTTAGAAGAGTGAACTATTGGTGACATGTTACTGGTGGTTTTCCCAAATTGGGTTTCCACATTAAATCCTAGCATCAAACTTGTGTGGAATTTGTTAGAATTCTTTAGAATAACTGAGAGGGGGGGTGAATCAGTTATTCAAGGTCCAAATGCCCTAATAAAACTTTTTCTCAAAATTATAGTGAGCCCATAAAATTTTCATCCATCCAAGCTTAAAACAATCATCCTTAGAAAATTACAGTAAATCAACATGCAGAGATAAAACATGCAAGATCAACACATGACACGATGATTGATGTGGAAACCCAATTTGGGAAAAACCACTAGTAACATGCTACTTGATTCTCACTCTTCTAAAGTGATGTCCTGTTAAAAGCCTACCTTGTTAAAGGCTTACAACACACTGTTAAATGCGACCTTGTTAGAGGATTTCACCAAACTATTAGGAATGGGCCTAGTCAAAGGACTTTAGAACATTCACTTGGAATGTCACTCTATTAAAGGATTTACCTCATGGCTATTAAACCAACCTAAGTCCATAGGATTTAAACTAATTGTTACAATTGCTAGAGAGTAATGATAATGGCTTTTTGATCTGATATGACTTACAACATACTTTGCAAATTTTAGATCACACTTTCAGTTCAATCCTTTTGCTTGGCTTTAATCACTTCAGCTCTGACTGCTTGTCTTCCTCTCAAGCTTTGTCTCCTTAAGTCTTCTTACTCATCATACCAATGCATCCATATCTGGGGTCTTCTTATTAAAACAAAGTAACTATGCTCTCTTTCTCCTTAGCACCTCCTTCAGCACTTTATGCTTTCATGCTACCGCCTCTCTCTCTTTTCTTCATGACCTTATGATTCCTTAAATAGAAATTTGGTTTTCCTTTTCCGCTCAATTCTCCATCTCCAATTTTAGGTTTTAAAAATGGATTAGGTAGGATATAATGTATCTACTCTATATCTTTCTCTTATCTAGAAACTTTGTCTAGAGTCCAGTTATATTCTCCAAAAATGTTTTACATGGTGTTCTGTGCCACCAACTCATCATTCTTATCTTCCATTTAATTCACAAACTTCTAGATAACAACCTTGTCCGCTTAGATCTGGCGAATCTTTGATTTTCAAAATAATGCAACAACTCGACACTATTGGTTTACTGATGCTCGACACTTCTGTGTTGCTCAGCACTATTGGTTTACTGGTGCTCAACACCTGGTTCTACTTAGCACTTGGTTCTACTCGACACTTGGTTCTGCTTGGCACTTGGTTCTGCTCGACACTTGTATTTGCTTGGCACTTGGTTCTGCTTGGCACTTGTATTTGCTCAGCACTTATATCTGCTCGGCACTTGTATCTGCTTGGCACTTGTCTCTGCTCGGCACTTGTATCTGCTTGGCACTTATATTTGCTCGACACTTGTATTTTCTCAGCAACTAAAGTTGAACTTGCTCGGCTTCAACTAGGAATCTGTTCAACACCTACTAGCTTGCTCGGATCCCTCTCTCTAATGAACTTAGTTGGGCTTTACAAAAGATTTAGCTAAAACCTTACGTCTTTGACATGTTTCAGTGTGCCCATTCTTTGTGTCTTATAGCATGTCATCAATACACTTTTTCATCAATGGCTTAGCTGATCCTTGTACTTCATTACAACATCATAACTTCAACCTTTCTCTAGGTGTTCTAGTTAGATCTTATTGATTGCCTCCTCCTTGTCAATCAACAAATTGATAGTATTTGGATCACTAAAGCAATTGTCATTCCTGCAAGTATCAAGTTTGACATCAATGAAAAAATAGTGATTGAGAACATTCTTTTACCAGTTTTGTATACAATTTCCCTCATGATCTTTTCAATCATTTCCAACAGAATTATTTGTGGTGATTTACTATTAATGATTACATTATGAAAGTTTGTTATATTTAAGACAATTAACTACTATTTTATGTTACTAAAAGTTTACTATAAGAAGTTGAGCTATCAAATGTTAAGATTTGAAGTTGTTTAAATGATTTTTTATTCAATTGGTAAATATGGACTTTAGATAACTGATTCACTCCCCCTCTCTGAGTTATTCTAAACATTCTAACAATTACATCTCTTTTTGCGCAAACCTATTCATTATGAGGAAGATTTCCAGATATTCAATCATTTAAAACAATTGAATTGGAAGAACAAATGGTTATGGTTAAGAGGTTCATAGGAACTCAAGCTTATTTATAGGCAATTGAAATTTTTTCTTTGTCATTTCTCATCTCGTCTTTGGTAGTCACTAGTTAGGTAGTGGTATTAATCAATAAATTCTTGACTTGATTAGTTAATTGGTTTGGTAGTAAGTGATCATGAAGTAGTTTAATTTGTAGTGAAATAGTCTAGTTTAGCTCATTTACTAGTAGTTAATTATTTCCTCCTATTTTTCATTGAGATGGAGAGTCCAATTTGTCTCACATGCAAATTGGAAGAGGTAAAAAATACCTTTTTAGGTGTCATCCCTGATGAAAACCTCTAGAAAATTTATAATAAGGTTGGGCCTTTCATATTTCATGTTGTGAAAATGTTGCTTGGCTGTGAATTTCTAGAAAATGTTAAGAGGTGTCATGTCAATGCAAAGATTACCTCTTATTTTTTAGCCCCTCTCCTTGACCTCAGAGGAAAAAGGGTTGACATTGTGATGGTATTAAGGAAGAACTTTAAAGAACACTACTTGAGCAACAACGTTGAGGTTCTCATTCATGTAGAATTAGGGGTTGGGATCTATTATGCAAGTAAAATCCACAAACTTCTACAACATGTCAAGAATATGGCCATGAAACTATTTTTGTTTGGCCTTCATGCTGGGAAATTGAAGTTCCATATGAAATGGGCATGAATTCATAGGGATTTTCTTTGAAAATGGTCTTATCTGGATGAAGTGGGGAGCAAAAATTGGCTTCAAGAATTCATAGGCATAAACACATATGATGATTTCTTAATAGAAGGGGAAAATCACTAGGGTTTTCATAGGGATTGCCACCCCTATTGACATTTTTGTTTGGTTTCTATTTTTTTAAAATATCAAATGACAATCATTGTATATACATTTACCTATACATTATAATTTTCAAAAAAAATCAATGGAAATTTTGTAGTTCCATTTAAAATTGTGTTTTATTGTTTTGTTGACTTCTTTAATGGTTTGACTTTTTTGAAAATTTCCTATAAATTTGTAAGAAACATAATATACCATTTAACATTGAATTAAAATTGAAAGATCAAGGTAATTAACATTTATTTAAAACATGAATCATTGAATTCACATTATAATTAGTTTATTATAATATCAATGAGGTTGGACAACAATTAGATCACCTTAGATCAATGATGATAGTTGCATTTCAAACTAGGGGGGAAATACATAACTAGATTCTAAAAACACTTCTAGAACATTTGCAAGCATCCCCCATCACTAACTGGTAATGATGATTACTTGTAAGAAATCAAAATGATCACCGTTTGTTGAACTTTGATAAATGAACTAAGATAAAAATCAGGAAATAGAATTATTATTATGAAGCAAAGTTTCCAAGTAGTAAGTACCAAGCAATTACATGAGCCATGACACTTGTTAATATTCATAACAGATTTGATCCCTCTTATGAATACATTTTTAATTTTATAATTATTCATAACTTAATAATTATAATTATATTAAATTTAAATTTAACATGAAAACCATTAGACCACAATAAATCAACGACATATAGTGTATTCTAGGAAGTTGGGAAAAATAAACTTGAATTTTACAATAATATTCTAGAAATGTCACATGTATACAATGTACCAAAAAGTGGACACTGACTACTACAAACCACAATTCGAACAATTGTTATATTTCATTGATGTTAAAATAGTTGGTGAGATAGTTTCTACCTAATTAGATTGCCATATCAAGCTAATTGATGAATATTATTTGAGAAGAAGAGATAATAGGAAGACCAAATGGAAAGGTTGAGTTATGTGGAACTACAATGGGTACTTCATTAGTTGAACCTTGACAAGATATTGTGTTGTTTATTCATTACACTAATTGAATAAGATAATTGAATTGAAGCCTAGTTCAGATGATTAATGAAGAATAAAATTCATAGGTTTAACCAAGCTTTAGAGAAGAATATTAAGGAACTTATAGTTGAAGTCGAGCTATGCTAGTGTCGACTGAGCGAATAGTAGAAGTTGAGAAAATATAGTGTCAACTAAGAACCAATAAAGAATGAGTGTTAGCAAAGATAAACTTAGAGAAGATAGTATAAGTTGAGAAAGACAATTGGTATCAATTTAGTGATGACCAAGGCTAAGGAACACAATTTTGGCAAAGTGTCAACATTTGTTATTTTGTGAAGGAATTGAGATTCCCAACTAATAGCTGAATTTTTGGATTGTTAAAAATGCATGAAGGAAAGTATTGATGAGTTGGACCACTTAATGAAAGAGAAACCATGTTTGAGCATTTCTAGGCATTAATTCAAAGAGAAGTTTTGAGAACTACCTAGAAGGAGAAGGAGGAAATGAAATGATGGAAGGATTTGATGAATTTTACCTAATCCTAAGATTAATGGTGATGTTTAAGCATAAAAAGATCAAGCTACCTATTTAATGAGACAAAAGGATTAACACAAAGAGGTTAGTAGTTGCTAATTTTATTGATTGATGAACTTGAGAAGTAGGCTATGAAGGAGCAGAGAAGAGGTGGAAGGATTTTCCAAGAAAATTAGAGAAAGTGATGGAGACATGAATGGAGTTTAGTCAATAAGTTAGTAGATGAGCTACATTGTGATCTATAGTTTCAATGTGAGTTGTATTTATTATATAAACTTGTAATTACTTTCTAAGCATTGTATCAATTAAAATACTTTGTGCAAGTGTTCCAAGGGGTGCTTGCACTATTGCTCAAGAGACCTAGCTTTTCTCTTCTAGGAACCTAGTCCACCTAGGTCCATGATTGGCTTAGGTGATTAAATAACACCAATCCAAGCTCTACTCCAAGAATTTGATCCTTTGTGATTACCCTCAGAAAACTAACACACCAGATTAGTACTCTTCTCCACACACACTTAGAGAGATCTAAGTGCAACCTTATCACAAACTTCATCCTTCATTGTAGGGTAATACATCAACATGATATCACTCAATTCTCTTGCATTCATTTCCATTTGGAAATATCTTTAGACCTTCTTCATTAATGATTTCAAGTTTTTGTCTCTAAGAAGCCTAATTAGGCTTAGTTCGAATTAGCCCTTGGAATTGACTAATTCATCTTTCTTGCAAGAAATATCCAAACAACCTAGTAATAAAATTACAGATTAAAGAACCATTTTTTATTTTCTAAAGGATATTTTAGGTCTTAGACTCCTAAGTTGTCCATACAAGTCATTCCTATTATGTAGGTCAAATATGACTAAAAGGCATATTTCCTAGGACTAGGCTACAAACTTGTTTGGAAACTTGCCTAAATAGATTGGTAAGACCTCAATCTCTAGCATATACCAAGATATTATGATCCCATTCCTATAACTATACTTTTTCCATACAACACTTCCATTCCTTGCGCTTAACCATTTGTTTCAGCATTATCAAACCTCTAACTGGGTATTCCTAGCTCACCTAGGGCTTGAGTTTTAAAATAGTAACTTGACTTCCCTAGACTCCTACACTGATATAAATAATTCAAAATGGCTCCACTCTAAGATTCATCCACATTTACAATGTTTCAAGGGTTTAACCTTAAGTGGGAGCCATGTAAGAAACACCTATCTTCGAATAACTAGCACACCATCAAAACTAAACTAATTTTCCCCTAGCTATAAGATTAACTCAAATCAACTTGCATACTAAATGAAAAAGTCTTTACATTAACCTAGATCACTATAAATTCATCAAATCAATTCTCGCAATCCATATAACTCCATACAAGATGAAAATTCTTGGTTTGCACACTAATCACAGTCATAGTCACTATTGTATTCACAAAAAGTTCTTACAATCCAACCTCCCAACTCGAGATTGAGACTTCAATAAGTGGTAGTTGTGTTCCCTTGTTTTTAGGCCATCTTAGTGTATTTGAAACTCCTCATACTTAGGGGATCCAAGGTAGCCAATTTGCATGCAACATTTGCAATAAATTGTAAATGTTGTCATGACAACATTTTAACAACGTTTGGCATCTTTCCACTTATCCCATGATCCTTGTTTCTAGGACCTCTAACCCCTCTAGGTCAATGCATAAGAAACATAAATGAACTTAAACCATATTTTCCACCTATCTTATGTGTTAGGATACATTTGAAGACTCCAACTCACCTTTTCCCCTACATTCTTAAGAAATTGAAATAACAACTAACAAAGGCTATTTGTGTGACCTTAGTCCTAATGAATAACTCACCTATCCAACAATACAAATAAACTTCTATGGTCTAAAAGAAAACTAACCTATGCTCTTGACTTGGCTAGAGTTAAGTACATACCAAAAATATTTCAAACAATGGAGGTTTCCTAGGTGTGCTCCTCCAGCATTGTCCCCAAAATGAAAAAATCAATCCACCCTTGAATTCAGGATATTTCTATCAATCCCCAAGTTCTTGAACTCTTACTCATTTATCCATATTGCATCAACATCTATTTGTCCATGCTTTTTTATCAAGTGTTCCTTGTAATCCTTTGTTCTAGTGTTTTTATAGACTTTCGTGTCTAGTATGCTATCTAATCCTATAACATTAACAGTAGGTAATTGGAGATCCTCTACATCCTTGACTATCTCATGAAGAGTATGATCCACTTATTGTTGTGGTCCCTTATAATGGACCATTTCTACAATGTTGAAGATTGGTGAAAGCTCACTATCCTTTGGTAGTTCAACCTTGAATGAATTCTCACCATACTTGCCAATATAGGATAGGGTCATATTCTCTTCATCTATAGCTTTTGAGGGACTCCCTTCTTCAGTCTTTTCTTGTTAAGGTGCACCATGACTAAGTCATGAATATTAAACTCAACTACTCTTCTACTTCCATCCACCTTTGCTTTATGTTTCATGACATTTTTTATCAATGTTTTCCTTACTGTCTTATGAACCTCTTTCATGGCATATGAAAAACCATCAGCATACCCACTTTCCTTCACTCCATCTTTCAAATCTCTCAACTCATAGGCACCCCTAGTATTTAGTCCATAAACTCACTCAAATGGACTCTTCCTTGTAGATCTATTTATGGTGTCATTGTAGGCATATTCAGCTTGTCCAGTCAATTGATCACATTGTTGTTAATACTCCTTAGTCAAAAATCTTAGAAGATTCCCAAGGCTCCTATTAACAACTTCAATTTGACCATCAGTTTGGGGGTGATAAGCTGATCTAAAGGACAAGTTTGTGCCAAATCTTTTCCAAAGAGTCTTCCAAAAATGACTCATAAACTTAGTGTCCCTATTAGACACAATGTTTATAGGTAACCTATGGATTCTCATAATTTCTTTGAAGAATAGAGAGGCTATATGAGTGGCATCACTAATGGTCTTGCATGGCACAAAGTGAACCATTTTGCTAAACCTATCTACATCCACATACACACTACCCATGCCTCCTCTTGTCTTGGGTAACCCAACTACACAATCCATGCTTAAACATTCTCATGGCCTAGTAGGGATTGGTAGTGGTTGGTAAAGATTAGTATTTATAGAAGTTTCCTCAGCTTTTTTATAGATGACACAACTTTCCACATACCTCCTAACATCAAGATTCATTCTAAGCCAATACTAAAACCTTGAAACTAGGTATTGAGTCTTAGTGATCCTAAAATGACCACTCAAGGCTCCATTATTATTTTCTTGTATCAAATTCTCTCTAATAGAGCCTCTAGGAACACACAACTAATTCCCTTTGAAAAAATAAAATCACTTTGCCGAGTATATTCAACATACCTACTATGAAAATTATTCTTGTATATTGAAATGTCCCTTTACTGATTTTTTATGATATTTCCAGCCTCAAATCTGAACTTTAAAATCAAACAACCAATATAACAAAGATCTGCCAATTTCCCAATAAAACCCAAATCGGGTATGTCCAAATTAGTGCCAAAAACTTCACAACTTCACAAATTATTAATAAATCTGAAAATGGATATTTTTACAGAGATTTCAGCAGCATAACAGCCTACAAAATGACATTTCCATATTTTTATAGCCCTTACACAACAGATCACAAATGTAGGGCAAAACTATGCTCAATCGGGCTCCCGAAATTAACACAAAAAATGCCCGGAACACCACAAAACACTCATAAATTATCTCAGAAGTTTAATCACAACCCAATACATATATTCAGCTCTATTTTAACATCATAAAGTCTGAAATACAACAGCAAACCAAACTGATATGAAACACTCAACTGAAAACCCAAATTCAAACCAAAAACAACCCCGAAAACACCCAAATCGGCACTATTCAGCACAAGGGCAAACTCTGTATGAGCATGCACATGGAATGGCTTAAAACTCCCGTCCTTAGCCTTCCTGGAAACCTGCAAACTCCCATTCTTGGGTCTCCTTCTCCACAGGTTTGGCAGCCTCTGAAGAACAACAAGAAAATTATCAAGAATCAAGATGTAGAATGAGCCCAAAATGCCTCCAAACCACTTTTAAAGAGGGCATAACCCTAACTCACATCCAAGAGGGGTTAATAAAATATAATTTAAGAATAATTTTTATTTATTAGTCCATTGGTTTCCAAAGATTAACCCTTTTTTCCAAAATTTCACCTTTTTGGAGCCTGCCTGCCTTAACAAAGTTTATTTTTTTTTAATTATTTGAATAGGGGACATGACAAGTCCTCCCCTCCCAAATATTGCTTGTCCTCAAGCAATGAAGGTTGGAATTTTCAAGAATATGTTCTCCTTCCCAAGTTGCATCCTCTAGTGGTAATCCTTTCCATTTGACCAAATGCTCTGTGATGCTCCTATTTCTCAACCTTTTCTCTCTTGTATCCAAAATCTCTTCTGGTATCAAAACTAATTTCCCTTCATCATCAAGAGGTGGTAATTCTGTAGATACTATGGTTTGCTGGCCTAGAACCTTCTTTAAGCAAGATACATGAAAAATATTATGTATTTTGCTGTTTGGTGGGAGCTCTAATTCATAAGCTACCTCTCCTACCTTCTTGATGATTTTATAAGGCCCATAGAACCTTGGCTTGAGTTTCTCTGCCCCACTTCTCTTCAAGGTGCTTTGCTTATATGGCTGCAACCTCACAAATACCAAATCTCCCACCTCAAAAGATCTTTCAATCCTTTTCCTGTCAGCATATATCTTTTGTTGGTTTTGTGCATGTTGTAGATTATCCTTGAGGGACCTTATTATGTCTTGGCTTTGCTTGATGAAATCACTTGCTGCGGGTACTCTGCTATCGGAAAGTATTAGATCAACAAAGGAAAGGGCATCATAACCATAAAGAGCATGAAAAGGAGGCATACCAATAGACATGTGATGAGATGTATTGTAACAATACTCCCCTAGGTGTAACCATTTCACCCAAGCATGTTGTTGATTTGAAACATAGTTCCTCAAATATCCTTCTATCCATTTATTAACTATCTCTGTTTGTCCATCTGTTTGAGGGTGATAGCTAGTACTGGGAGTGAGTTCAGTTCCTGCCAAATGAAAGAGCTCCTTCCAAAAAGAGCTGAGGAATCTACTGTCCCGGTCACTAACAATGTTTCTAGGCAAACCATGTAATCTAAAAATTTCCTTGAAGAACAATTCGGCCACTTGTGATGCCTTGAAATCAGATGTGATAGGAAAGAAATGTGCATACTTAGTTAGTCTATCTACCACCACATATATGCAATCCTTACCTTGAACTTTGGGCAACCCAGTGATGAAATCCATGGAAATACTTTCCCATTTTTGTTCAGGAATAGGAAGTGGCTGCAACAACCCTGCAGGAAAATTTTGCTCACTTGCTTTGTTGGCATACCATACATTCCTTAATGTGTTTAAGGACATCCTCCTTCATACCCTTCCATGAAAACCGCTCTCGAATTTGCCTGTATGTCTTGAAGTATCCCTGGTGACCAGCCAAAGGTGTGTCATGAAAGGCCCTCAATATCCTCTCCTTAGTTTTTGACCCTGTCACTAAGAAGATCCTGTTCTTGTAATAAATCAATTCATCAACAACCTTGTACCTGTTATCATCCACTAACTTATCCAAAATCTTGGTGGCAAATGAATCTTTAGCATACTCTAAAATTATGGAGACTTTCCAATCAGCAGAGATAGATGATAAGGAACACAAAGTGGGCTTTCTTGAGAGAGCATCAGCAACCACATTATTCTTTCCTTTCATGTATTCAATATCAAAATCATAAGCTTGCAATTTGCTTACCCATTTTTGTTGACGATCATTCAAATCCCTTTGGTTCAAGAAGAACCTGAGGCTATTATGGTCTGTCTTTACAATGAATCTCCCACATACCAAATATTGTCTAAACTTATGAAGTGCATGCATGATTGCCAACATTTCCTTATCATAGATGGAGTACCCTTTCTCTGATTGATTTAATTTTCGACTCTCAAATGCTATTGGATGTCCCCTTTGAGTTAGGACAGCCCCTATACCTTCTCCCGAAGCATCACATTCAACAACAAAAGGTAAAGAGAAATCTGGAATTGCAAGCACAGGGCATGAACTCATTACCTCCTTAAGCTTATCAAATGTTTTTTGTGCCTCTTCTGTCCAAACAAAAGCTCCTTTCTTTGTCAAATCAGTCAAGGGGGCAGCAAGCTGAGAAAATCCCTTGGCAAATCTCCTATAGTAGCTACACAACCCGAAGAAACCTCTCAACTGTGTAAGATTAGTGGGTGGAGGCCAATCCAAAATTGCTTGGATTTTTTGTTGATCAACCTGTACTCCTTTAGAGCTTATAATATGTCCCAAATATAGGATCTCTGTCAAACCAAACTCACATTTAGATAGCTTAGCATAGAAGGATTGCTGCTCCAAGATTCCCAAAACAGTGTCTATGTGCTTTAGATGCTCTTCCCATGTTTTACTGTATATCAAGATATCATCAAAAAATACCAAAACAAATTTTCGAAGATGCTGACTGAATACCTTATTCATACAAGATTGGAATGTTGCTGGTGCATTAGTGAGTCCAAATGGCATAACAAGAAATTCAAAGTGCCCATAGTGACATCTGAAAGCAGTCTTTTCCACATCTTCACTCCTCATTTGGATTTGATGGTAGCCTGATCTTAAGTCAATTTTTGAGAAGTATACAGCACCATGTAACTCATCAATGAGCTCATCTATGCGTGGTATGGGATACCTATTTTTTATGGTCTTCTTGTTTAGAGCCCTGTAGTCTATACACATTCTCATTGTACCATCCTTTTTCTTGACAAGTACCACAGATGATGCAAATGGACTAGAGCTAGGCCTTATGAATCCCATGTCTAGGAGTTCTTTAATAGTTTTTTCAATTTCTTCCTTATAACCTCTTGGATGGCGGTATGGGGTTGTTATAACTGGTTTGGCACCCTGTTCTAACTCTATAACATGCTCAAAACCTCTATCTGGTGGTAATCCTGGAGGCAAGTCATTGAAAACTATACTATGCTTATCAAGAATATTTTGAATTTCAAAATGGAAATTACCTTGATTCTTGGGAGAGCTTGTTGGTTGGATTATGACTCCTGCTGCCCATGTTACTTGTCCTCTTCGAAAAGTCCTCTCCATCCTCTTTGCAGAGACCGCCTTAGGTGCTCCATTCGATAACCCTCTCAATATGACTTCTTTCCCATTGGAATGAAATTTAAACTCCATAGTTTGATGGTTCATGTAATAGCCTCCGATAGAGTGCAACCATTGAACACCCAATACAAGATCTGTCTCCCCAATACCAACCACATAGAAGTCATCACATAACTCATAATCTCCTAAGGTCATCTTGAGTTGTTTCACCACCCGTGTGCAAGGCATAGTGAATCCATCAGCTACAGTAACATTGAATCCCTCAAAATCTTCTGCTTTAAGCCCTCTTTTCATGACAAATCCCTCATCAATAAAATTGTGAGTTGCCCCACTATCAAGAAGAACAGTCAACCTTTGCCCTGCTAGTACCCCTCGAATTTGGAAGGGATGGTATCTTGGGACTCCTGATAATGCTGCTAAAGTGCCATCCTTGCTGATTTCTTTTACTTTCTCTTCTTCTACCTCCTCTTTAGTATCATGAAATTCCTCATGCTCATCTGAATCAGATTCTGAAGCAACTTCAATATAGTGCACTTGACCTTTCCCCAAACATCTGTGTCCTGGAACCCATGGTTCTCTACAAGTAAAACAAAGCTTTTTCCTTCGTAATTCACTCCTAGTCTCTTCATCTACCTTCTTTTTTGCCACATTTGTCACATCTTTTGGTGGTAGTGTTGGGAAAATCTTTTTCTAAAAATTTTCCTTATGTTGCCAAAGATTTGGGGGTTTTTGATTAGTGACTGATTTCATAGGCACGCAAGTTTCAAGTTGCAAGCTTCTTTTGATAGCTTCCTGTAAGGTTGAGGGTGAGAAAGCCTTAACCAAACCCTTAACAAAATCTTCTAAACCATCAAGGAATTGATAAATGATCCTCTTTTCACTCATATCAGGTACCATAACAGCCACTTTTTGAAATTCTTCTATATACTCATTAACTGATTTGGTTTGCTTCAACTTTGACAATTCTTTAAAGTACTCTTCATCATCCTTGAGGTCAAATCTATCTATCACCCTTTGACTGAAATCTTCAAATGTAGTTACCTGATCGTGACCTTGAGTAGTCATTCCATGATACCACCAATCATAGGCTGCATCTTCCAAGTGTAGACTTGCAAATTGAATAGCATC
Organism: Cupressus sempervirens; assembly: GCA_028749045.1. Taxonomy (NCBI): domain Eukaryota; kingdom Viridiplantae; phylum Streptophyta; class Pinopsida; order Cupressales; family Cupressaceae; genus Cupressus; species Cupressus sempervirens. The sequence continues at coordinate 839,790,587 of CM053785.1, read as the reverse complement.
ACTCTCTTTCATGGGGTTAAGTGTGAAGAAAGTTTGTAATTTTTGTAGCCATGCTCTAGCTGAAATTTTATTTGTTCCATCAAAAGTAGGCGCTGTAAACTTGCTTATTTTATTTTTGAGCTCTCTTCCACTTGTGTCATGCTCCCTCCTATTCTCTTTCTTGGGCATCAAAGCGTTCATCATATCCACATATTCTCTAAAAGGAACTGAACTACGAAAGTCATCATCTAAGCCATTGTAAGTAGCTCTTAATGTAACCAAATTACCTGTAACCTCTTCCACTGGATTAATGGCTGGATTTGGTACTGGTGGCTCATCTGCAGGCAAGAAAATGGATTTGGTTGATTTAGATGGTGTGGATCTCCCATTTCTCGGCTCCTCTGAAGTGCTCCCTTTCTCATTAATAGATGCAATTCCTTGTAATTTTTCTGTCAATATTCGCAAAGCCTCTCTAGTTTCCGCCAAACCATCCACTGTTTGCTTCTGAGTATTTTGGATGTCTTGGAAGAATTTCTTTGCCATCTCATCTGGATCAGCCATACCTTTTTCTTCCTTGGATTTTGTACTTTTGCTTTCAACTGGGGCTTTGATCAAAATTTCTTTATTCTTTTCTCGCTGTAAATATCTTTTTTCTCTTTCACTTAGTTGCATGCAATCATAAAATATGACATGCAAGATCTGGGTAGTTATCAAAACTTGACATGCAAGATCTGGGTAGTTAAAACTGACATGCAACTTCTACAAACCCTCAGGCTGGCAAGATCACGACTCTGATACCACTGAAATGTCCCTTTACTGATTTTTTATGATATTTCCAGCCTCAAATCTGAACTTTAAAATCAAACAACCAATATAACAAAGATCTGCCAATTTCCCAATAAAACCCAAATCGGGTATGTCCAAATTAGTGCCAAAAACTTCACAACTTCACAAATTATTAATAAATCTGAAAATGGATATTTTTACAGAGATTTCAGCAGCATAACAGCCTACAAAATGACATTTCCATATTTTTATAGCCCTTACACAACAGATCACAAATATAGGGCAAAACTATGCTCAATCGGGCTCCCGAAATTAATACAAAAAATGCCCGGAACACCACAAAACACTCATAAATTATCTCAGAAGTTTAATCACAACCCAATACATATATTCAGCTCTATTTTAACATCATAAAGTCTGAAATACAACAGCAAACCAAACTGATATGAAACACTCAACTGAAAACCCAAATTCAAACCAAAAACAACCCCGAAAACACCCAAATCGGCACTATTCAGCACAAGGGCAAACTCTGTATGAGCATGCACATGGAATGGCTTCAAACTCCCATCCTTAGCCTTCCTGGAAACCTGCAAACTCCCGTTCTTGGGTCTCCTTCTCCACAGGTTTGGCAGCCTCTGAAGAACAACAAGAAAATTATCAAGAATCAAGATGTAGAATGAGCCCAAAATGCCTCCAAACCCCTTTTAAAGAGGGCATAACCCTAACTCACGTCCAAGAGGGGTTAATAAAATATAATTTAAGAATAATTTTTATTTATTAGTCCATTGGTTTCCAAAGATTAACCCTTTTTTCCAAAATTTCACCTTTTTGGAGCCTGCCTGCCTTAACAAAGTTTATTTATTTTTAATTATTTGAATAGGGGACATGACATATATAGAACATACCTTATATTTTTTTAGCAAAGTCCTCATCTTCTACATATAGGTCCTTGAAATGATCTATCTCCATGTTCTTCAACTAAATTTCTTGGAGTGTGAGTGCTCGTCTAGATAATGCATCTACCACCTTATTTAGAACACCCTTCTTGCGCTTGATATTGATGGTATATGCTTGTAGGTATTCAACCCACTTCATGTGCTTATGACTTAGCTTTTTTTGTTAATTCAAGAAACTAAGTGCTTGGTTGTCTAAATACATAATGAATTCCTTGGGGAGTAAATAATGACTCCACTTTCTTAGATCTTTGATGAATGCATACATTTCTAGGTCATAGGATGAGTGTTTCCTCTTAGCCTCTCAATATTTTAGAATGGAAAGCTACTAGTTTTCCCTCTTGGCTTAGAACATCTTGAATTGCTACATTGCTAGCATCACATTCAATAGTGAAAATATTTTCAAATCTTGGCAACACTAAAGGTGGTTGAGTAGCTATCTTCTATTTTAGTAACTCAAAGCTCTTGTTAGCATGCTCATTCTTAACAAACTTAGTTTTCATTCCTTGCTTGATAGTAACTAACATAGGAGCAAAAACTGCATTAAATTATCTTATGAATTTCCTATAGTATTGTGCAAGACCATGAAAAATTCTTATCTCTGTTGTTGACCTTGGAGTAGGACAATTCATGATAGCTTCCACTTTTCTTGTATCCATTTTTAGTTGACCATGTGCTAGAACAAACCCAAGGTATACTACCTCTATTTTGATGAACTAACACTTCTCCAAGTTTATCATCAACTTCTCCTCATGTAGCTTCTTGAAAACAATGTCAAGTTGTTCTAGGTGCTCACTCCTTGTCTTGCTATAGATTAGTATATCATCTTGATATACAAGTACAAACTTGCCTATGTAGTCCTTGAGAACTTCATTCACGAGTCTCATGAATGTAGAGGGGGTATTAGACAATCCAAATGGCATGACAAGCCATTCATATAGTCCTCCATTGGTCTTAAACTCTGTTTTCCACTCATCTCCTTTATGTATCCTTATTTGGTGATTACCACTCTTCAATTCTACTTGCTATAGTACTTGGCTTCACTTAGATAGTCCATTAGGTCTTCAATCCTCGGAATAGGGAACCTATGCCTAATGGTTATCCTATTTATGGCTCTTGAATCCATACAAAGCATCCAAGTTCCTCCTTTCTTTGGTGCAAGTATAGTAGGTATGACACATGGACTAATACTCTTCCTAATTAGGCCTTAGTTTAGGAGTTCTTGTATTTATTTTTTTATTTCCTAATTTTGCTGAGGAGTCATCTTGTAGGCTTCTTTTTTAGGTAGGACAGCTCCTAGGATAAGGTCTATCCTATTTCTTATGGCTCTTTTAGGGGGTAAGGTTGATGATTGTCCAGCACTTATGATACCTTTGTAAGATTGCAACATCCCTTGAATCTCCTTAGGTAACTCTACCCTCTTAAGTCTCCTTACCTTCATTTCCCTCCTTTGGTCTCAACATTAATGCAAAACCTACACCTTCACTTTCTTCCATGGTTTGTAAAAACTCCTTTTCACTTACCATGAGAATATTTGGACTAGTTATCTTTGCTTCAGCCTCTTCCAACAATGATTTTATCTTGAAAGTCACATTATCCTTTTTAAAAGTGTAGGATTTCTTTCCTCCATCATGGATAGCTTGGCAATCAAATTTCCATGGTCTATTTAGTAGAAAATGACATACATCTATAGGTAACACATTGCAATTTTTTTTATCCTTATACCCTCCAATTGAGAACTACTATGTTATGAGTACCCCCCGAGTCAATGATGACTCTACACACTTTACCCACCATTCTGCACTTTATCCTAAATAAAGATATTTGTCTTGGCTTCTCCTTCACTGGATATTTGATTAAAGTTCTCCTCATCATGAGGTTCTCTCCTTCTAAATTTAGTAGTACTTTAGAATTCTTATTTTCTGTGTTTGACTCATCTTCAACTAAGTTTGTCCTCTTGTCACCTCCTTATGCTGAACCACCTTTCTTTGGACATCTATAAGTAGGGTACCCCATTTGATTGTAATGGTAGCACTTCATATTGGCAAAGTATATGCCTCTTACTCCTTCTCCACCACTCCATCTAGAATTAGAGTTTCTTCTTCTACCACATCTACTTGTACTTCCTTCTTACTATTCACTAAATTTTACCTCACCTTGAGCCCTTGAATCTAAACTCTTTCCACCATAGCCACCTCTTTGACCTCTATTATCCTTTCTCTTAGCTTTACCTTTAGAGTTTTCTTGCTTCCTCTTGCTTTTATCTTCAATCTTAAAAGCCATTTGGTAACATTTTCTAATGGTTTTGAAATTTACTAAGCTCATCTCTTCTTGAATAGACCATTTGAGGCCATTCAATTACCTTGCAAGCTTAATGCTTTCCTCTTCAACTACCTTGGACCTCAAACACAATTTTTGAAACTCCTTGGTATATGTTTGGACATCCAAATATTTTTATCTAAGATTTTGTCTCCTCTATGAAGTTGAACTTCATAGTCATCAGGAAGGCAGGTCTGTTTCACCTTGGTAACCATGCCCTTCCATGTAACTATAGGACCTTTTCAATCCTTTTCTCTCTTAGTTTTCAAAAACTTCCACCAAGTAAGAGATGAACCTCTTAATCTAAACTTGGCCACCACAAATTTTTGTGCCTTAGAGATACCATCACATTCAAAATGGTTCTCAATGGTATCAATCTAGTCTACAACTGAATTTGGATCAATTTCTCCACTAAATAGTGGTACTCCTAGAGCTTTGCCACTCAATGCTTTTAATGCTTTTAAGAATGGATCTTTAGGAAGAATAGGGTTAAGGGTTGGTTCTTCTTCTTCCAAATCTAGTTCCTTCTCCCTTAATTCTTTTTCTTCCTTTAGGTTGATCTTCTCTTTGACCTTATCAACTTTGTCTTAGACTTCACCCAAGAGTTGCTCCATTTGAGCTAGTATTTTTCTTAGTGAATTGTTATCTTCTTCTTGTTCTTTAACCTTCTTGGCTAACCCAATGTTAGTCAACATGGTTATTTCATCTACTATTCCACTTGGTTTATTTTCTCCCACTAATTATATAGGCTACAACATCCACCACAAGTCTAATCAACTTGGGCTCTAATACCAATATGGTGAAAGTGTTCCAAGGGGTGCTTGCACTGGTCCTCAAGAGACTTACCTTGTTTCTTCTAGGCACCTAGTCCACCTAGGTCATTTATTTTCTTAGGTGATAAAATAACACCAATATAAACTCTTCTCCAAGAATTTGATCCTTAGTTCTTACCCTCAGAAGATTAACACACTAGTTTAGTACTCTTATCCACACACATAGAGAGATCTAAGTGCAACTTGCTCACAAACTTCATCCTTCAATGTAGGGTCATCCATCGACATAAGATCACTCCATTTTCATTCATTGATGTCCATTTGGAAATATTTTTAGACCTTCTTCCTTAGTGATTTTAGGTTTTTGTCTCTAAGAAGACTAATTAGGCCTAGTTCAAATTAGCCCTTGGAATTGACTAATTCCTCTTTCTTGCAAGAACTCTCCAAAAACCTGGTAAAAAAATTCCACATTCAAGCACCCTTTCAATTTTCTAAAGGATTCTATAGGTCTTAGAATCCTAAGTTGTCTGTACCTATGATTCCTATTATGCAGATCAGATAGGATTAAAAGGCCTATTTCCTAGGCCTAGGCTACAAACTTGTTTGGAAACTCAACTTAATGGATTGGTAAGACCTCAATCTCTAGGATATATTAAGATATTATATCTCTTTCCTAGAACTATATTTGTTCCATACAAAACTTCCATTCCTTCCACTTAACCATTTGTTTCAACAATGTCAAACCTCTAATCAAACATTCCTAGCTCACATAGGGCTTGAGTTTTAAAATAGTAGATTGAGTTCCCTAGACTTCTACCTCACCATACATCATTTAAAATTGCTCCACTCTAAGATTCATACACACTTACAAAGTTTCAAGGGTTGAATCTTAAGTGGGAGCCATGTAAGAAAATAAATATCTTCTAATAACCAACACACTATCAAAACTAAACTAATTTTCCTCAAGCTAAAAGATTAACTCAAATCAATTTTCTTACTAAATGAAAAAGTCTCCATGAACCTAGGATCACTATATGATCATCAAATTGAATTTCTCAATCCATATAACTCCACACAAGATGAAAATGCTCGGTCTTCACACTAATCATAGTCATAATCAGTATTGTATTCACAAAAAGTTCTTACAATCCAACCTTCCAACTTGAGATTAAGGCTTCAATAAGTAGTTCATGCCTCTTACCTAGTTTTTAGGTTATTGTAGTAGATCAAACACTCCTCATACTTAGGGGATCTAAGGTAACTAAGTTGCATGCAACATTTATAATAAATTGAAAATGTTGTCATGACAACTTTTTAACAACATTTGGAATCTTTGCACTTATGCCATAATCCTTGTTTCTATGATCTCTAACCCCTCTAGGTTGATGCATAAGAAACATCAATGACCTTAAAGAATATTTTCCTCCTATTTTATGTATTAGGACACATTTAAAGACTCCAACTCACATTTTCCCCTACACACTTAAGAAATTGAAATAACAACTAACAAAGGCTATTTGTGTGACCTTAGTCCTAATGACTAACTCACCTACCCAATAATGAAAATGAACTTCTAAGGTCTAAATGAAAACTAGCCTATGGTCTTGACTTGGATAGAGTCAATTACATGCCAATAATCTTTCAAACAATGGAGGTTTCCTGGGTGTGCTCCTGAATCAATCCTTAATTCAAGGTTCACCTAATAGTCATTTGTAAATCCTTTAATCAAGGTGACATTCTAATGGGATTTTCTTAAGTTCTCTAACAAGGCCACTCCTAAGAGAGTAATAAAATATTTTAATAGGGTCACACCTAATAGTGTGTATTTTAACCTCTAACAAGGTTGGCTTCTAATAGAGCTCACTTCATAAAAGTAAAAATTTGGTAGCATTTTACTGGAGGTTCTTCCCAAATTAGATTTTCACATTAAATACTAGTATTATACTTGTGTGAATATTGTTTGAGATGTGTAATTGTCCAATATTTTATATTCAGCAAGTAGGTTATTATTGGGATAGTCGACTACAAATTTATGTTATTGAATAGTTGATATAGAGACCAAGCTATTTAAAGAATATATCTTTGTTTTTTGGAGTATTCAAAAGTTCAATTGGTACATCTAGACCTGAGGATAACTGATTTAGCCCTCCCCCCCTTAGTCATTCTAAATAATTCTAACAATTGGTATTAGATCTTTGGTTCTTATGAAGACAATTTTGAAGGGACATAAATCTAAAGATCAAGACGTATAGAAAGGAGGTACCCAAGTTGAACTAGGAAATTTTTTGTACATGGAAAATCTTGATGAGGCTACATAGTTCTAGAATTTGAGATTCAATAATATACTACCTGGATCATGCATACTGTTGGTGTTTGAAACTACTAAGCAACAAAATGCTTAATATCACAGTGAAATGACTCACACAATCTAAGGGTTAGCCAATTCCCAGTAGCAATTATATGAATAAACCATTATGACCCAACTTCAACAAAACCAAAGGATGGTTTCCTACTCTTTAGGCTTTGCTAAACCAAGGTGGGTGTACCTAGGGAAGATTCAAATGCAAATTGTGGTATGAAATTACTTTAGTTTCATTCTAATGCTCATCTTTTACCCTCATGCACATACATAGTTTATCACTTTTCTCTAAAAGCTTCTCAAATTTATATACATCCCCTATCAACAGATCTGGTTATAAATCTCCTACAGTTTACAAGCATTTTTGAAATCAGTGGCTATCTAAGACTCAAAAAACTATATGCAAATGAGTGGTAACTAGAATTTGTAACTCTAAACAAAATGGAATGAAATGATTTTAATTTTTTATAAAAAATAATTGATATGCAACAGTAGAATTCACCCTTGCTTACTTCTGATTTATGAGACTAGTGCCTTATCCATTGGGCAGAGAATTAACTATTGGAGGGAGATCTAATTCAAATAACTTGTTAATGAATTAATCAGTTATAATCACCCAATTTTATTCTTATGAAATGTCCTTTCTATAAACTCATAAAACCTATTGATTCATTGAAGCATTTCTATAGTTCCTTGAATTAAAAGCAATAGTGATATCAGCATACAACCTATCCAGATTGCATTTAGCCAATTTAAACCTTATTTAAAATGACTTCAAAATATACAAACCCATAAAAAGGAGATATAAATTGATAACACAAATATACTATAAATACCCCTTTGTATTATCCTTTTAGATGACTAATACAATGACCAATACAAACCAATTAAAAATTGAGAATATATTGCTTTTTCTATCATTTCAATTTGTTATCAGAGAGTACAATTTGAAAGCAAACTCAAAACACCTGCATATTATTGGACTGACTAAATGTACTTTTCTTGAAAAACACAAAAATTCTACAAGTTTTGGACCATCACAATGCCTTGAAAAATCATTTATATAGCATGAGTTGCAACAAGCAAAGGGCAATTGTGATTTGACAAGTGTTCGAGAAATGAAACATCATACAAAAGACAAAAATGAACACAACAGAATGCCAAGCACATCAAATATTCTTTAGGTAGGCCCGTTCCTGTTACTATTATAAATCATCAACTTTTGATTTGTCTCTCACTATTCTGGATCTTCAGAATACATGGCTACCAAGCTGGCCAATGAAGGGTTATCTTGTGATGCCTCCAAATCAGTTTTTTCTTACGAGTTTTCACTGCTTTCACCTTGAGCAGGAAATATTACTTTTTCACCTTCTTCTTTCTTCATTTCTGGTGCTGATGTGTCAATGACCTACACCTCACCTTTTTGTTCCTCATCATCATCTTAACTGCCTTCTTCTAACTATTGGCATAAAGTTATTTTCCATTAGTGACAACACTCATCTCACAGTTCTAACTGAGCACCAAGTAATACAGTTCAGACCGAGTGATGGCAGCACAGTTCAAATCGAGCGTCGAAGATACACTCCAAACTGAATGTCGAAGACACAGTTCTAACCAAGTGAAGATGCACTAAGTGTTAACCGAGTGAAGATGCACTTAGTGTTAACCGAGTGAAGATGCACACAGTATTAACTGAGTAAGGAAGGACTCAATGATAACTGAGCTTAGGAGGTTAACGAAGAAGTTAGTTTCTACCGAGTGACACTATATCTACTGAGTCACCAACGGTTACCAAGTTTCAAGCAACGTTGTATGACTAGTATGAACCGAGCCCCTACCTCTACCGAGTGCATGATGATGCCGAGTAACGTAGTGAATGCTGTGTATCAGAAGGTCATCAAGTCTATTTGAAGAACCTAAGTTTATTTTACTATTTGGCTGACTCAGTTATATTTTTTTTACTTGTGTTTGGCCGACCTTGCATGAATAATTATTGGAATGGTATATATATGTAATTTATTATATCATTCAATATATAGATAAAAAGAAGATATACAAGATATAGAATATTGCACAAAAGAGAGACATAAGATATGATATGCAAATTCATCAGCAGTAAAGAATACTCAACAAGGTCTACAAGGAGCAGAAATGATTTCATCAATCACAGAAGGTGATCTACAATGAAGAATCTAGTCAAGTTGTAAGTTGATCTGTTGGTTCATCCTAATAGGTGAATCATTCTTGTCAATCCTTTAACAAGGTAGACTTAACTGTCTTTATTCAAATCTCCTAACAAAGTGCATAATTGCAAAGTATGTTTGTAAATCCTCTAACAGGGTGGATCTAGCAATCCTTTGTGCTCCTAACAGGGCAGATCACTAGAAGTGATCATTGTAAGCCTTAACCGGCCAACTTCATACTGCAATAACGAAGCTTTGTGGGTATCATCCCCACCCCAGTTTTACTTTCTATTTTGGAAGGTTTCTGGTTCATGAAATCTCTGTGCATATATGGTTTAAATGTTTAATAGTTCTTTTATGTAGTAGGCTAGATGAGTAAATGTTGCATATGGTTATTCTGAATTGACTTAAAAGTTTTATTATTACTGAGTCACCCCTCCCCTCTTAGTAACCTATTATATCTTGAATATTTCCAACAATTGGTATCAGAGCTTTTTGGTTCTCAGGACAAAGTTTGACAGCTTGAGCAAAGATCTAAGTTATGGAGATATTTAGACTGGAGAAAGTTATTGAAAATGAAAAGTTAGATCTAGAAATGGCCATGGTTCAAATCAAAGAAGCAAAGGAGCATCTTTCTCAATCCTTAAAAAGAAGAAAGGAACTTGCAAGACAAATGAATGACCATCACTATGTTGAAGAAAAGATTGAAGATTTGTTACCATCAAGTAGTTCAGAAGAAGCTGACAAGGAAATCAAAGAACTTCTAGAAAAGAATGGATCTCTACAAGAAGAGGTAAGAAAACTTAAAAGAGAGCAAGAAATACAGTCAATTAGGCTATGTGAAGTTTTGGAACAAAGAAACAAAGCACAAGAAGAATTGGAAGATAAAAGCCATAATCAATCCCATCAGCATGAAGACCTTATAGACCAACTCTCTAATGCAAATGAAGAAATTAGGATTCTCAAAGTACAAAATGAAAGTCTATAGAATGATTTAAGAACTGAGAGACAAATCAATGAAATCTTGGAAAATGATCTAATCTCTAAAAGGCAAGTCAATGAAAGAATGATGAAATCCCAAGCAGATATGAATCATTTAAATCAAGAAAATGAGGAAAATCTTTATAGACATAAAGGTAAAGCTAGTCTTGGATACAAGGAAGAAGGTGAATCCTCTAAACAAGGTGAACAAAGGAATCAAAAACCCACTTGTAATCACTATGGAAAGTTAGGTCATACATCAAACAAATGCTTGAGCAATGGAAAAGAAAAATTCAATGGTAAATGCTTCAATTGCAATCAACATGGTCACAAAGCAAATGAGTGCAAAGGAAAACCAAAATTTGAAGGCAACTGTAACAAATGCAAAAAACATGGTCATAAGGCATTCCAATGTAGATCCAAATCATTCAATCCAGCTAAAAAACTTGTCAAAGCCATATTTGGATGGGACTACAACACTTGGTGCAGATGTCACTATTGTGGAGGATATGGACATATTGGCATAAATTGTACAAGACATCACGTAAGGAAGAAGGACACTACTGTAAGGTGCTATACATGTACATAACTTGGTCATATAGCTAGAAATTGCATGAATATAGAAAGAATTGAAGATGAGAAGAAAATCAAAGCAGACAACATTCGAAAGCAAATGAAGGAATAGTGGATTCCAAAATCTACCGAACAAGATAAGTCAAGCAATGGCAATATCACTCAAGAAATGAGTGACTCTGCCATTTTCAATTAATATTCATAAAAGAAAGTATGGAACTACATCCTCCAAGAATTATCCTAAATAGTTCCACAAGAAGAAAGATGATCAAAATAGTATTCATATACACTTTGATCCTAGACTTAACTGAGTTCTCTCGGGTGCAATAAAGTTTCATTTACTGAGTTATATCAACCGAGCAAGGTCAGTTCATGACCTTACCGAGTTAGGTTGGTACATCAATGTTTTCTTTTGATCATCGAGTTGATAGTATCTACCGAGCAAGTGGATGAAAACCTGTCATTTCATCTACCGTCATACCAAGCATTTATGACAAATTTTTTTGTCAAAAAGGGCAAAATTTGATCTCATTCTTCACTATGAACTTTGAGCTAAGTTATCTTCTGCGATTCCAGAGCAAGCTTAAAGCAATTTTGAGCAAATTTTAAATGGCAAAGAATCTGTTCAAAATTTTTCTTCACTTACCGAGCAGCAATGGCATTCGAAAGTAGCAGCTCCAAGGCAAATAAAGGCTCAAAAATGTTGGTTAAAGGTGTGGAATGGAAGGCGCCAAACTTCAAATTGGCACCAACAATTGCAGAATCACTTGATCCTAATGGTGCTCAATCTCAAATTCCTCCAAAGGTACTCCTTATAAATGACATTCAATCTCATTTCAAATGTTCCATTCAAGAACTTGGAAACCTAGAAATTGATAATGCCCTAGGAGAAATGAGCGTAGATGGAAATTTGAAACCCGAGCATAAGCATCTTGAAACAAAAGGGTTAACCCACATTTCACATTTGCCAAGCAATTTTCAAGTTAAATGGGTTAGGTATGTACTCAGTCGGGTTCACAACGGGCAATTGTGGTTAGAGCAACTAGTGCTTATCACAAAGAAAATGATTAACAAGATTACTGGCCTTCCCATGTTGAGCAAAGCTAAGACTACCAAAACCCTAGGTTGGGAAGAATTGCAAAGGCTAACCCAAGCAAAATGGGATGGTAGAGGACTTAAGCTTAGTACAGTAGCTGACGCTGAATTAAGATTTGGTTTTCATTTCATTGCTCATAAAATTTACAGTTCAAACAATCCAAATAGTGTACCTTGTGAAGCAGTAGATTTAGCTTATAAGATAGTAAAGAAGAATGTTGAGTTTGATCTGTCTGAATTACTTTTGTGTCAATTTAATAAAAATATGGAAAGCATAAGGACTTCAAAGAACAACTCCTGCAAATTTGGTTCACTTTTGATCTATTTATTTTTCTATGTTCAAAAGTCTTTTCCATCAAAAGGATCAGTAGTATGGAGAAAAGATATTCTTGTTCTTTATCAAATAAATGAGTTCATTACAGTGTTAGGTGAAAATTTTGACAGTGTTTTGGATAATTACTTTGAAGATTTTAAGGAAAGAATGAACAATAGGTTCCAAATTCTACCTAAACTGGTTGAGGAATATAAAGAAGATGTATGCTTTATGGTAGATTGTGACAAAGTATACATACAGGCAGTCAGGCCCCAAGTTGCATGGGTGAAACCTCTTCCTTATGAGGTCAATATTGATGAAACCAGAGATATCATAAAAGCACTGGTGAATGAACCAATAGACCCAAAGCAACCAGTCTTTGGAACTTATGATGAAGCTAAGGCCATAATTGAGCTTCAAATCAAAATCCCTCAGGTCATTGGAAAAGGAAAGAGGAAGATTGCAAAGCTAAAAAAAAAACTTGGTCCTCTGATGATTACTGAAGGGAAAGGAGAAGATGATGAAGAAGAAGAGGAAATCGAGTCAGAAAAAGAAGAGGAGCCTCAATGGAAGAAAGGTAAGGTGATTATCACCAAACCTAAAAAGCAAGCTACTGTAGTATTCTTCAAGAGAACAAGATAGGGGAAAGGAACCTGTACTTTTCAAGCCTCCACTTACATTTGAGGCAAGGTTGAAGCAATTAGAAGAAGGTACTAGCTTCACAAACTTCAAAGCATTGAAGTTTGAGAAAAGAACAGAATAGGAGTAAATGCAGATTGAGGAACTGGTATTGAATAAAATGGGAAGATGGAAATACTCTCCAGACGAGATTGCCTCTCAGATCCCTAAAGAGCTATTGGAGAGGTTGCAACCAAGATGGGAAGTTGTAATCAAGACTATCAAGGATATCTTTGAGCAAACCCTGAAGAATCTCCTGCTGATTCTCACATATGCAAAAGTGAAGAAATCACTGAAAGATCATGAAGGTAATATGATAATTAGATTCCACACTTGTTTGATACTAATCAAAGACATTGAGCATGTTGTAAATGATGCAGAAAACATGTGGAAACATATCTATTATCTACATAAATCTAGTGAGGATATTGTTGAAATTAAGGACAATGACAATAGTGATGATGATGACATTGAAGATATTCTAGGGGATTTGCATTCAATGATGATAAATGTTGAGGAAGAATTCAAGGAAGATGAAATGGAGGAAGAAGAAGCTGAACAAGCTAAGGAGGAAGATGATCCTATAAAAATTGCAGCTGAAGTCATTGCATCTCTTCCTCACTCTCCACCTAAAGCAGCTACATCAACTGTGGAGATAGCTTCTACTAGTGAGATTATGTACACAACAGCTTCATCAATTGCTCAATCTTCACCTATCTCCTCTCAGCTCTGGGTACCATCTATGCCAGTATCTACCACTTCATTAACCAAACTACAACCATCTTCATTGATCGAGTCATCATCAACTATAGTAGTAAGTTCATCAAGAATATCAACTTCTACTGTAGTGTACAACAAATGTACCCACTGGTACTTCAATTTTGACAATTTCATCTGCTCCAATTTTTGCATCTGTCAGTTCTCCCATTCCAACCTGTACATCAATCTTGGGAGGAACATCAATTTTTGATACTGTTAACACTTCTCTCAGTCTTCCTCTAGTTAGTCCTATTCTAGTTTTGTTAGCCAGTCCAGCCTCATCAACTATTGTTTTAGTTTCAAAGGGAAAAGGTGAAGTCACTATAGGAAAAGCAAAGAGATACATGTTTTCTAGCAAGGCAGTGGATGAGGAAATAGACTTGGATAAGGACATTATCATTCCTAAGATTGATCTAGATAATGCATCAGTTGATGAAATGAGAATAATCAGTTAGCTATTAGATCAGAAGGCAAGGCAAAAACAACAAAGGCATGGGAGAGACCAGGAATATAGTATTATTGAAAGTGCTAAGAATATTCTAATAGAGGCTATAGGTGTTGAAGTAGATTCTACTCAACACATTTTGATTCAGTTAGAAGAGGCTGTGTATAAATTCAATGAGGATACCTCCGGCCAAGAAAAATTGATTGAAAAGGTAGAGAAGAAATTTGACAATAAGGTGCTTGAGCACATTGCTCAACATATTGCATTAAAACAGGTAGAATTGTCTACAATTTTGAGTAATTTTGAACATTCTTTTAATAATGTAACTTCATTTTTTGGAAAACTTTGTGATGTTACTGAGTATACTAAGGAAATCAAAGAAAAGTTGAATAAAATTGATGAGGATATGAAGGTCAGTGCACAAATGTTGCAGCTTGATCACAGTTCAAGTTCATCCCATCATCTCAGGATAAGATTTTTGTCAGAGAAATAGGCAGAATTATTGAGAGAGGAAGCAAGGATTAGGTGTACTCTGATTGACATCCAAAATATGATCCTTCCTGTCATGGACATAATGCAGAAGCATATTGCCCATTCCAAAACATTGATTCATGACAAAAAAAACTTCTCAATTGCAGATCATATGATTGAACTCTCTGCAGAAGTCCAAATAGCACTCTCCACCAGCAAAATTTTGAAAGAAAATTGGGATAAGACACTGGCTCTTATTCTCAAGGTACATTCTAAGTTTATCTCTCATTTTGGACTCTTTGTGTAAATATATATTGTTTAATTTGGCATTATTGTCAAAAAGGGGGAGATAGCACACTCCAAGAGATAATTGTGCAAGAGATATGTGTAATGACTTGTAAATACTGTGCATATTGTATGGCGGAGATACGTGTAATAAGACTTGCAAAGATCAATTTTGAAAATTCACAACTATATGTCAATTTTTGCACATAAACTTTGAATCATAATTGTTTTTGTCACTAATGCCAAAGGGGGAGATTATTGGCATAAAGTTATTTGCCATTAGTGACAACACTCATCTCACAGTTCTAACTGAGCACCAAGTAATATAGTTCAGACCGAGTGATGGCAAAACAGTTCAAACTGAGCACTGAAGATATAGTTCAAACTGAGCATCGAAGATACAGTCCAAATTGAGCATCGAAGACACAATTCTAACCGAGTGAAGATGCACTTAGTGTTAACCAAGTGAAGATGCACTTAGTGTTAACCGAGTGAAGATGCACTCAGTATTAACCGAGTGAGGAAGGACTCAGTGATAATCAAGCTCAAGAGGTTAACGAAGAAGTTAGTTTCTACCGAGTGACATTATATCTACCGAGTCACCAATGGTTACCAAGTTCTAGGCAACATTGTATGACTAGTATGAACCTAGCCCCTACCTCTACCAAGTGCATGACAATGCCAAGTAATGTAGTGGATGCCGCGTATTAGAAGGTCATCAAGTCTGTCTAAAGAACCCGAGTTTATTTTACTATTTGGCTGACTCAGTTATATTTTGTTTACTTGTGTTTGGCCGACCTTGCATGAATAATTATTGGAATGGTATATATATGTAATGTATTATATCATTCAATATATAGATAAAAAGAAGATATACAAGATATAGAATATTGCACAAAAGAGGGACATAAGATATGATATGTGAATTCATCAGTAGTAAAGAATACTCAACAAGGTCTACAAGGAGCAAAAATGATTTCATCAATCATAGAAGGTGATCTACAATAAAGAATCCAGTCAAGCTGTAAGTTGATCTGTTGGTTCATCCTAACAGGTGAATCATTCTTGTAAATCCTTTAACAAGGTAGACTTAACCGTCTTTATTCAAATCTCCTAACAGAGTGCATACTTGTAAAGTATGTTTGTAAATCCTCTAACAAGGTGGATCTAGCAATCCTTTGTGCTCCTAACAAGGCAGATCACCAGAAGTGATCATTGTAAGCTTTAACCAGCCAACTTCATACTACAGTAACAAAGCTTTGTGGGTATCATCCCCACCCCAGTTTTACTTTCTATTTTGGAGGGTTTCTGGGTCATCAAATCTCTATGCATATATGGTTTAAATGTTTAATAGTTCTTTTATGCAATAGGCTAGATGAGTAAATGTTGTATATGGTTAATCTGAATTGACTTAAAAGTTTTATTGTTACTGATTCACCCCTCCCCTCTCAATAACCTATTATATCTTGAATATTTCCAACACTCACTACTCATCCAAAGGAATATCTGCAATCCAGGTGTTAAACTGTATATCATCTGGCTAACTGAACTGTAGGATATCATCTTGTCTCTTTAATATATAATTAGCCTCCTTTTCAAAACCAACAAATTCTTGTTTCAAAGAATTAAAAAATAATTGTACTTTAGCCAACTCCTCTGTCGTGGTGGCCCACTAGGCATGCCCCTTTTCATTGACAACTTTTTTTATCCTTATGCAGAAAAGGTCATCAAATTCTTTACTCCATTCATCCTTGTTTTTCAATTTATTTTTTCTATCCATGGCACAAGGAAATAGATCAAATTTTTGATTCTTGTACTTATTCAAATAAGAAACAATTTTTAGTTGCAGTGGAACTCTCCTATTATCAAAATCTGACAGGCCATTATCAATATCATACAATTTTTCAATATGGTCATGGGAAGACCTTATAACTGAATAACATAAAAGGGTGATTTCTTTTTCCCTTTTCCCCCACTTATTAACAATAGGCTTGAGGGCTTCATCATGGGTTTTTAGTTCCTTCCATATACTTATTACTCTTTCCAACTAATCAAAGAATAAGGGCCATTCAATTTTATCTACTAAATACATTAGAGCCTTTCTAAGCTTATCCTCATACTGTGTATTTAACTCTACATGTAAGGCCCATAGATTACTTTTCTCTTCTTCAATATCCTCAGCTGCATAATATTTTTGCCTTTGAGGTGTGTTTGGTATTTCTACAAGGGGGGTGGATTTAAAAGGTTCCACTGGAGGATGGGGGTATGTTATTCTAGGCCTAGTAGACTTCCCCATTAGCTTGTCTTCAAGCTCAACTCTCCTTTTTACCTCCCTATTATAAGCCTCAAGAATTGTTTCATATTTATTCTATAACTCCATCATCGCCTATTCCTCCTTCTTAGTAGTGGCCAAAAGAAACTTGGAAGAGTCCACATTCTAGTGTGCTACTTGCACATATGCGGTATTGGCAACTCTTCTCACAATTAAGCTTCCCATCAATCCAGACTCATCTGGATGCGATGATGTGGCTCTAGATCCCCTTCTCAATGAACAACTAACCAATGTAGCTTGATCTTCAATGAATGCAGTGCCTTGAAATTCCTCTTTATTTTGGTCTTTCAAAGTCAATTTATTTGAAATAGAACTGAAAACTAAGGTATCAACAATATCCCAATTTGGCAACAATAAAATGTTAGATGCCTTGACCATTTGTCTCCCCTCCTCATGGCTTATATTTTGAAATTATTTCATCATTTCTTCTTTTGTTTGGTTCTGGATGGAGGTTTCATCCATTTCTAGATGCTCTATTTTCAGCTTTTTACATTTTTCCTCAAAAATATTCATGTTTACCCTCCATGCAAACTGTTGAAAAGCCCTAGATTTCACAAAACTGTCATTAGCCAAAAATTGATGACTTGTCTGTTCTAACATAGGGTCCATTTCCCTACCTCTATAGTATACTATAGTTAGATCCAAACTTGGGAGGGGAGGTTTTGTAGGGTTACCCTCATCTAATTATGCTTGGGTAATAAAAATGCCTCCCTATGATCCCATTTGCTCAATTTTCTCACTTTTGAGTTGTTCTTCTCCAATCCTCAAAGGGGATTGAGTGGGTGAATATTCCTCAACTTGAGGCCTTTCTTCTATCATTACCTTCTACCTCTTGGGTCTATGATCATCAGGTCTCTCCTCTTGGGCTATTCTGGTGGATCCTATTATTTGCTTGCCCTTATCTACAGGAGCCCTTTTTATTCTGAATTATAGTGTACCCAGGCTTCTTTTGTACAATTATTTGACTAGCTCCTATATTAGGAGTGAAAGCCAACCTCCTCATGAATTCTCCGGCCTTATCAAGATAGGAATCAATAAAAAAATATTTCTACTCATTCATAACTTCCATTATTTTAGGGAAGTTATTCATGAGCTTACTTATTCTGTCAGCCTTTGTATTAGCATTATCTAAAGGATTGTATTTTTGATCAAAACAATGAATGAATTCTAGGACTCGAGAGTAAACTCTCCATTTTTCCTTTTTAGTTTCCTACTCCTGCAATGAGAGTTCATTCCTTATAATGTCCTCTTGATAATAAGAATCATGCTTGACCTATCCCAGCTTAATTCTATGCCTCTATGTCTGATTGAAATATCCCTCAAAATCACAAAAATGGGGATGAGATATAGCCATCATATACTGCTCCAAAATTTTATGCAAAAAGAGCCAACCTCCTTTGACAATCACAAACTGATGGGCCACTATGTAGGTAGGGAAAATTGACCCTAATTTCCTTTTCAGCAAAAACATTTCTTCTACTACTCCTAATTGCCAAAAAACTTCAGCCATTCCTACCTTCAAAGGTACTTGGTAGGGCAAGACATGAGGACTCCCTTTAAAACCATAGATTCTAAAAATAGTAGAAATAGAGTAAGGGATGATATCTCCCCAATTATGTGAAACTTTCAAGTTATGGGGGTTATCCATAAGCCTATTGAAACTCATTAGTACTTTAGGGATTCTAGGATTGTCACTCAATATGAGGCATCTCCATTTAGAAGAAAAATACCTATCAAATCTGACAAAACTGGCATTACTTGCATCCTAGGTCATATCTGCACTCCAAAACTAGACTGGTAGTGCTTCCCATTCTCCTCTCTATTCAATTTCATCTCATTACAAAAATATGTCACTCCTTTGAACAAAAACATATGCATTAATAGAGAGTAGTGGCCAAAAATTTTTTCCACCTTGCCCTTCACAATCCCAACTAAACCAATGTGAATCTCTTCAACCAAAAAGGAAGAAAAATCAAAGATAACATCTACACCGAAGGAAGCAATTTGGACTATCATGTACATAAGGCCAATGGGCATGAATTCCTGCTCATCTTCACCAAAAACTTGGCATAAAGTCCTATATATCTCTACAGCCCGAGAAGTGAAAAGACTCTTCTTAAAAGGTTCTTTAGAAGCTATAGTAATTACTGGCAAAATTCCTATTGTACCAATATGTCCCCTTAGTGCACCTCCCCTAATTACATCCTTCTTTACTTTGTATTCATTCTCTAATTCTAGCAAATTGATTTGCACATGGTAATCTGACAATGGTTCTAGGTGAAAAACCTCTTTGATTTCTTCAGGACTAATTGAGATCAGAGGCACACCATCCTTTCTTCTCACAACCCTAATGGCTTGGTCATAATTCTTGGCAATAGCTTCAAGAAAATCATAATCCATGAAAACACTTGGAACTTCTAACTTTCCCAAATCAAAATTCTATACATTAGCATGTGGGGCAAACAACTTCCTTTTTGAAAACTACTTTTTAAACAAGCTAAGACTAGTTTGAGTAGTTGTTCCATCCCTAACCCAGTTCCCCTTGTCATATAGGCCATCAACAATTTTAAGCCTAGGGTTTAAGGAAATTAACTTTTTAACTTGTGCAGGCTCTGTAGTGGATTCTGGGAGTAATTCTAATAAATCATTATGAACATTCCTATCCATATAATTAATTTTCCTAGAAAATGCTTTCTTAGGAGGCATCTTTATAGTATTGAAAGAATTGGAATGCCATAGATGGTGTAATATGAGTACTTACTTGACTTGCTAAACTTTTTCTTCTCTGAACCTTTGTAATTGATCTCGAACAACTAAGGAATAGCTTCACATCTTTACCAAGTTTAACACAATACAATCAACAGGCTCTTGTGCTTAGAAAACTTGCAATCTTTATTTGCGTGGGACTAAGATTAATGAAAATCTCCTATTTTATACTCTCTTTCTCCCACACACAGAGATTTCATTCATCATAAATGCATAGAATAAAGAAATAGAGTGGCATCACACTTTCTTTTAAATTTGCACCATTGATCCTTAAAAAATCCTATGATCCGAGAATGAAAACTAGGCTGATAGTTTTCTTCTTAACATGCTGGCAATCAAGCCAATAAAATGTCTCTAGCTATACCTTTCCTTCAATACTAGTGTTTCAAACTAGGGCCATGGGTGATTGAGGACATGTGTCATAAACTCACTACCTCTCTATACTTAACTTTTGAGCACCTTTCTATAGTGAGTATGTGACAACCACTGATTATGTTTTGATCATGTGGAAAATATTTGAAACAACTTTTAAGAGAATGATGGTGGGTCTCTCATTCACTAACTCGCTATACATAATCTTCGCACATCTTTCCATAGAAAATTAACGAGTATCATTGATCCATGTATGATCTCATGATCATAATTCTTGATATGGTAGGTGGGTCCAAGTACTACTATTGCTGAGCTAGCTTAACACACTGGTACACACATATATATTGCTTTAACCCATGGTGACATCTCATGTCCTTGGCCTTGATTTCATTATTATTTTCAGGCAAGTCACTACATCGCTACCAAAAAAATCACTAACTACCTGACTAGCGATATAGCATTCTGACACATTCAGAAGTTCCAGCTTACAAATGCTCAGTAGGATGCCACCATTTCATTTGATCTGCATAGTTTAGCTTTGTCATGTCACTCGATTGGGCCCACCTTTAAGGGTTTTTTGTTACATCACTACTTTTTGACTAGTCGCTACATTGCTATGCTGAACACTTGAGCACCTTGCCATAGTGAATATGCGACAACTGTAGATTCAAATTAGATTTGATGGCAAGTTAAAAACCCTTTTTTAAAAGACTCAACAACAACCTCAAAGCAGGTGGGAAAAGAATATTCGCTCCTCATTTTTAAAACATTCGTGCCAAGATAAAATTTAAAGAACCAAACCTAGGGTTTTTCAATTTTTTTTTTTAAAGGTATCAAAATATACTAAACCAAAACCTAAAAACCTATGACTTAACATACAAACTCACATCTGATTATTTTTACCATGATTCTAAGAAAATTTGACACATAAAAAATCAGACCAACACATACATAGTAGTACCTATTGGAAATCTAATTGAAGAGCTCATTGTTGTTGAAGATCAAAGAGGGAGATTGTTGCAAAAGAATGTTTTCAATCATTATTTTTCCATTGATGTCAAACTTGCTATTTGTAGGGATGATATTTTCTTATATGATCCAAGCACTATCACTTAGTTGATTGATGAAGAGGATTTGATCAACAAGATGTAACAAGAGCACCTAAAGGAAAAGGTTGAGTTATGATGTTGTAAAGAAGTGCAAGGAGTAGTTAAGAGAATGGTTAAGTAATGTATTGATGACATACTTAAAGATACACAGGTTGGTCACACTTAGATATATTGGAGGAACAAGGATGACTACAAAGCTTTAACTAAGATCATCAATAGTTGATGAGCAAGTTAGTTGAAGCTAAGAAAATTCTTAGTAGAAGCCAAGTAACAAACATTTCCAGTGTGTGCTAAGTGATCTAAAAATCCTATGGACTTAGGTTGGCCTAATAGCCATTGACGATAAAAGTAAGTTTGAACCTTAGGACAATGTAAAGGAAGTTGTGTTAAGTTTGGTAATGATGCACCATGTCTTGTGAAACATAAAGAATCAATAAGATTAGCTGATAAGATCATAAGTGATAATGCTTATTGGGTTGAAGGACTTAATTATAATTTTTAAAGTGTGAAATAGTTGAAAAATTTAGGCTACAAAATTGAATTTTTGTACAAGAAGGCTAAGATCTGCAATGGTTTTGGTGAATTGATTAGAAGTGGAGACCAAACTAGAGGTAACTTGTTCTATCTAGACCTATCTAATGATACATGCTTGTTTGCACAATGTGATGACATTTGGTTATGTCATAAGAGGCTATGCCCTATAAAATTTTACAACTAAAGAATGATGACTATGATGTTTCTTAAAGAAAAATCTAATGCATTTCAAATGTTTAAGTGGTATTTGGCTAGAGTTGAAAAGAAAATAGGTAAAAAAAATTAGTGTTTGAGATCTGATAGAGGAGGTGAATTCATATATGAACAATTCAACACATTGTACAATGATAGTGGAATCAAGAGATAGATGTATGCATAGAGAACCCCTCCATAGAATGATATAGCTAAAAGGAGGAATAGACCAATCATGGACTACCCTAGGACATTGATGATGGAAATGAATGTTGCACCTAAGTACTAGAGAGTACCTGTAAGTACTGTAGTTTATACCTTGAACAAAGTACAAGTCAAGAAAGGTACAAATATCACACCCTTTAAGTTATGGTATGGGTATCCACCTAATGTGAAATATTGTAAATTTTTTGGAAGTAAATTATATATATTGAAAGATAATAGACCTAGAAAACTATTCCTAGGATATTCTACTAAGAGAAATTTATATAACTTTTTGAATTCTAAAAATAACAAAGTTGTGAAAAGTGAAAATGTGAAAGTTGATGAATATGTAGAAAAAAATGAAGTTGAGTGTAAGAAAGAACCTAAAGATTACAAAAATTTAATATACATAAACGAAGGTGAGCCCAACATCTTACCCAAACTTGAGAAGAAAACTATTGAGTAGTAACAACCAATGCATGTCGAGTTATCACAAAAATATGCCAAGCATCAAGCAATTGGTGTCAAGTGTCAGGAATACCAAGCATCAGCAATTGATTTCCAAATAGACAGATGAACAAGCAAAGATAGATAAAGTGCTACCTAAAGCTAATCTACAAGATGAAACTAAAAAAGAAGTGAGAAGACCCAAGCCTACACTAGAAAAATATGTAAGAAGACATTATGTACCTAATCAAATCATTTGAGAGAAAGATTCTAGATTTACAAAAAGGAACAAGTTGAGGAACCAAACATGCCTAATATGTGAATTTTATTCCAAATTAGTGAAGGATACTTTGGAGAATTAAAAATGGATTCAAGAAATGAATGAAGAGATTAAGGAGATAGAGAGGAACACAACTTGGTCATTGGTACCTAGACCAAAGGACAAGAATTTTATTGGTACAAAGTGGGTATTTAGAAACAAGCTAAATGAGAAAGGTGAAGTTAAAAGAAACAAAGCAAGACTAGTTTGTAAGGGATATGCACAAGAAGGTATTGACTATGAGGAGACATTTTCCCATGTTAAAATATTAGAAGGAGTGAGAACTCTACTTGCATATTATACTTAGAAAGGATTCAAAGTGTATCAAATAGATATCAAAGCTACATTTCTAAATGGAATACTAGAAGAAGTCTATATTAAACAACTTGGAGGATTTTTTGACCCAAACAAAAAAGATATGGTATGTAAGATGCACAAAGAACTATATGGATTGAAACAAGACCCTAGAGCATGGTATGTAAGGTTTCACACATATTTGGTGAAGATTGGTTTTGCAAGGACCAATGATAATAAAAATCTATACTTGAAGACTGAATCTAGAAAAGAGACACTGATGACTAAAATATTTATGGATGATATCATATTTGGAGGGAAATATGCATTCTGTAATTCATTTGCAAATGAAATGAGGAAATAATTTTAAATGTCTATTTTTGGAGACATCAAGTTCTTTGTTGATTTGCAAGTAAATCAAATGAAGAAATGAATCTACACTACACAATCAAAGTATATCAAGGAGATACTGAAGAAATTTGGTATGGAAGACTCAAGACTAGTTGGAACACCTATGCTATTGGACATAAAATTTTAAGGAATAATGATTCTACTAATGTAAATCAAACCTTGTATAGATCAATGATTGGAAAGCTGTAATATATTGTTCATAGTAGACCAAATATTGCACTAGCAGTTAGGATAATTGCTATATTTTCTACAAATCCTAAAGAGAATCACATGATGGTGGTGAAAATAATACTGAGATATCTGAAAGGAACAAAGGACTATGGATTGTATTAAAAGAAGAATGAAAAATTTGAACTAAGAGTATATACTTATGTAGATTGGGCTAAAAATATTGATGATAGAAAGAGTAGAAGTGGTGAAGCTTCCTTTCTAGGAAAGAGACTAGTTTCATGGACAAATAAGAAGAAAATGTGCATTTCCCAATCTACAATAGAAGCTGAATATGTAGTTGTAGTAGTTAATTTTTTTAACATAGTGTGGATCAAGCAATTATTGAAATGAATGAAGGAAGAGATCACTAAACCTATTGTTATATTGTGTGACAACACAAGTGTTTTAAGCACATCTAAGAATCATGTGATGCACATCAAGACCAAGCACATTAGTATCAAGTATCATTACTTGAGATAGTTGGTACAAGATAAATAAGTAAGGTTGGAGTATGTGAATACAAAGGAAAAAATAGCTGATATATTCACATAAGGTTTACCTTAGGATGAACATGAATATCTAAGAGGTAAATTGGGGGTGATTCCCCTAATTGGGGCTACTTAAGCCAGACTGGAATGCTTTATGAAATGATTTAATGAAAATATCTTACAAATTGATGTAGAAGGCCACACTTTAGGACTTGCCTAAGGTTATGAAATAATAAGCACAAGATGTTAAATTAGTCATAAGAAAGATGATGATAGAAGGAGAATCTAGTTTAGAGAATTGAGAAAGAAATATATACATGTTGAAGATGTATCTAACAAAGTTAATTGAAGATGTTTAAGTGTATTTATAATTGTTGTCAAAGAGGGAGAGTTTATGCAATTACCATAAGAAGCATGAATAAAGATGAGATGAAGGTCATTTATCAAAGAGGGAAAGAAGTTAAACAATTACTTATGTAGTAATAAGAAATATAGAGAGATTATATAGATACCTATCAGAGAGGGAGATCATGTTCTGATATGATAGAAGAAGTTGTGAGGTATTGCATATCAAGGCTATGTAGATGATAATTAGAATGAAAATAATAGATGAGATTAGAGAGAGATTGTTGGACACTGAGATGAGAACCAGAATGAAACAAAAGATATTAATGAAGATCTATTTACTAAACATAGAGGGAGTTAATTGAAGTAAGTCAAGTGTTTTGGATTGCATGGTAACTAGAAGTGTTTTCATTAATTCCAAAGAGAGAGATTTTTGTTAACTATAATTGGAATAATTATTATGTTTTTATTGATGTTAAACCTTATTAGTGAGACAATTTATACATGAGTAGAGTGTCATATCAAGATGATCAACAAAGAGGATTTACAAAGAAGAGATAACAAGAAGACCTACTAGAAAGTTTGAGCTATGTGGAACTATGATGACCACTTGATCAAGTTAGACCTTGACATGATAATATTTTGTATATTCATTAATATGAGTGAAAAATATGGTTTCTAGTTCTACCCAGTTGGTCAGGTATGAGAATTTTCCCAATTTTTAGGATGAGGGTTTGGGATTTCACACTGTTATGCTAGCTATTTTTGCATATGGTGTTCAAACCTAAGTTTTATTGGATTTCCATGGATTTTATACCCTAAGACCAACTAGATTTTAATTTTAAATTTTTTGAGTTTTGAGGTTTTCACGTCGATTTGCATGTCAACCTATTTTATCAGGTTTGCTTAGCATGATGTTGCTCATGGACTTGGATTATCTGTACAATGTCAGTAAAACCAATGATGCACTTTAATGTTGCACTGGGATGTGTGCCACATCTATACTCATGAGATTATATTTGGTTGAGTGTTATTTTTCTTGTGTTCTCATTGAACCCTTGTTTTATGATCTTTGTCATGGTGGTGTACCACACATGAGCATGTGTATGTGCATTTGTTGGGTGACTTGCGAGGCCCAAAATCTCAATTTTTTTTGGCAAAGTTGTGTTCATTGGGGTTCAATTGGTAATATGCATACCTATGGGTACTCATCATGTCATGAGCATGGGTATTTAGGGTAGCATGGAGGAGCTTCTCTCGCAACCATGGTGACTATTTCCCATAGGGTTGGCGTAAAAAAGTTCTAAACAACTGATATCTAAATTAATTAATTGGGTAATAAATTTAAGATAATAAAATGTTATGTGAGCACCTGGTTAAGTCCAAACACATAGGATGTGCACCTCCCTAGGGGAGTTGGTGCTACTAGGATGTGCACCTCCTATGAGGGAGTTGATGCTACCAATACTAGCTTGGGCTACTCGATGCCAAGTAATTTACCCTCCAGAAAGTAGCTACAAAGTTACCCATAAACAATTTGACCAAGACCTATTCCACTTGCATTATCTCATGATCTTGGTTGCAATCCTCTTTATTATTTGACATGAGAGTTAGCCATGGATGTTTTCTTTTTGTGTGTTGTAGTTGGATCATTATCTTTGTCAGCATGATGGGAGTGGACCTATGGGCTCCACATGGTTGGGAGGTATAGATACCTATACCATTATTGGGGACTGGTGTATAGAGACAATGTTTTATTCTAGTGTGAGCGGTGCTTAAAGTTTTACTTGGTACTTCAAGTTTCTAGAGTATGTTTCCTTGTGATTTATGCTTTTATTTGCAATGCTTGGATATCATGTTTAGATAATGCTAGTTATTTGATGCATTCCTTTATTATGATGTTTAGCATATGATTAGATGATGATTTTAGGTAGAGTATCTATTGCTTTAGCATTTTATCATGTTATATCTTCTTGTTCTTAGGATATTATTATGCTATAGTAGTGACACCCTCATAAGATAACTCTGGCTATCCAATTTATAGTTTGGGATGTTACACACGGGGGATGAGTAGGGCCTTAGATGTCTCATGATGATATTATGGTTGGGAGGAACTATGCAAGAGTTTAGTTGTTTTTGTACATTGTTATGTTTCATTCCACACACTTTTCATTCACTACTTTGTGTTAGATGGCTAGTTTTGTTTCCATCTTGTTCTCTTGTGTTCGAGTGTCCAAGCCTCAATTTGTGGATCTAGTACTCCCTAACATAAAGGAATTTTTTTTCCTAATTTTTTGTCTATCATTTTCCCTAATTTCTATTATACTTCCTCACATAAAAGAAGTGTTTCCTTTCTCAAGAATGTGTTCTCTCACATGAGAAAGAATTTTCTTGCACAAAGTGTAGTGGAAGCTTGCACAAGATTGTACTCTCTCACACAAGACATGGCACTTCCTCGTGTTATTTTGAGAATTATTTCATAGGAGCCTTGGAAATAGAGTGGAGAGAATTTTTGGCTGATCCAAGCATTTCCTCACATGGGAGGGTAATTCCTCATGTGGCTTAGTGTACTTTCTCACATAGAGAGGTACTTTCTCATGCAAAACTGTAGAAAATAGGGGGTATCTTGTCTATTTTTTGGGGAATTCCTATTAGTGATTTGAGTACCCTTTACATTTTCTCATATTTCTAGGCTCTGATAGATCAGATATTTTAGGTTCTATCATTATTTATTTTTCTTTTCTTTTGGTTTGAGTAGGTCAATTGGTAGTGACACTTAGAGATTCATTGGTTTCCTAGATTAATTGGTTTAGTCTTCCATTACAATCTTATGATACTTGTATGTTGATTGTCACATATATCCATAATTGTTTAAATATATATATATATCTTGGACTTTATTTATTCTTATTCCAAGGATCTCTAGGTAGGACATTACATATGGTATTAGAGCCCACACAACAACATTTGGATCTTTGTGTTATGCTCCCACTATGATATTTCTTTGAGTGTGTATATTGTTATCTTGTGTTTTCTTATATTTGATATTTTGCTTTGGTTCATGCTTTTGACTCTTATGATTGTGATTTATGAATTTGACCTTATCTGTTACTTCCATAATGATGTCTTCTATATGTAGACTTGGTGGTTGTGGTAGTAATCAATGAAATAACCATGAAAAAGAACACCAAGAGGAGGAATGTCAGGTTGGTGGGGAATAACAGGGTAACAATGATCAAGGTGGCATTGATACCTTTTCTACAATAGATTATAGCCTAGTTGGGACCTCATGTGGAGGAACACCAATAGTATTGTGACCTGGAAGAGGGATCTCATTATGTATATTCCCATATTAGATCATAGAGAGGAACATGCATGTGAATATTCTTGCAAGCCACTTGGTGGTAGAAGGCACCATTATGGAGATTGAGACCATGATGGTGATGGTTCCATCCATTTGAACATTATGAAATTTCATTAGTAGTCTAAATCATCATTTTATGATGGTAAGGGAGGTGACCTTAGGGCTAAGACTTGGTTACTAGATATGTAACATTGCTTTTCCATGTATCCATACACAACCAACTTGAGAGTCTATTGTGCAATCATATAACTAAGAGATCACACATCTATTTGGTGGAATATAGAGGGGCAAAAACTTTATATCAATATAGTAGACCTCACCTAGGAGATCTTTGAGGAGAGATTTTGTGAGAGGTTTCTATCCCCTTAGTTTAGGGAGTCTTGTGGTAATGAGTTCTACAAGATTAAATAGGGGAACATGTCCGTGGACCAATATGAGATTAGATTCTTTGAGCTCAAGAAGTACTCATGTTATTATCATGAAGAGCTACTCCTTACTCAACATTTTATCTAAAGTCTTAAGGACTCCATTATTGGAGAGTTTCACATGCATCTACCCTAGACACTTATCCTTGCTATGGAAAAGGCATGGATTTCAAAGAGTTATTTGGCTAAGGGTTTTAGTGGTAAATTAGGTTCTTAGAACTATAGTGCATAGACTTCAAGGTAGGATGCATAGTTTACTCAGTCCTTAGGAATGGACCAAACCCACTTAGCACCCTCACATGGTGGTAACTATCACAAAAATCATAAATGAGGAAATTGGTCAAAGGGTGGAAAAAATTTAGGTTTTTAAGGAAAGAAAGGAGATGATGAGAGCCATGGCCATAAGTCTTGGCAGAATCACCCTTCTCAAAGTAATTAGTAGAACTCTATCAAGGGAGGTGCACCATATTCTAGTGCAACCTAGGGTGGATGTGGATGTAGTTCCAGCTTTGTAGGAGAATGTTATTCTTGTGGTTATCTCAGCCATAAATCAACGAGATGTCTTTCAAAGCCTTTCTCAAGACCTAGTAGATGTCCATCTAGGTTGAAGCCTATTGTGGGAGATTTAGTTAGGATCCATTGAGTATTTATGGTGGTTGATAACCATCAAGCTGAGCACCAGGGTGCTATAGTTGAGGCTACTAGTACATTGCATGGTATTTCATTTTCAGTATTATTTGACTTGGGTGCTTCAAATTATTTTATTTCACCATCTCTTGTTCAAAAATGCGGGCTAGTGGTACATCAGGTTGATAGGTGGCAAGTCGAGTTAGCCATAGGATCTAAAGTGATTGTAGACTTACTAGTCAATAGTTGTAGATTGGATTTGGGTACCTTCACCACCATAGTGGATCTTTGTATCTTACTGCTAGGATCATATGACATTATGTTGGGTATGGATTGGTTGGCCACCCAGTAGTTGAATATTTATTGCAAGCATAAGTTGGTATTTCTTTTGATGACATAGGTGGGTAGGTGGAGCTTTTAGGGGTCTAGAGACTTATCTCACTTTAGATGATCTTAGCTAACCAGCTAAAGTAAAGTCTTCAAAAGGGATGTCATATGTTTGTAGTCCCTGTTAGTGATCTTGATGATGTTAAGAGCCATAAAATGGCACTTGATGATCACACACTCCTTCATGAGTATGCACACATGTTTTCTGATGAGATACTAGGTATGCCACCACAATGTGACATTGATTTCTAGATCGATCTCATATCAGGTGCAGAGCTGATGTCATGAGCTCCTTATGGCATGACTACTCAAAAGTTGAGTGAGCTCAAATTTTAGTTGGAGGAATTTTTGACCAAGGTCCATATTCATCCTAGTGTATCCCCATGGGGTGCACCAATAATCTTTTTGAAGAAGAAAGATAGATCTTTGCATTTATGCATTGACTACTAGCAGTTGAATAAGGTGACAGTGAAGAAATGGTATCCATTACCAAGGATAGATAACTTGTTCGATCAGACAAAGGTAGTGCAAGTTTTCTCAAAGACTAATCCCAATTTGAGATATCATCATCTTCATATTCATGAGGCCAACATTCATTAGACAACTTTTTTTAGACTATATAGGCATTATGAGTTTGATTGTACCCTTTGGGTTAATCAATGCATCATCGGTGGTCATGAGTTTGATGAATAGAGTATTTATTACATACTTCAGTTGGCATGTCATTGCATTCTTGGATGAAATATTGATCTATTCTTAGACTATCAAGGAACATGAAGTCCATTTACGCCAAGTGTTGTAGTGCTTGTGAGATCATCAGTTGTATGGAAAATTGGGTAAATGTGGATTCTTCCACTTAGAGGTGATGTATTTAGGACATATCATTATTGGTAATGGTATTGTAGTAGATTTGGAGAAAATTTGAGATATCATGGATTGGCCGGTACCCACTAATGTTATTGAAGTTTGTAGTTTCATGGATTGGTAGGCTACTACCATCGGTTCATGAAGGATTTGTCACGTGTGGCTCTTCCCATCACTTCTCTCCAATAGAAAGGGAAGAAGTATGTTTGGTTAGACCAGTGTGAGGCAAAATTTAATGCTCTTAAGGAGTGTTTGATCAATGCACTAGTCCTTGCAGTGCCCTACCCTATAGGTGATTTTATGGTTTGCACAGACACCTCATTGGAAGGTGTGCATGTTGTTAGAGTTTAAAAACTACTAGGCAAAAAAATACCTGATAATAGAATGTAGATGAAAAATCTCAATCTAAGGGTTAGCTACTTCCTATATTTAACTAAGATTGCTTCAGATCTGGACCCAACATTAACAAAATTAGAGGGATTCTCTACTCTTCAAGCTTTACATGGCTTAGGCAGGTGAACCTTAAGGATTGGAATGATTGGGTACTTGATATTTTCTATTATAATTTACTTAGGGATATTATTTTCTTCAAAAATCAATCCCCTATAGTAGAAATGGTCAAAATTCTTCTTGAACTTGCAAATAGCTCTTAATTATAGCAGCTAACTATGACACACAGAGAAGTATTCCAAATAAGTGTTGACCAAGAGATTTATCATCAAACAATAAAGTAAAAGTTGATTTGATTTTAATTTTATATTTCATGCAACCCCATGATTTCTTCAATATGAAACTCAATAAATTATCAATGCCCTATCCATTGGTATTCAGAGTCTACCCAATAAACTTTGACCTAATTAATTGCATTAAAATCAATTATATCGGCAATTAATCCTAAATCCCATTCTTATGAATATCCTTCTTATATGAATGGAAATCCCACAAATTTATTGAAGAATTTACTTAATTCCTTGAATTAAAAGCAACAACAAATTGATATACAACCTATCCTAGTTGTATTAAATTGCATGAACCTTGCTCATACAATTCCAACATAACCAACACATAAAAATGGAGATAGAATTTAGAGAATTTTTTTTGGAAAAATATCCATTTTGTATTAATTCTCCTTGAAAATCATACAATACTGGTATATACTAAAAAATACTTCAAGACATGACAACTTATTATTCAATGTTCACTTGTATTCTCAGATTTGTATTGAATACATCGCAAAAATTAACATCAAGACTGACTGGACCGAATGCAAATAACACAACACTAAAAATTGCATGGATTCAGACGATCCTCTAGCCTTGAATTATCTAATATGAGATGCAAAAAGCTTCAAGCTTAGAGGAAAAAAGATAGCTCTCCTTAACACAAAAATATTTACAAAGGGGACAAAGATGTCATTATCACAAAAAGACAAAAATTTGTCACTGTCCTTGTTTCTTTACAAAAAAATATCTTTATCATTCATCTTCTTGTGGTGGGACCTGTATATGAGCAATGTTAGTATGCTAATAGAAACCAAATTTAAATAAAGCTTCTACAAACTAAACAAAATTCATAAACTTCAAGATAGACTAAGATGAGCTCTCAATTGAAAATATGAGCCATTAATGGGCTCTCTCAATGAGAAGCTCTCTTGTTGAGTGGCTTTATCTAAATGGATAGGATGTATGCTCAATATGCTTCCAAAGGCTTCAATGGATGATTGTGGATTTTTGGTGTAGATAGATGGCTTTAGTATGGATTTGGCTCTCAAAATAGCATTATAACTTTACTTCATGGATTGTGTTATTTTGTAAAGGGCAAGGATACAATTTATAGGCAAGAGGCTTGAGGGATTGAGGGCTAAGATGTAATGATGGGAAAAAGCTCATGGAGGGCTTAGATTGCATGAGAGGAGAGAACATGGATTGTGCTTCCTTACAACCAATCAAGGAGTGACACATGTCACATGGTGAGAGGATGGAGGAAAGGGGAAGGATGAGTCAACAAAGGAGGCTAAAGGGATAAAATCTTCATAAAGACCCTTCATAAGTGCTTTGTAAGAACATTTATGACTTTGTGGGCTTTATAAAGTTTTGTGGTTGAAGATATTTGTGAGAGATACCATGAAATTCGAATTTGAGGGTTTAGGGGGGTTTTAAGCTTGCTTAGGGTTGTAAAAGTGATTAGAGGAAGGGTTAGAGATGGCTTAGGACTAGGCAAGTGAATGGCAAGTGGATTGCAATTAATGAGGGTAGGTGAAGGAGGAGATATTTGTTAACTTTGCCTTGAGTTAGCAAGTCTTAACCCATGTTTAGGGAATGTGACAAGGTTAGGAGGGGATTAGGATTAGGGTTAAAGACATCTTCTAGAAGAGTCTAGGCTTTGGATGAGGATGAAGACTTTCTAGAAGAGTCTAGAACTTCCTAGGATAAGATTTTATGAAATAAATAAAGTTTTATTTATTTCAAGGGTTTGGGTTGAAGAGATATTTATTAAAATATTTTTAATAAACATTAGGATTAATATTTAATCTTGATTAAATATTTTGAGTTGGGATTAGGGGTAGGAAATGATGGGATTAGCCTTTAATTAAAATTAAAGAAAGATTAGAAGATTTTGGAAGAGGTTATTGGTCTTAAAAAAATTGGCCAACTTTTAGAAAAAAAATTAATTGATTATTTATTTTGGAATTTTTGGTCAATTTATTAATTAAATAATTAATAAATAAGGAAATAATGTTTAAATAAGATTTAAACATTTTTGGGAGGGATTCTTTAATTAAATATTTTTAATTAAGATAAAGGGATTTAATGGTATAAAAATTAAATAATTAATTAATTAATAAATGATGATGTCATCAGAATTTTTTTAGAAAATAAAAATACTTTATTTTCTAAAAGTTTTTTAGGTGTCTACATTTTGCCCCTCTTTGATGTGATGTTGCAAGTGGCATGACATCAAAGATAAGAAAATAAGATGCCCAAGGCTAGAGCAAAAGAGGAGAGAATGGACTATGAGATGCCCCCTCAAGAAGGTGGTGGGGAGAGAAAGCGAGGCTCGATGACTTCTTGAAAAGTACAAGAATCTGAGATGAGCAAGAAGACTCAGATTTGCTTACGAGAAGAGGTTTGGTTAGCTCAAACTCTCACTACAGGAGAATGATAAAGGGAGAATCAGAGGCACAAGAGGAAGCAAGCTTAAGATCTCAGGGATTGCAGAGGATGAAGGAGCAGAGCGCTATAAAATGAATCTAGGATGGGGAGATGGATGAGGGGATTACAAAAGCTGATGCAATAGGATTTCAAAGAGTCAGATTGGCAGAAGATGGGTTTCGGAGATCCCTAGGACTAGGATTGTGGATCTCGAAAGATGAGGCTTGGTGGATTGATTTGGATTGGTGGATCCCTAAGACTAGGATTGTGGATCCCTAAAGCTAAAGGTGAGGAGTGATTCAAAGAGATACTAATGCATAAGGTGGGGTAGGAGAGACAGATGTTGGATATGGACGGGGGATAATGGAGATGAAGGAAAACTATTGAAGCTTTTTGGGCGAGCGGGATACTTCAAAGAGAAGTACCACCACGTAGTTGAGCACTAGATTTGCTATAGGACTATTGGTTAATTTCCAAGGTTAGCAAGAACATCAAGGCCTTTTCACCAACCATCCAAAGGACTGACAAACTAACTCAAAACAAACACACAAGGATTGCCCCAAAATCACACATGAATCCTAGAGGAAGCAGCATGGAAACGACACTGGAGAACCCACAAGCAGAAAAGAAAAACAAACGAAAGACCTGATCAAGACCTTACGCTCTAATTGCCCCATTCGTAGCATACCATGATATGGAAGATCATGGTAACCTTGAGGAGGGAACAAGGAGATTGCTTGAAAAAGATACTTCAAGACCCAAAAGGGAAGATCCCAAATCAAAAGAAAGTGAAAATCCAAAAGAGAGCCGTTTGCCAACGAGATGGGTAGGAAAAGGTACTAACAGATCAAGATCAGGCATGAGGAAAGCTATATCTTGCAAGGACCTATCAGAGAGCACCGAAGCTGGTGGATTTGGATGAGTGATGCGTCTGGCAAGCTGAACTAAGAAAGATAACACTTTGGTGATAGGAAATCTAGCTAAAGGATACGTTCGAATAGCTAACCAAGATGTGCGATGGGTGCAAGATGTTGATCAAGGATGAACTGACACGAATGCTAGATAGATGCAATGGTACTAAGCTAAAGAGGATGTACAAGCTGACAGACCAAGATATTTACAAGTGAGCTAATCAAGATATGGTACAAGCTAACAGACCAAGATAGTTACAAGTAGGCAAAAGCTCAGGATGATAGGATAGCAGGATGGTTTGCTGTTGTGCAAGCTGCGAAAGCTAAGGGTGGGGTGATAGTAAAAGATATGGATTTGGCAGGATGCATCCAATGATGATGAGAGATTTTGTGACCAAGGATAGCTAGAGGAGCAGGATGAGATGGCTGGATAGGATGGTAGATAGCTAGGATTATGATGGATATAAAGAGATGACATTGGGTTTGCATGAGGATAGCCTAGAGCTAGATACCAATGACAAGGGAGGATGGACAAGACAAGATCTCCAAGGAATATAGTGCCCCCAATCAGAAGATAACATGCAGAAGGAGGTCTTATGATGGATGTGATAGGATTGAAGCTAGGATGGAAAAAGCTGAAGGGGCTAGGGAGATGGATGATAGCTGAGATGATTGGCTGCAACTGCATAAGATTAGTGGGTGGTGTGAGATGGAAGCTGGAGGATGGAGTATAGGTGGATAGATTGGAAGATGGAGTTGGATGTCAAGAGATGACCAAAAGCATGAGAGTGATAGGCTAAGCTGGGGATGGCGGGATTACGCATGATGCTTGCTTTCCAAGTTTTCATCATGGTACTTGTCCAAGGCACTTGAATTGCCAAGTTTTCACCAGTGGATGCTTTATTTTTCTTTTCTTTTTTGACTTTTTGACTTTGGATGTAGCTGGAATGATTTTGGCTTTCTTCGGCTATTTTGGCTATTTTGGGATTTTTCACTGGCTGTTGGAATGTTCAATTTTGTTGCTAGTTGTTGGTACACCGGATGTGTGATTTATGCAATAGATTGGATTAGATGGGATCGATGGTAGGAGATGAAGGGGTGAAAAGGTCGGAAAGGAGCATGAGATGGGGATGCTTGCAGGATCAACATTGGCACATGTTGGGATAGGTGTGAAAAGAGCATATGGGGGATAGATGGTAGATGTGGGCTTGATGGTGGATTTTTGGGAGCGTGCTTGGGGATATAGGCACCCAAGATGGAGTTAAGAGAAGGGGGACATGAGTCATGGGATGGGGGATTAGCAATGGTGGATGCCATTATGCATTGGGTTTCAACTTTTTTCTTTGGGATCCACATGGTTTTGGTTTTTCTTTTCATAGGCATTTGCATTATTTTGCATTCTTTGACTGGATTTTTG
The DNA here is from genome assembly GCA_028749045.1 of Cupressus sempervirens. NCBI lineage: Eukaryota > Viridiplantae > Streptophyta > Pinopsida > Cupressales > Cupressaceae > Cupressus > Cupressus sempervirens. The sequence continues at coordinate 839,754,462 of CM053785.1, read as the reverse complement.
CTTTTTGGAGTATGTCTTTTAGAATAGACATATGATTGCCTAGGATGTGGATTTTTAGCTTTATGCATTTTGAAGTTGGCATTCTCATTGCTGTGGTAAGCTTTGGGAAGATGGTTAGGAGAAGCTTTGTGAGATGGAGAGGATATGAAAGAGCATGTAGGGGGATGATGATGGATGATGTGCCTTGATATGTGCCTTTTTTGATCTTGCATAGAAATGGATGGAATAGGATTTTTATGATGGCTGATAGGAGGATGGAGGATGGTAGATTTTGGGACATAGGGACCCAAAATGGATTTAGTAGATGAAGGGGGGATATGGTAGGTTGTTTTGGGTTGCAAAGATGGTGGAGGGGGGATGACATAAGATTTCTTGAAGGAGTGATGGGAGGCTGGCATGGTGGGCTTGGAGATAGGCTTGGTTTGGGGGTGTGGTGTACCAACACCTTTAGATGGTGAGCCTTTGGATACATATCCAAGACCATGAAATCCTAGTTTTTTTGTGCAATAATAGGCTCTCTGATTCCTTGCTCTTGTGGTCCTAAACCTTGACCTTGATAATGCCATCGTTTGAGCATTTGAACAAGCTGAGGAAACTTTTTGCTTGCAGAAAATGGTATAAGTGATTTATTAGGTGTATTGCAATGGGGAGATACTGTTCTTAATTCTTCTGCTGAGAGAGGGCCACCATGGATGAATGTAAGTGAACCAAGAGGGTAGATTATAGATGGTTGAATAGCTTGGATAGGTGGTAAGATGGAAGCATGGAGCAGGGGATATGGAAGGATAGGATCTTGATGTAGCTGGTGGGATGACAAGATATCTTGTAGTGGAGGAGATATGGCTTGAGGTTCTGGAGATGGAGGAGATGGTGACTGCACTATGGATGGAAGACATGGTACGATGATATCTTCATTTATGCTTTGGGGGATGTCAACATGCTTTTGGGAAGGATCTTGATAGGATTGGTCTAGAGTGGATGGTGCGATAGGAGGTGAAGGGATGGATTCTTCAAAGGAAGCAGATGGATAGATGGGAGATTCAGTAGTGGAAATGGGTGAGTAGAAGATGGATGCATAAGGGTCATTATGAGAGATTTGGGAAATGCTTGGAGGCGATGTGGATAGGATTTGGAGGGATTTGATAGGTGGTGGGATTTTGATGCTTGCAGGAAGTGGAAGGATTTTAAGCAATTTGATGGATGGTATGGGGATGATAGCTATGGGAGATGGAGGTGATATTATAGATGGGGAAGCTTCATCACTGACTACTTCACATGGTTGGATTAGATGACATGGCTTATCGACTGTTGGAGGCAACTTTTCTTGTATTTCCTCTAGGAGATTCCTTGGAGACTCGTGTGTCAAAGGTGGAGGTAGATTGATAGGAATAGCTAGTGTGATGGGGGTGGAAGATTGGAAGCTTGGTTGATTGGGTGATGGAGGGGAAGCTGGAATATCAGATGGCATGACTAGATAGTTTGGAATAACTCTTGGATTTTGGGGGATGCTTGGGGGAATGTTTCTAAGGCTTTCAATATACCCGTCATAGTCAACAAGATTTTCATCATCATTGGAATAGGAGGTGGTAGGAGCAAGGACAATGCGACCAAACACATCATGATAGGATTGGTACTTTATGCTTTGATGATGAGTTTGATGGGGATGGGGTCTTGCGTATGGATGAACACAGAAGCTCATGGTTGGATTTGGATTAAGCACAGATTTTGGATTGGCTGATGAAAGATTTCCTAGGGAGAGTCAAAGGTTCATGACAGACCTAAGGAGGATTGGCTAGAGATTTTTGGCTTTCCTGTGGATGGAAGACTTCAAGGGCATGCTATCAAAAACTGAGAGTTTTGCTTTCCTATGCACTGGATTGGTGGAGATTGTGTCAAACTAAGAATAGTCTAATGATCCTATGGGCATGACACGAGATTGATCACTTGTGGATCCCAACCTTTAGCTCAAGGTGATAAGGGATAACAGGTGACAAAGCTAGATTACCCTAGACAAAGCTCTGTCAGAGGGATAACCTTGGTGAGATTGGTTGATTGGTAGGATTGATTGGATAGCAAACTCTGCAGAGTAACAACAACTCTTTAAAGGCTTGGATGATTTTGGATTGGGTTGCAAGCTGGCTAGGGGGATGATTTGGATGGGCTTTGGATCTGGGATTTTTCTAAGGCAAAGAACTAGATAGATTCGGTTGCATCAGGGGAGCTTGGATGATTTTCTGATAAGGCAGTGACTATGCTAAGTATGCCTTGAGTTGGGAGATTTCTTCTTTTCTGGGATTTTGACCAAAATTGGCAAACATTCATTCAAAAGCTATGAACAAATAAGCAGAAAAAAGTTTTGAGAAAGCACGTCAAACACACCAACATCTTAGGAAGCTTTCTACAAGGATGAAATTTGGTTTAGCTAGGGAGTCCTCGATATACACAAGGTACATGAGGCCCAAATCTGTAGATGAAACCAAAAAGATGTCACACAGCCGAGAGGAGCGGTAACCCACTTCTCCTCTTTCACTTCTCAAGGGTATAAATTTCCTTGAGGCTTAGCCCGAGTGAAAAAATTTTGATCCCAAGAGAGGTGTCTTTGGATTCACCTCCCGATCTTTATACTCCGCCGGAATGCTGGAGTTGAGGTCATCCCAAGGGGTGATGAAATCCCCAAGTAGGCCTCCTAAAAAGCTAAGACAAGATTTTGGATCCTAATCTTATGCACCCAAGATGGCCTCGAAAGACGACAAGGGGAGAGAAGACTTGGATGATCTTGGGCTAAAAAACACGCTTGTTCTTTTACCAACTGACGCTTAAGTTTTCTGATCTAGACTTTGCAAGCACTCATGTTTAAGATACAATGTTTATTCCAACTTTTTAGCGTCGACAAAAATAAAATTGATCGAAGAATGTGAACAAGAAGAAGAGTTAGGGTCAACAAGAAGGTAAACCCGTGCGCCCGGAGGCCCTCCACGTCAAGTATCGATTGATTTTTTTTTAAGGCATTCAAGAGTGAGTGTGAGTTTATTTTAAGCCCAAAACAAAGGTGTGTGAGATTTGATTTCAAGCACGTGCCCGGAGGCCCTCCACGTCAAGATTTGTCCAATTTTTATGCCCAAATGAAGTGTGAGCGAGATTAATGTGCATTCAAGGAATTTTCTAACTTAGAAAAACCACTAAAAACCCAAGTGAGTGGAGTTTGATTTGCGTGGAGCACTTAACACCCTCTTAGGTGGACCCATCCCCATAGATGGCACTGAGATTGTAACCAATGGTTAAATTGATGGGTGATTAAAGAGGGTGAGTCCAATGACAAACTCACTCAAAGCATTTCTATTTGTTTTTATAACTTAAAAGATTACAAAAATGTAGATTCTTTTTATGCTCCAAAAGATGATTATCTAATCTATGGCATTCAAGATTGGATTTTTTGTTTTAATCATGCATTCATAAAAAAACAAACTTTGATTTTAATCCATGGCACTCAAGAGTGATTTTAGCAACATGCATTCAAAGACAAGTGATTAAACATTCAAGTTTTTTCCTTTGAGCATTCAAGATTGAGATTTTGTGTGTTGTTTTAAGAACTTTGAAGTGCTTTGTTTTAACCTTAGATCATTCAAGATTGTTTTGGACTCAAAAGTGAAAATGACTCTTTGGACTTTTCTTTTCATTCAAGATTTTGTGTTCTAGTTTGCATGTTTGAAGCCCAAAAATGATATTCCTAGATTGTTTTGATGCATGAAAAACTTAAGAAACATTCAAGATTTTGCAACAAGACATTTGTTTGGAACAAATAACAAAAGTTTTAGGACTCTTAGTTTTCACGAGATTTTTTTTTAAAAGAGCTTTAAAATATTTTCAAATGAGGTTCATTTTATCCTTGATTGATGCTTTGAGTTTGATTTAGATTTTAGTGTGCACTTAGTGTTGATTTTGAACCTTTTGAAATGGAAAATTCAATTTCTTTTTAAATTCTCAAAAATGAAGTGTTCCTAACTTCGCATGAATGCATCTAAAACTTTGATGTTGCAAGGATGCAAATGATTAGATTGGTTTAGTTTCACTTGTTAAATTTTTTTTTCTTTTTTGCAAATTTTTAATTTTTTAATGAATTTAAGTATGACTTGGGGGTTCATTTTAAGCACTAAAAAGAAGTGTGTATGATTTTGCTTCCTTAAAAAAAAAATGGCCAAGATCTCCCACAAGAAGAAGAAGAAGAAGTAGATGGAATAAGAAGAATATAGACAAGAAGAGGAAGAAGAATTTCAAGTGCTTTGTCCACCTATAAGCTTGAAAAATCTGCAAATACTATGAGATAGACTATGAGTTCCTTTGTATTCTTCATGCTCATGTGGACCTACAAAACCAATTTATACAATCCTACCAATCACAAAAACAAGCAAAATTAGCCAAAACCAGCAAATGACATACAAAACTTGACTAAAAAAGCTAATGAAGCTGACCCATGCGGGGTCCCACCGGGCGTGCCAAAATGTATATGAGCAATGTTAGTATGCTAATAGAAACCAAATTTAAATAAAGCTTCTACAAAATAAACAAAATTCATAAACTTCAAGATAGACTAAGATGAGCTCTCAATTGAAAATATGAGCCATTAATGGGCTCTCTCAATGAGAAGCTCTCTTGTTGAGTGGCTTTATCTAAATGGATAGGATGTATGCTCAATATGCTTCCAAAGGCTTCAATGGATGATTGTGGATTTTTGGTGTGGATAGATGGCTTTAGTATGGATTTGGCTCTCAAAATAGCATTATAAATTTACTTCATGGATTGTGTTATTTTGCAAAGGGGAAGGATCCAATTTATAGGCAAGAGGCTTGAGGGATTGAGGGCTAAGATGTAAGGATGGGAAAAAGCTCATGGAGGGCTTAGATTGCATGAGAGGAGAGCACATGGATTATGCTTCCTTACAACCAATCAAGGAGTGACACATGTCACATGGTGAGAGGATGGAGGAAAGGGGAAGGATGAGTCAACAAAGGAGGCTCAAGGGATAAAATCTTCATAAAGACCCTTCATAAGTGCTTTGTAAGAACATTTATGACTTTGTGGGCTTTATAAAGTTTTGTGGTTGAAGATACTTGTGAGAGATACCATGAAATTCGAATTTGAGGGTTTAGGGGGGTTTTAAGCTTGCTTAGGGTTGTAAAAATGATTGGAGGAAGGGTTAGAGATGGCTTAGGACTAGGCAAGTGGATGGCAAGTGGATTGTAATTAATGAGGGTGGGTGAAGGAGGAGATATTTGTTAACTTTTCCTTGAGTTAGCAAGTCTTAACCCATGTTTAGGGAATGTGACAAGGTTAGGAGGGGATTAGGATTAGGGTTAAAGACATCTTCTCGAAGAGTCTAGGCTTTGGATGAGGATGAAGACTTTCTAGAAGAGTCTAGAACTTCTTAGGATAAGATTTTATGAAATAAATAAAGTTTTATTTATTTCAAGGGTTTGGGTTGAGGAGATATTTATTAAAATATTTTTAATAAACATGAGGATTAATATTTAATCTTGATTAAATATTTTGAGTTGGGATTAGGGGTAGGAAATGATGGGATTAGCCTTTAATTAAAATTAAAGAAGGATTAGAAGATTTTGGAAGAGGTTATTGGTCTTAAGAAAATTGGCCAATTTTTAGAAAAAAAAAGAATAAATTATATATTTTGGGATTTTTGGTCAATTTATTAATTAAATAATTAATAAATAAGGAAATAATGTTTAAATAAGATTTAAACATTTTTGGGAGGGATTCCTTAATTAAATATTTTTAATTAAGATAAAGGGATTTAATGGTATAAAAATTAATTAATTAATTAATAAATGATGATGTCATCAGAACGCTAACCCTAATGTATATGAGAAATGTTAGTATGCTAATAGAAACCAAATTTAAATAAAGCTTCTACAAACTAAACAAAATTCATAAACTTCAAGATAAACTAAGATGAGCTCTCAATTGAAAATATGAGCCATTAATGGGCTCTCTCAATGAGAAGCTCTCTTGTTGAGTGGCTTTATCTAAATGGATAGGATGTATGCTCAATATGCTTCCAAAGGCTTCAATGGATGATTGTGGATTTTTGGTGTGGATAGATGGCTTTAGTATGGATTTGGCTCTCAAAATAGCATTATAACTTTACTTCATGGATTGTGTTATTTTGCAAAGGGGAAGGATCCAATTTATAGGCAAGAGGCTTGAGGGATTGAGGGCTAAGATGTAAGGATGGGAAAAAGCTCATGGAGGGCTTAGATTGCATGAGGTTTTTTAGGTGTCTACAGGACCAATTTTGTTGTAACAATTGTTTGTTGATCTTCTGCATTTGATGATTAGTTCACTTGCACTTATTATTCTTCTAGTTGTGGGGCTACTTGATCTGCACTTGATGTGTCAAGCTCTTTGATCTAGATGTTTATTACAATTCATTGATCTTCTATGATGTCATTAGTTTGGATTGTCATGTCCATAGTTGCAATTGGTTGTTCTTCATTCATTACTTTTGTTTGAACTAACACATCAACCAATTGCACTTTCTTTGTAGCCATTGCTTTGTCTATAGTTTCTACTTCAACAACTTCTTCTAATAACTATATTGCTATTGAGTAGTAAGTTACCCATTTTTCAAAATGAACATCATCAAGCCAATTGAAATTCACATTTTTTTGCTACCTTTTTAAGACACTTTTCCTAGTTTTCTTTATTTCTTGAAAATCTTGCTCAAATAAATCAAAAAATAACTATACTTTTATTATCCCCTCTATGGTTCTGGAAAACCAAATATATTTCTCATCATTTACAACTATTTTAAGCCTAATGCTTATTAATTCATTTAATTCCTTAGCCCATTCCTCTTTTTTCCTTATCTGGTCTATATTTTTAATCACATATGGAAAAAGATCAAAATTCCTACCCAAGTATTTTATGAAATAATTATTTATTTATCTATGCAATAAGTTTCTCTTATGATCAAATTCTGAAAGGTCATTAACTTGACCAAAACTCCTCTCTACCTATTCATCAGAAAAATCTATAACATGACAGCAAAGGGTTGTGATGATGTCTCCCCTGTTAATTCATTTGTCCACAATTGGCCTTAAGGCTGCCTCATTGTTCATTAGGTCATTCCATATCTCTACCAATTTTGATAATTTGAAGTAAAAGGAAAGACAAGAAACTCTATCAACAAGATACAAGATTGTATCTGTAATTCTATCTTCATGCTTGATGGTTAATTCCACATGCATTGCATATAACTTTGTTTTCTCTTCCACTAACTCATCAAGTGTGTATAGTTGGGGTTCTTTTGGGGTGCTAGGATATTCTATAATAGGGATGGTGTTGAAGGGTGGTACTAGAGGATGAGGAGGATAGGCAATCCTAAGCTGACTAGGTTGTGTGCCTAACTTACATTTTTCCAATTGTCTCTCCATTAAAGAAATTCTACCTTTCACTTGATCTATCTTCCTTCCTCTTTTTTCATATGCCTCCAAAACCATTTCAAATTTATTATTCAATTCCAAGAATTTTTTCTTATCCTTGGCAGCAACTATGACTTCAAAATTAGCCATTTCTTTAGTCATTTGGGCAAATCTGTCACTGTCCACCTCATCTACACTATAAACCATGAGACTGCTTGTATGCTCAAAATCTGAGATCTCTTGAATTTTGGCTTTATCTATTTTGTGAATTCACCATATTACCAAGGCTTGATGATCATCACTATACTTTAGCCCCTTATGGGCTTGCAAGACTTCTTCTTTAGTCTTAAATTGGGTGTCCTTTACCTTTCTTATTGTATAAAAAATCATTGCATTTGAAATATTTCACTCTAGTAGTATCATAACCCCCAAATCCTTTAGCAACTACCTTGCCCCTTTAGGAGTTATTTGGGTAAACTCTTCTATGAGGCTAGATTTGACCTCTTCTTCAATTTTAGAGCTCTACATGTTAGGTTGCTCTATTTTAATACTTTTGCATCTCACCTCAAAATTGCTAATATTTCTTGTCCACAAAAATTGGGTAAATGCTCTAGATTTTTCAAAGCTTTCATCATCTAAAAACTTCTGAGATGCATGCTCTATTATAGGATCAATTTCCCCACTTTGAAAATATACTACAGTGAGGGCTAATGTTGGCATGGGTGGCTCTTTAGGCATTCCTTCTTCTATCTCAATTTCTATTATAACAATGTCCTTCTCCCTTCCCATTTGTTTATGTTTCTTTCTTAAGGAGTCTTTATAATATATAAGGAGTGAGGTTTGTGTGGGAGAATACTCTTCAACCCTAGAAGAAGAACCATGTTCTAGTTTTTCCTTCTTCGTAGAAGGCTCAGTAGGTGGGTTTTTTGAAATCTATGTTTTATAGGGGTAGAAGTTGTACACTCTTTTCTACCACATACCCAGGTCTCTTTTGTAGTGTATATTGGCCTGGGTTTATGATTATTGTGTTACCTAACCTATTCTCTACCTCAATGGCCTTATATGGATAAGTTTGAGTCAATATTTCTTTCTTCTTATTTAGAGTTTGTATAAAACCAAAAAAGTTATTCATTAGCATATCCATTTTAATACCCCAATATTTCATATCAGCGAGGGGGTTATATTTTGGTTTAAAAGATTTAACAAATTAATGCACCTTACTAAACACTTTCCACCTTTATTTTCTAACCTCTTGTTGTTGTAAAGAATAATAATTTCTAATTACATCTTTAGGGAAATAAACAATACATTCATGAGATTTATCTCTTGTTTTGTCCTTGAAAAAATCATAAAAACCCTCAGGATCTATGAACCGAGAATAGAATTGGGCCATTTGATACCTGTCTAGAAACTTTACTAACTACTTCTAGCCTTTTTTAACAAAAACAAAATTGTGAACAACAATAACTTGATATGGCAGTACATATGGTTTTCCAAGGAAACCATATACTCTAAACATATTAGAGATAGCATATGGGATAATGTCTCCCCAATTATGGCTCACCTTTAGTACTTTAGCATGATCCTTTCGTCTAATTAATTCAAAAAAGGACTAAGGTATCCATGGGTTATCTCTAGTTAGTAGAATTATGAGATTGGAAGCAAAATATCTATCAAATCTGATGAAGCTAGGATTAGTGACCTTCCATGTCATGTCTGTACTCCATAATCAAACATGGAGTTTTTCTCCATCTTTCTCTAACTCTAGCTTCATTTCCATAGAGAAAAAGGTGACACCCTTTTATAGACACATATACATCAAAATAGAATACTAGCAAAAATGTTTTTCTACTTTTCCTTAACGATGCCCATTAATCCACCATGAAATTCCTCCACTAAATATGTAGAAAAATAAAAAACTGAGCTCATGCCATACTGTAATCTTTGAGAAATGACAAACACAATAGATCCTTGGATGTGATCCTACTCATCCATTTCATATAGCTTGCAAAGGGAAAAAAAGAATGCCTAAGCCCTAGGATTAAATTAATTTCTAAATAATGGCTCTAGAGTATTTGTTTTTACTAATGAAAACTTACCTATCTTAACAAAATGTTCTTGTAGTGGTCCACCTCTTAGGTATATTTTTTGAGTATCATACCTAGCTTGCAAGTCTTCTAAGTTAATCTTCTCATGATCTACATGGTTCGGGTTCAAACTAAAGACCTTCATAATTACCTCTGGTGAAAATTTGAAAAGGTTAACCCCAACATGATTTTTAACTATCATTGAAATAGGGTCATACCTCTTTGCCATAATGGCCAATAAATCATCATTGAAAAAAACCCTTGGGACAACGAAATTTCCAATATTAAAATCCCACACATTTCATAAATGAGCATCACGCTTTCTTTCAAAAAATCATTTGTGAAAAAGATCTAAACCCCTAGCACATGTCTCAGCATCCCTTAACCAATTTTCCTTGTCATAGAAACCCTCAATGACCAACAAGCTACGGTTTTTTGGTATCAATTCTTTTCCTTTGGAGAATTCATTAGAAAAATTGTGGCAATTGTTCTAAAAAATCATCATGCATGACCCTTAACTAGGAATCCACCTTACCTTAAAAATCACTTTGTGGAGGCATCATATCTATATTATTTCAATACAATTCTAGCTGCTCAATTAACCAGAGGTTTTAAATACTCACCTAGATGAATTTGTTTACTTTACTGAGGATTCTATCTACAATAATTTTTAACTTTAAGGAAATGTATTTTGAGCTCTAAAAAATTTAACACTCTAAGAATTATGTATCCTGGTACTCAATAGTGAGAGAAATCACAACTTTTATGGAAATTAGCTCCACACGAATTAAAATTGATTAGAGTTAACTATCTAATAGCCATATTTTAAATCATTCCACATAATTTAAACCCTATCTATTGATTTATGCAAAATTGGATGACTAGGCTTTAAAAAAAGAAGAAGTTTGGTTACCTTTTTTGGAAATAGGACACATGTCAAAATGTTGCTTCCCTGCTTTGGTTAAAAATTTATCACCTTCATAATGTGTGGAAGCAATGATCATCAATCTTAATCTTGATTGATGATCTTGAGTGATCCTTATTAATATTGCACTTGCTCTAAAATTTTGGGCCCACTAATCAAACTCAACATCAACCTTTTCTTACATGTTGTACCTATGAAAAATTGGGTTAAAACATTTGCCATATTTTCCAACTCACCATGACCTAACAACCCATGAAACAACTGACCCCACCAGGTCCAAATGTCACATCCTCACTTTTCCACATTCTATAAAATTTAGATACTTTTGTAATATGGGGATGTGAGAAAAGTTGATCCCTTTGTGATCAACAACTCAATAAATTTTACCTTCATCTATTCCTGTCATCATTTTAAACTAATCAGAGAACACCAACCTATCATTTTCTTTGATAATTCCTTTTGTGGCTAACCAACTAAAAATTGGTCCCACTTTATCCATGTTTGACATTTTCACTTCTCTACTTTGGTTAAAACTTGAGCACCTTCAGAATGTAGGGAAGTGATAATCATCGATCTTAATCTAGATCAACAATATTTCAAGATCAACCCTTCTTTCGTCTAGTCACCATTTTTATCCAATGAGGTAATGCCACACTATCATATATTCTAACATGTCTCCTTATGCAACCCACCAATAGGAATGGACCCACCAATTCTACGTGGAATTACAACACTTCCCCACTTTTCTTAAAGTTCTAGCATTTTTAGGATGTGTAGATATGCCCATCATTGATCTTCTTTTGATCGATGGTCAATGAACTAAATTCAACAAAGATTAAAGCTTTCAAAATAATGTTGTGTAGATCGATGCAAGGTGAAACCTTGGTTAAGAAGGAAATACATGGCAACAAAAAGGATTGTTTTTGTGAAAAATTGAGAAATTACACAAAAATAACTATAATATAGTGCTTATTCCCCTCTTTTGAGACTTAGGGAAAAACAACACTAGGGAACACAAATTTAAGGACTTTTATCTAGGGCAAGCATCAATTTGAAAACACATAACCCCTAATTTTAAAAAGGTAACTAGATGTTTTGCTGTGAATTTGTAGAATTTCTAAAAGGTGAAAAAGCAACCCAACAGTGGCTCTATCTAGGGATGATGGATAACAATGTAGAATTTTTGGCTAAAGAAAACCATACTTAAAACTCATGACAACTCTAAGAGAGAGCAAAAACATAGGAAAACATTATACAAGGATAAAAAAAGACTATACAAGGATATGTACAAATATTTACAAAATTATATAGAACCCTAACTACTATTCATGGAAAATGTAAGAATTTTAAGAAAAATACCTCTTTAAGAACTATTGATGAACTAGCAACTCAAGAATATCACCAGATAGTTCTCTTATAAAATAGGAGTCTTCACCTTTGTTACCATGTATCAAATAAGGACCAAGCTAGATGGGATCAAATTTACTATGCTTTCCCTTGTCTTCAAATCTAGCATTCCATAATAACACCAACTCTTCAAATTGGAATTCCCTATCAGATGCCTTTTTGTCATAGAGATACTTCATTTGTGATTACAAATTTGCATTTTGTGCAAAAGCATCTCTCCTTGTTTCATCTAGCTACAAGATATCATCCATTCTCAATTGTATATCATCAACAATATCTTCATCATAAATATGGATGAAATTATAAATATCATTTAGATTTTTCTAAGGTAATCTTGCCTAGATCCCATATACTAAATCAAAGGGGGCACAACCAATAGCTATTTTCATTCTTACCATATCTGCCCATAATGCTAGAGGCAATTTGGAATCCTAGGCTTTCTTATTTTATCCTAGAATCCTTTTGATGATCTTGAGTAAACTTTTATTACTGGATTCAGCCTAACCATTTCCTTGGGGATGGTATGCTGATGATGTAGAATTACTAATGCCATATTTATTGCAAAAATTCTTGTATTCATGTGATCTAAAGGACATAACATTATCAGCAAAAATTTTCTATAGGCACCCAAATATGATAATAATATTATTCAATATAAAATTATTTACCACTTTTCTTGTTGCATTTTTGGTAGGAATTTATTCTACTCACTTTGTAAAATAATTAGTGGCAACAAGAATCCAAGAATGCCCTCTATTAGATCTATTAGAGATTTTGCCAATAAAATCAACACCCCACTGCTAGAAAGGTGCTTGCACCTCCACTGGTCTCAAGGTAAGATTTCCAAAAAATTTCAACTTCCCTCTAAATCTCTCACATGCATCACATTTCTTCACTAATTACAGTGCATTTTTAAAAAAGGTAGGCCACTAGAAGCCAGACCTAAGGATCTTATGGGTTTTTTTTTTTCCGATGTAATGACCCCCACATACTCCTTTATGCATGTCACTCAAAATATTCTTTGATTTCTCTTCATTTGAACACTTCAGGACACCTTCCATATCTCTCCACCATAATTGAACTTCGACAATAATATATTTGATAGCTTGTAACTTCAAAGCTCTATTCTAATTTTTTGCGAGTCCTGATGGAGCCTTCATATGATTTAGATAGAATATTATATCTTTCTACCAATCTAAAGTGTCCATGTCACATAGAACACCCCTATAGTCATCATCAATTTGGTTAATCTAATTTTCTTTAAGGTTGGCCTTTATCATCACTTTAGCAAAGCCTTGACCTCTAACCAACTTAGTAATCTGAATATCAATGTTGAATTCTTGGATCCTATTGATCCATCTACATCTTCTACCTGATACTTCTTGCTATGAGAAGATGTCTTTCACTGCAACACTTGGAAAAAATGCAATTACATTGGGTCCCATTAAATAACACCTAAATGAATTTACTTCTTTAACCAATGCATATGCTTATTTAGCATTTATATCATACTTAAGCTTGGAAGATTGCAAAGAATTGCTGAAAAATGCAATAGTTTGTTCAAATCCATCCTCATTTTTCTACAATAAGACAGTAGCAATTGTATGAAAAGAAGCAAAAGAGAAGATGTGCATTGGCTTGGAATAGTCAAGAGCTCTCAAAATAGGGGCATCCTTAATAGCTTTCTTTATCTCATTGAATGTCATGCTTGGCTTTGCATCCCATTTGATCTCAAAGCCTTTCTTTAACATTTTAGAAATAGGCCTACTTACCTGTACAAATTTGGTGATAAATCTTCTGAGAAAATTTATCTACCCAAAGAATGAGTGAATACCTTTTATATTATCTGGCTTCTAAATTTTATTAATTGCTTCAACTCTCTTAGGGTCAATTCTGACTCCTTTTCCAACTAAGTGACCCAGTAGCTTACCTTTTGTAACAACACATGCACATTTTATAGGATTTAAAGATATTCAAAATTTTAATGCTCTAATAAATACCTTTACTAGGTGCATGCAATGATCCTTTTCATCTTTGGAGAAAGAAGTTGAATCATCCTAGTATACTACTCAAAATTTATCAATAATATATTTGAAAGATACATCCATAGCTCATTGAAAGGTACGACCAACATTTGTTAAACCAAATGACATTCTACTATGGACATAAGTCTGCCAAGGTGGTGTAAATATAGTTTTGTACTATCTGCCTCTTTTATAACCATGTGGTTGTAGTCTAAGAACCCATCCATCATTGACATGAGTTCTAATCCAATTACTCTCTACAATATTGCCTCCATGTTTGGAAATCCATAGTTATCCTTTAATGAAGATATATTCAAGTTCCTAAAATTGACACATAATCTTATGTCTCCATTTTTTTTTCTCACAAAAATCAAATTAGACACCTAAGATGAATGCTTGATGGGAATGATAATTCTAGCATCTCTGATTTTCATCAACTCTTCCTGCTTCTTGGGTGCAAGAGTGGGATTGATTGGTCTTTTCTTCTATCTGAAAGGCTTGGCTCCTTTTTTCAGTAGGAATTCATATTGAAAAAGGTCTTCCCTATAATATTTCAAGTCATCATATGACCAAGAAAATACATTTCTATATTTCCTTAACAAACTAATCGACGCTTGCCTAATGTTAGGGGCTAATTTTTTTACCAATGTATACCTTTTTAGGTGCTTCATTAGTCCCTAGGTTTATTTCTTCCAAATCTTTAACACTCAATTCTTTGTTCTCTACTTTAGACCTATCCTGAATTTCAAAGAAAGTCTCCAAAAAAACCAATCCCTTTGGGATCTTGCTATTTTTAAATTGTACAACTTCCCACCCAAAGACAAATTCCTTACCATTAATATTTTCAACATATGTTGCACCATCAATTTCTTGTATCCAGAACTAGTCTTCATAATTCAAAAATTTGATCGTATCCTTATCTTCTTCAAAAACCTACCAATTATGAATATTACCAAGGATAGATGGCCTATTTTGTACTTCAGCATTTGATACACCAACAAAAGAGATGTCATTTGGTTTAATAGCAACATTACCTAACAAGTTAGCCATTTTTTTGTTACTGAACTATCTTTCTAGATTATTCCAAATGCATCAAAAAACTCAATCATATCCTAGACATCATTCCTATATTGTTTCAATCTTTTATTCTTTTAAACATAAACTCCTCTAACCTAGGAAAAAATTAATTTAAAATACCTAATAACATGCATTTTCTTGATTCCATGACATACTGTAACTTTTAATCCTAATAAAAGTGCTTCATACTCAACAATGTTATTGGTAGAAGTGAAATTTGAAGTAAATGTATATCTAAAAGTGTTCTTGTCTGGAGATATAAACACTACCCTAGCTCCTAATCCATCCTTATAAATTTCCCCTTTAAAATACATGCTCCATAAATTCTTTGAATCCATACAATAGACAATGTCTTAGTCAATCAATGGTGGAGGCTTCTCAACTTCTTGAATAACCAACTTAGCCCTAAATGCATTTACATTTGTATCCAAGAAACATGTGGCATCCTCTTCAATACTATCTCCAAAAACATAAGGAACCCTTGTCACCTATATGGAAAGTGGCATATGACAAGTCACATTATAGGCTACCTGTCATCGTAACACTCCATTTTGTGGAGAGTAGCATTCCATAATGAGGATGAATATCAACTACAAGGATTATCATGGTCATTACAACCTTAGATTAAGTAGTTAGCTTGAAAGGAAATGCATTAATAGTACCTATAATAGTCACTTCCCTTGCATCCATTTCTCTACATCAACCCTATTTGGTATCTATTTCTAGACCAAGGGCTTCCATAACTTTGAAAGACATTATGGTATGTGATGCCCCTAAATCTACATGTAATCTTTCAAGGTTTGACCATTTATGACTAGATTGAGGAAGAAATGGTATATATCTTGTAGGTACGCTAAAAATGAGTTATCTAAATAAATTTGAGGTGCTTGTGGCATGATTCCATTATCTTCTATTATAGGTGGTTCTTGCTACAAGAAAATGGGCTTTTCTTCAACATTACTATTACTACCTATCCCACCCAACCAAGCAAGAGCCTTATTCTTTTGTTGTTCTATTCTAAACATTTCAAGTAAAGTAGCCTTTAAAGTAATTTGGGATAACATGAAAATCATGTCAACTATAGCATGAACAGTGGGCTTAATAGAAATACATGGAACTAATAATGCTTGAGAGGTAGGCCTTGCTATTTTCTTGATGATCATATCAGGTTTTGATTTCTTGTCTTGCACACTAGCTTTGACTATTTCAACATTTTGAAGCTAAACTTTCTTTTTGGGCTCCCACTTCTTGTTCTTACTATCCTTGATTTTGACTATCATTTTACTATCCTTCTTACTATCATTAGTCATTTTATGAGTGATATCTTTGATGAAGATACCAAATACCTTACTAGTATCATTGTTGATAGTTCTATTTCTTAGATTATAATTACTGTGCACTTGAGATATCATCTCTATTATAATTTTGTTGAAATATCTTCCTTAGATGGCTTTCTCAAATTTATGTGATCAACACTTGAAGATATAGTACATACCTTATCTTCATCATAATCTTCATTATCTGAAATCACTTACAAATGATGTATTTAATACATATTTCTCTAATCTACAATATCATTATTAAGGTCTTTTAAATTAGAATCCTCAACATCATCACATAAATCTACCATGTTGCAACTTACATCATCATGACTTTTTTCTTCTTCTCCTTACTCATTTTGCACATGTTGACTTGTAGCAAATGATTGAGCTAATACGCAATAATCAGGTGAATGAGGTGATTAGAATATAATGCATTAGGGTACATCATTTGTCATATTGACATAATTTCTTTACAGGGGTTAAGCATACCTTTACCCTTAGTATTTTGAGAAAGTTTGGGGATAGGCTTGTCATCTTTCCACTGAGTGATATATGGATAATTTTGCATTATAGATTGTCTATTATATTGGTTGTTGAATTGAGGTTTATCATCACTATTCTTCTTATTTTCATTGTTGGCTAATGGACTCATGTTCTTTAAAAAATTTAACACTTGACTCATTATGTCTTCCTTAGGCTTCTTACTGGCAGTAGGTTTATCACTTTCTCTCTTATTGTTCCTTGCATTGAACAATTTGGGGTCATCTCTTCTCTCTAGCTTACCAAAAGCCTTTCTATTATTTTAAATATTTAATGCCATCTTGTAAGAATCTCTTAAAGTCTTATGATCTTTATCCCTTAATATGTATGCCATATTGTTATCAACAATATTAAAATATGTAGTGAGGCATATATCTTCATTGAGTCTCATTACTTGGAACAATTTATACATCCCCTTTTGAAATCTCACATTGACATCAAAAGTGGATTCATTCCGATTCTCTTTTATATTGTTGAATTAATTCAACACAAAATCAAAATTAGTATTATCTCCATATTGTTCTTTGAAAGATTTTTCCAAGTCACTCCATGAACTAATACAGTCATCTAACAATCTTTTGAACCAATCCCTGGCATCCTCAGTAAGTGAATGCACAAACAACTTCATGACCACATCTTCATGCTCCACTTCATAGTCATTGAGCATTTCTAAAAATGTTCTTACATTCTCTTCACTAGTGATGGCATTATATCCTTAAAAAATTGTAACCTTATCTAAGATCATAAGAGATAGGATGTGGAAACCATGGATGCATATAAATGACATATATCTATACTTTTTCATGTACATGGGTGTTTTCTAAAAACTAACAACATTTGATGTACCCTTTTTTGTTGCTTGGTTTTGGATAGGAATTTGAAATTGTTGTATTTGTTGAATAAAAATGATTTGAGTAATGGTGATAGAGGATGAGGTAGAGATTAACTGGGAAACATTTTGGCTTGGAACTATTGGTCCACAAGTAGAAATAGAAGTTGTGGCTTGTGAAGATATATTAGGCCATGAAGCTAAAATAGAATTGGACTTAGTGAACTAGATTTTTCTTCTCATCCTTTTTTTTCTTGTGTTTCATTGTCCACTTTCTCAAGCTCCTTAGCTAAATATTCTCTCTTTTTTTTCTTTCTCTAAATCTAGGTCTAGCTAAGACATGACTTGACTTACAAATTTACTAGGAATGGATTGAGGTTCATTTATTTGGATTCCTACAACCTTTTTCTTATTGTTGTCACAACAACTTGCACCCTTGCCTAAATTTTTTACCTAAAGGCAACCTTGTGAAACATGGAAACAATCTCCAAGTTGTGGGACTTGAATTGTGAGATTGAGTCTTTGGAGAAGGTTGCATTCCTTACTATTAGGGTGCATCTAACTACTCTTTGAGAGGAAAAGCGAGAAAGAATGCATGAAAGAAAACTACCTAATCTAATCTAAAGGGGGTGATACAAAAAAATAGTTTGTTCAATCATATCTCTGCCTAACAATGCACTATTCATCAATATAACCTCAAAATAAAATGATTCAACCTTTATCTTAATTCAATAGTTACACACAAATTAGGAACCAAATGAAATGCCACAAGGAAGGAACTTCACTCTACAACATTTGAAGGCAAGAGTAGATACTATTATGTAGATTAGAGAATGAAAAAACAAACATGAACAGAGGCAAGAAGATCTTGCACTAATATTGATGGGAGAATGAGGTAAAGTAAAGGATTACATTCATTATATACAAAAAGAAATTACAATAGTAAAATATAGAATACTACTACTATAGAATCAAAGAAGAAATGAATAACCCTAAGAAGTGTTACAAAATTTTCTTTTATAGTGCAAGCATAACTAAGATAGCTTCTACCCTAAGGTAAAGCACAACAACTGCATTTAAGGTTGCAGAGAACAATCACTAAAAATATGAGAATGATATGATCATGGTATACATCTAGATGTAGGAAAAAAATATTATTCACCAAATAGAACCTTAAGAAGACAAAAATGATGACAATTATCATTTTGATTGGGTAGATAGATAATCATGTAGGAAAGAGAATGTCCCTTTACATTTACTATGCATGGGGAATGTCAAAGAGTGGTTGGGACAATCAAGAAGATCAAATTTTCCATTTAAGAGTTGTTTCTTTCTTAATATCAACATGCTAAGTTAGCCATGTCATTGGTCAAATAGAGTCAATCCTCAGGCTTTGCCACATGGACCAATTATATTTTATCATTCTGCCACCTAGCTACTCTACTAAATTTACGTTGACCTATTGACCTTACCCTAGTTGTACCTTTGTCACCTTTTATCCTAACTAACTATCTTACCTTGCAAAACCATGAAATCAAACTAATTGTTATTGTCACTTCATAGCTTGTGCTTAACTTTTTCCACTAACTCTTGTGACCTAGCAAAATCTTTGGTCGCACACTCATAGCCTATAATCTATGTAACATAAAATACTTGCAACCTTGCAAAAATAAACTTAACTACCACTGCTTACTCACCACCTGGGCCTACTGAGACACATGTTCCATTGTTGCCATCTCACTATATATTATCATCATACATTTTTTCATAGTGACATAGCAACATGCATTGATTTTGGAAGATCAAATTGCCAAGGGAGAACCATAGTTTATGATTCACATTAGTGCTTCTAACCAATCTAGTGCTGCCACATCATCAAAGTTCATCCATATGGCACCATACCAAAACTTTGTGACCTTAACCCATGATTTTCCACTAACCTCAATGGCAACGAGACATGCAATACTTTGCCACTTCACAACTCTAATATGAGGTTAGCCTAAAACTCATGTGACCATGTGATGAAGCCAACATCAAATCATGATCACTCAGTCATAACTTATCATTGAGTGCCTTAACCCTATGAATTACTGATAAATGGAATCACTATGTTGCTTCCTTCATCTTGAGTTAAGCTTAACCATTTGCGACCTTGCGATCCATATGAAATCTATCTGTTGGAGTTAACTTTGCACCATCGCAACCAAGAACCATAAGCTACCATGAAATGCTATGAAGATACATTGACTATAGATTTAGCTATTTCACATCTTTGTGGCTTACATGAGTGTTAAGTGCTAACAACCTGGGACTAGGCAATGAAAGCAAAATTGCACGTTTGCAACTTAAATAGTTCATAAGATATAACATGAAAATCATGAAAGGTTAAGGTTAGACCTATGAAAATAAGGGTTAAATCATAATGCATTTGGACCTACATGGTAATATCAAATTTGAAATAATCAATTAACCATTAGATATGTTTTCCATTTAAGATTCAAATTTTGGTGGGAGGGGTAAAAATAACTAACAATTTGGTGACTCAATGGGGATGTTAGCCTACTAAGAATATGACCAATGACATTAAGCATCCATTGGGATAAAAAGTCATAAAAACCATGAAATCTACTTTGAAAAAAACTAGAACACTAAAAACCTACAACCTTTGTCTTCCCTACAACTATGAAACTTAAAAACTTGGTTATCTTATAGAGAGATAACATGTGGTCAACACTTCTTGGAAAACTAGAAACTGACCTAATATATAAAGAATACCCTAACCCTCTCTAGAAGTAGGGGTTGAGATAAATTTCATTGATTGGAATTGGTAGGACATCACCATTAGGCTTCAATAGCTGAAAAGCATTGCCTTTCTTATAACCGGTGATAACATAAGGTCCACTCCAGATAGCATCAAATTTGGAGTGCCTACCTAGTTTTTCTTTGTGTGCATCCCACTTGAGAACAAGTTCTCCCTCTCTAAAAACCCTAGCTTTGGCCCTCTTGTCAAATCTCTCTTTCATCTATTGCTGATGAATTTCATGTGTCTACATAGCCTATTATCTCTTTTCTTCTAATTCCATCAATTCTACCATCCTAACTATCATGACATCATCTTCCATTACTTCAAACTGATGAGCTAATTCAAGAGAGGGGAACTCTAGTGAAATAGGAAGCCTAGCCTCCCTTCCATATACCATCATGAAAGGAGAATTTCCTACTATGCTCTTAGGTGTAATTCTATTAGCCCAAAGAGCTACCTTTAACTTTGAATTCCAACACCTTTGATTGTCCTCAATTATCCTCTTCATGATTCTAATCAGGTTCTTAGTAGAGGACTTAGCCAAAACATTTTGTTGGGGGTAGTAATTTGAGGAGGTGCTCAAATAGATACCATGGTCAACTACCTAAGAACAAATTTGTGTCCCAAAAAAAGACTTAGCATTGTTAGATATGATTGTTGAAGGGGTATTAATCTGATTACAATTATATTAAGAAATTCAACCATTGAAGTCTCTATGGCATCTTTCAAGGCTACTACATCAGTCCACCTTGTAAAATAATCAGTTGCAGCTAGATCCATTTGTGACAAGAGCTAGAAGATTGATTTATTGGACCAATAAAATCCATCCCCCATTGAGAAAATGGTTGATCAACTTGAATCAGATATAGAGGAAAGGATGCTAACCTTTGTTTGCCTAAGAAGAAGGCACACTTCTCACATTTCCTTACATATTTATAACAATCATGGAATAGATTTGGCCAATAATAATCAACCCTTATGACCTTCATAGCTATTGTTCTAGCCAAAAAGTGGCCACCATCAAAATCATCATGAAACTCTTTAATCATGCTATCAGTTTGATTAGTGCTAATACATCTTAATAAGGCTCCATTAAGATCCTTCCTAAAAATAATCCCATCCACTAGGGCAAAAGGGATAGACTAAAATCTAAATTTCCTTCTTTTGGCTCTATCTAATCCTTTTGGATATCCTCCTCCCAACAAAAATGTTGTCATGTCCTACATCCAGTCATTCAGATTTCCATCCCCTATTGGTTCTATATCTTCTATAACTAGAGAAAATTCCTTAGTTGGCTCCTAGGATGAAATCATCTATCCACACAACCCTTTACCTCTTTAGAAGCTTTGTAATCTTGATATCTATGTGATACTCCATGACCTTAGTGATCCATCTAGCCCTCTTCTCATTGAAATCCTTATTTAAAAGAAATTCCTTCACACTTGCATGAGGGAATAAGAGTTGGATCCTATTATGTGACAAAAGATGTCTAAACTTCTTTAAGGCCCTTATGATAGAGAGGACCTATTTTTCTAAATAATTGTAGTTACCTTCATAGTCCTTTAGCCTTTCACTAGAAAAGGCTATAGGTTGTTCTTCATTTGTATCATTTAGCTATGTCAATATAGCTAATGTACTTGACTCATCCCCTAGGATGTATAGAATGAAATGCTTATGAAAATTGGGTTTGATAAGGCTAGGAGATGATGCTATTGCTGCCTTATTATCTTCAAAAATAGCTCTTTGTTTCCTTGTCCAGGTGAAGACCATTTTTTTTTTAGAATAGCTATAAAGGGCTTAACCATGGTAGCAAGATCAAGAATAAATCTTCTTACAAATTTGATTCTACCAAGAAATATTTGAAGCCCTTTCTTATGAGTAAGAAGTGGGAGAGTGAGAATTACCTTTTTTCTCTTTGGATCAATAGTCAAACCCTCCTTAGACACATTATGTCAAAGTAATTTTCCTTGATTAGTGGAAAACAGACACTTTGTTGGATTTAGTGACACACCATATTCCTTGAATTTGATGAACACCTATCTTAGATGAGCAAAATCATCTACCACATTCTTGGAGTAGATTCTGATATCATCAAGGTAAACTAGAATATGATTTTCAATCATATTCTTGAAGGCCATCTCGATTTCCTTTTGAAAAGTAGCACCTACATTAGTTAGTCCAAAAGGCATCTTTCTATAGGAATAAGTGCCCCATTGAGTAGTGAAAGAAGTCTTGTATCTATCTAACTCTTGGACTAACACTTGATTGTACCCTAAAAACCCATCTAGGAAGGAGAATCTTGCAGAGCCACTAACCTTGGACAAGATCTTTTCCATGGAAGGGAGAGGATGGTGATCTTTAAGGGAGGCCCTATTAAGGTCCCTAAATCTACACACAATCTAATTTCCCCATGCTTCTTCCTAATAGGAACAATGTTGGCTACCCAAGAGGGATGCTTAATAGGAAAAATTATATTGGCCTCTATTAACTTGAAGAAATCCTTTTTCATTAATGGCTCAATTCTAGGATTAACTGGTCTCTGCTTTTGTCTAACCAGTATGGCATTACCACTCAAATCTACAGCATGCTCAAACAAACTTGGGTGAAAACCCCTCAAATCATCATATGTCCAAGCAAATATATCATTAAATTCTTGACATAGATGAACAAAATTTTCTTGTTGAATTTTAGAATATACCTTTCTCATATTAAGAGTCTTTCCATCAACAATTGCAACTAGTATATGATCATCTTTGTTTGCACCCAAGTTTGACCCTCTACTCCTTGCTTGATTAGTAGGGTTGAAGATACTCTCCAAAGTGATCAGGCCTTTGGTTAACTTGTTTGAACTGAGGCTCATGATTTGATCACCATACTGGCCTTGTAGTCTAGATTAGTTCCTCTTAGAGATTTTTACTTCACTTTGCAAAAAAATTGACAATCCTGATGTAGGAGCATCCAGAGGTATAAGGGCAATCCTGTGTCACCCAAAAAAAAAATGTACTTAAACTTAGTTTCTATTTCATGTCTTTACATTTTTGGATACCCATTTGGGTCAAATAAAGGTTCGCACTCTCACAGTTCAACTATCAGTGTGCTAGAAAATCCCAAAAAAATAGGAGCATGCAATTTGGCCATTATTTTGGTGACCTAGAAGGTATAAATTGGCCAGATCAATGTAATTGTGATTTAGAGCATTCTAGAAAAAGAATCAGGTCCAACGGCCCCACAGTTTGAAAGTTATTGCAGTTTTTTGTGTTTTGGAGACCTCCTAAGAATGCTTCAAAGTTAGGTTAGGGGCATTAAATGACCTTGAAAAGGGTCAAAAAATGGGGGAAAAGTGAAGCTCATACATAGGGCTATAGAGCGCTTTGAGAGCTTTCTGAAAATGTAAACGGTTCGTCAATCGGAGCTACGGTTCAAAAGTTATGCCTCCCAAAAGTTTGGTTACCATTTCTGGATTCTTCTAGATTTGCGCTGACTTCTACCACAGCTTTCAGAACCTTCTATTTGGTCGGTGGATGTCTACTACACTTTATAGAATGTACTCCTAGTCCTTAACCCTCTGGGGTCTATTTAAGGAGATTTCTGGAATTGTAAAAGGCAGTTCGGAGTGGAGTTTGAGAGGAGGTACTGAGAGGAGAAATTATCTCCAAATTTATGCTATTGTAAGCCCTTAGGGAATGTCTTGAAGTTTATTTTCTCTGTACTGTTTGTACTAGCTTATTTTCTTAGTCAATATAATTTTCCCCTTTTCTGTTGTGTCCATTCTGTTCTTGGGTTGTGTCCCCATCAAATATGCACATCAAAGTTAAAAACTTGCCACTTGGTATTATTATCTGGGATTATAGGCCTCACAACCACTTTGATGTGTTTCTCCTTTTCATCTCCAACATGTTTTGATACATCATAATAAGCATCAATGTCTCCAAGCCTATCATGATATTTGTTTCTTCTCCTGGGAACACTTTGGATGTTGAATTCTTGAAAAATTTCAAGAAAATCCCATACCATGTGTTTGTATGATTTGAGGAGATTTTTCTTGGTAATATTCTAGCTTCTTACTTGATTAACAACCAACTTGCTATCCCCAAATACCCTTAGCTCCTTGATTCCTCTCTTTTGGGCAAGTTGGAGGCCTCAAATTAGTGATTCATACTTTGCTACATTATTAATGCAGCTGAATTGGAGTCTATAAGAAAAATAATACTTCTCTAATTTAGGAGAAATGAGCATGACACTAGCCCTTGAGCCATTCTAATTCCTTGAGCCATCAAAGACCATGCTCCACAATCCATCAATATATTCTTTCTTCTTTATAAGGTTAAGGATATGAGCATCCTTTTCTACTATGTAATATGTGACAAGGCTAGTTCTTAGGGATTCTTATACTAGATCCAATTAATAAGCAGTGGCCCACTCATTCAAAAGATAATTAGGCACTTTTCCCAAGGAGTTAGCATGCTCCTGTGCTATGTCTCCATTTTTTTCTTCAAAAATAGTAAAATTCATGTCTATGGGACTTGGAGTGTAGGTTTCTATATGATTAAGGGCCAAAGGCTCTGCTCTTATGGAAGCTCTAGTTCCACACCTTGTTCTAAAGAAAATGTAAGACCAATCAGATGAAATATAGCCACCTATTTGTATAGTAAAGCCTCTAGAAAGACAAATTAAAAAATGAGGTTTAACCTCAGCTACTCATAGAGCTACCATCTATAGTCTTGATAGAGCTACCATCTAGTTGGAGCACATCTCTAACCATTGGCTCATATTTGATGCCAAGGAGATTAGCTACACATCTACACATTACTGAACTACTAGCCCCTAAATCTACCATACAATTATGGACTAGTTTGTCTCCTATGATCAAGGAAACATAAAAGGGAGGAGGCATGATTTTCTTACTCATTTCTCCCCCTTTTATTGGCTACATCAAGCTTGTTGCATGTTCTTCTCTAGGTGGTTGATCTTTCACTTCTATGATCTTTAACTCTTGTTGTAGTAGCCTCTTTTATGATGGCATAGTAGTAACAACATCCCACATAGGGACACTAACATTGGTCCTCTTCATCTGATCCACAATGTTAAGAGAAGCACCAACTACTTTAACTAAAGCTTTAGGAACTACAAGCGCTACTAACTAAAATAGAGCTACTTGAGATTCATTAGGCTTCCCTCTATTTGTGTCTTGTTGATGTTAGGTAGCCACACTTAGTTGTATATTCATTATTGGAATATGAGGAGTAACATCTAAAGTTGAAGCTTGACTAGGTGAGGGAGATGTAGCATCTTCAACAAATCTCCTTTTAGTTTTGGTATTGTGAGCTATAGTATCATGACTCGCATGACAATGCTCCTTTGAATGATGGTTAATGAAAGAAAAGTCATCTTGCTGTCATTAATGAGAAACATCAATAGGTTGGCTAACATTATATTTTTGTCCTATTGTTTGCTCATGTGTAGTCAATGTTAGGAATGATTCTACCTTTTGACACATGCAATATCCATAAAAGTAGTTACAAGAATGGAATTTTTTTTGATCTTGAGCAAGATTATTATGAGGGACTAAGGCCATGTTTGGCTTTGTATTTGTAGAAGGGGTATTACCAATAGCTCTATTATGATTATATGGACCATGACCCTAATTTTGGTTTGGAGGCCTATTATATATGAGACCTTGATACTGAAGTAGGGGAGGCTAGTTGTTTTCAGATTGTTTCCTTTCTAGGGTCACCACCTTCTTACTCATCTTTTGTATCATTGAGAATCTATCCTCTAGCTTCTTCTCCTAACACTAAAACTTCTTTTCTATATCTTACATCATAGATTTTATCACATTCTTAATTTCATCTATTCCATTTGAAGATGTGGAGGTTGAGGGGACAATAGCAAGGGGATGACTTGTAGATGTGGTAGGCATAGTGGCTATAATAGGTTAGTGATTGGGCATGTTAGGGAATAAAGGCATTGGAGGCCTTGGATATAACTTCCCTCCTTGTATCAAGATATTTTCTACCCTTATAGAAATCTCATAAGCATTTGGTAAGGTATCCCTTCCCATAGTTTTCACTGTGGTAGCTATGTCACTATTAAAGGCTCTAAGGTAATCTAAGAAGGCATTACTAGGGGAAGACTTTACTATAGTAGCTATTCTATCCCATGTCTTTTGAAATTTATAATTAAAATTAGTCATATATTCATGGGGTGCTCTCTTGATAGCTATTATCCCTCCAAAAGTGATAGATGGTCACTTTTATCTTCAAAGTGTTTACAAAGTCTTGCTCCTAACCCATCGCAATTAGTAATAGAGTTGTGAGGAAAACCTCTATACCATTGTAATTCATTTCCCTTTAAGGATGAAGCTAAAAGCCTAATAGAAACATCATCCTTTGTAATACCATGTATATTAAAAACATTTGGAATCTCTTGAATATGTCTATGGGGGAGATGGAAGTTTCACCAATGAAATCAAGTATACTTTTGAGAGCTAAAACTAGGATATCATGTCTTCAAGCCAATAGGAGAGGACTTCCACCATTAAAGGTGGCAAATTCATGTTCTCTAGGTTGTGCCATATGGAAATGTGACCTAATAAAATAAGGAGATGGCAACCTAGGCTATGATATATATATAGGAGGAGTGGAGAGAGATCTTGTAGGTGTATTTGTTACTGTTGTACTCCTAACTAGTGATAGTCATAATCTATTTCTCTTTCTTCTAGGGTTTGAAAATGAGAGCTTAGTGTGTTGAAAGTTCACCGCTAAAAGATGCTCTTGTATGAGATTTGGACATGAATCACAACAACATTGGTCTAGAAAATAGAATATATAGTTGGAGTCACCAAGTACTTGAAAATGAGCCTCTAAAGGACTACAATACTAAGAGTAACACTATCTTCTCAGCATCAATTTGAAGTTCTTCTTTGACACCAATGAACCAATAGACTTAAGAATGCTTCAAATTTAGTCCCATCAAGCGTGCTAAAAACTATTGTCACAAAAGCTTGCACCCTTGCCTAAATTTTTTACCTAAAGGAAACCTTGTGAAACATGGAAACAATCTCTAGGTTGTGGGACTTGAACTATGATACCGAGTCTCTAGGGAAGCATGACTTCCTTACTATCAGGGTGCACCTAACTGCTCTTTGAGAGGAAAAGGGAAAAGGAAATCATGAAAGAAAACTACGTAATCTAATCTAAAGGGGATGACACAGCATAATATTTTGCTCAGTCATATCTCTACCTAACAATGTATTATTCATCAATATAACCTCAAAATACACTGATTAAACCTTTATCTTAATTGAACAGTTACATACATATCAAAAAACAAATCAAATGCCACAAGGAAGGAACTTAACTCTATAACATTCAAAGGAAATAGTAGATATTGTTATGCAAATTAAAGAATGAAAATAAAACACCAACAAAGGCAAGAAGATTTTTCACTAATATTGATGGGAAAATGAGGTAAAGTAGAGGATTACATTATTATAGACAAAATAAAATTACAGTAACGAAGTATAGAATATTACTACTATAAAATCAAAGAAGAAATGATTGACCCTAAGAAAGGTTACAAAATTTTCTTTTATAGTACAAGCATAACTCAAATAGCTTCTACCTTAAGGAAAAGTACAACAACTACATTTAAGGTTGTAGAGAATAGTCACTACAAATCTGGGAAAGATATAATCATGGCACACATCTAGATGTAGGAAAATCATATTATTCACCAAAAAAAACCTTGAGAAGATTGAAATGATGGCCATTATCATTCTAACTAGGAAGATGGATAATCAGGCGATGCGGGGAATGTCCCTTTACATTTACTATGCATGGGGAATGTCAAAGAGTTGTTTCTTTCTTACTATCAGCATCCTAAGTCGGCCATGTCATTGGTCAACTAGAGTCAATCCTTAGGCTTCACCATGTGGAGCAATCATATTTTATCATTTTTCAACTTGGCCACTCTTTAAACTTTATGTTGACCTATTGACCTTACCCTACTCCTAGCTTTGCCACCTTTTATTTTAACTAACTATCTTACCTTGCAAAACCAAAAACTCAAACTAATTGCTATCACTGCTCTGCAACTTGTCCTTAACATTTTCCTCTAACTATTGTGACCTAATGAATGCTTTGTTCATGCACTCATACCCTAAAATTGATGTAACATGAAATACCTATGACCTTGCAAAAATGGACTTAACCCCCACTTCTTATTCACCACCTGGGTCTATTGAGACATGTGTTGCATCCTCACTATCTTACTATTTATTATCATCATATATTTTTTCATAGTGACATAACAACATGTGTTGATTTTGGAAGATCAGACGACCAAGGGAGAACCATAGTTTAGCACCCATGTTAGTACTTCTAACTAATCTAGTTCTACCATATCATCAAAGTTTATCCATATGGTGCCATGATGCAACTCTGTGACCTTAACCCATGATTATCCACAAACCTTAGTGATAGTGCAACATGCAATACTTAACTACTTCAAAACTCTAATCTAGGGTAAGCCTAAAACTCATGTGACCATGCAATGAAGCCAATATTAAACTCTGATTGCTTAGTTGTAACTTATCATTAACTCGAGTGCCTTAACCCTACGAATGAGTGATACAAGAAATCATTGTGTCGTTGTTGTGATCTTGAGTTAAGCTTTACCATCACTAACCTTGAGATCCACATGAAATTTTTCTCCTTTAGTTAACATCACACCATCACAACCATGAACTATAAGCTAGCATGAAATGTTGTGAAAATGAACTGACTATAGATTTAGTTATTTTGCCTCTTCATGACTTACTTGAGTGTTAAGTGCTAATAGCCTATGATTGGGTGATGAAAGATAAATTGCATAGTCACAAATTAAATAGTTCATAAGATATAACATTAAAATCATGAAATTTTAAGTTTAGACCTAAGAAAATAAGGGTTAAAGCATGATGTGTTTAGACCTATATGGCAATCTATAATTTGAAATAATCAATTAACTGTTAGACATTTTTTCCATTTAAGATTCAAATTTTGGCAGTAGGGGTAAAAATAGCTAACACTTACCCTTGTCAAGATGTCTCATAGTCATATTTATTAGTTTTGGTTAAACAGGTTTGTAGGACTGTACTTGGGCTAACACAGGTCCTATTTTCTTCAAGAGATTTTCTTTCTCTTGGACGTTAGATATTAAAACTTCAACATCTACAAATACAACTGAATTCACTTTAGAGGACTTCTCTTCCAATTTTTTGTTTTTTTCCTTAAGAGTAGCCATTCTTCTGAGAAAATTATCTCTCTCAATAAGAGTATTCATGGTTATTTTCTCTTTTTCCTTTTCCAAACAATGTGTTTGGCTTCTTTAGAAACTCTTCTTCAAAGGATTTCTACTTTAGAATACACATCATCATGATCTATAAATGTTTGCTTCAAATTCTACAAAATCATCCAAATCTATCAAGTTTATTTCAATGTAAGGGACTTGCTCAAGATTTGGTTTGTTAGACTAAATACTTATGGACCTAAGATGTCAGTTCATCTCTTGTACACCATTGGTTCTGAAAATGGTATCTCCTATAGATGATACCATTTTATCTTGATAAAATCCTACTTCATTATAAGGCATTGTGAAAAAATTTCCTAAGAGCCTAGTGGTTTTAGATTTAGAACTGTGAGATGAAATCTCTTTCTTAGCTAAGGGCTGGTATTGTGGACTATCTCTACATTTCCAAGTATGGCTAGATTCATCTTTCTTTTTAGGCCAATTTTTTTTACCACCCTTTCATAAATTTGTATACAATGAGATATCTTAGTTTTCTTTTACATAAGCTCTTGTATTCTTCCTCTTATTAGCCATCTCTCACTTTTCTAATATAAGAACTACTATCAAAACCTAAGATTGGGTTGCCACCCACTAGGGAAAAATATCTATATTTGACTAAAAGACAAGGAACTTTTCTTGAAATAGATCTAATAGAAGGGACCCAACCCTAATACTTTATATTGTATACTTTTTAGAAAACAACTCTATTCAACTAATAAGGCATGTTACAAACCCATTCTACATCATAGCTTCCTTAGTACTAGACTTTCAAATTATCTCACAGTTTGTTGTTAAGCAAAAACCAATACCTAAGCATTGAATTACAAAATAATAGGACTATGACGAAAGATATGGAATTACAACATATATTCTATAACTTTAGAGTTCTTTTCATTCATTGACTCCCCAATAGAGTTTCCATTTTGTTGGAGTTTAAAAAATACAAGGCAATAAAATACTTGATCCTAGGATGTAGAGGAATTATCTCAACCTAAGGGTTAGGTACTTCCTATATTCAACTAATATTTCTTCAAATTTGGACCTAGCATTAATAGAATCATAGGGATTATCTACTCTTCAAGCTTTGTAGGGCTTAGGCGAGTGCAACTTAGGGATTGGAATGATGGGGTGCTTTATATTTTCTATTATACTTCACTCATGGATATTATTTTCTTCAAAAATCAATCCCCTATAGCAGAAATGGTTATAATTCTTCTTGAACATGCAAATAGCTCTTGATTATAGTAATTAACTAAGAAATATAGAGAACTATTCCAAATAAGTGATGACCAACAATTTCATCTTCAAATAGGGAAGTAAAAGTTAATTTTAATTTAATTTTATGCTTCATGCAACCCCATAATTTCTTCAATATGCAACTGAATAAACGAGCAGTGCCCTATCCATTGGTATTTAGAGTGTCCCCAACAAAATTTGACATAATTTATTACCATATAGTCAATTATATTATTAATTTACCCTAAACCCTATTCTTATCAATATCCCTCTTATATGAATGGAAATCATACCAATTTATTAAAGCATTTACTTAATCCCTTGAATTAAAAGAAATGACAAATTGATATAAAACCTATTCTAGTTGCATTAAATTCAATGAACCTTGCTCATACAATCCCAACATAACTAGCACATAAAAATGGAGACATAATTTAGAGAAAATAGATATGGAAAAATATTCCTTTTGTATTATTTCTCCTTAAAAATCATACAATATTGGTATATACTCAAAAATACTTGAAGACATGACAACTTATCATTTAATGTTCACAGTGTATTCTCAGATTTGTAGGTGAATACATCACAAAAATTGACATCAAGACTGACTGGACTAAATGCCAATAGCACAACACTAAAAATTACATGGATTTTAGACCATCCTCAAGGCTTGGAAACTCACTTATATAATGTGAGATTCAACAAGCTTTAAGCTTAGAGGAAAAGGGGAAACTGTCCTTAACACAAAAATATTTACAAAGGGGACAAAGATTTCATTATCACAAAAGGACAAAACTTTTTCATTTCCTTGTTACTTTATAATAGAATATCTTTATCATTCATCTTCTCATGTTGGGACCAATTCTATTGCAACAACTGTTTGCTATTTTTTTGCATCTGATGATTGGTTCACTTTCACCTTTTGTTCTTCTAGTTGTGGGACTGCTTGATTTGCACTTAATGTGTCAAGTTTTTCAATTTGGAAGTTTATTAGAATTTTTTGATCATTTTACATGTCATAAGTTTGGATTTCCATGTCCACAATTGTAATTGGTTGTTCTTCATTCATTACTTTTGTTGGAACTAACACATCAACCAATTGAACTTTCTCTATAGCCACTTCTTTTTCTATAGTTTTTACTTTAATATCTTCTTCTAATAACTATATTTCTCATGAGTAGTTAGTGACCCATTTCTCAAAAAGAATATCATAAGGCCAATTGGAATTCAAATTTTATTGTTGCCTTCTTAAGGCAATTTTCCCAATTTTCCTTATTTCTTGAAAATCTTTCACAAATGAATCAAAGAATAATTATACTTTTAATATCTCGTATGTGGTCCTAGAAAACCAATTTTTTTTAATTTTTATTTTATCATTTACAACTATGTTAAGCTTGATTCTTATTAATTCATTTAATTCCTTAGCCCATTCTTCTTTTTCCCTTTTCTTGCCTATAGTTTTAATAACATGTGGAAAAAGATCAAAATCATTGTCCAAGTATTTGAGGAAATAATTATTTATTTTTCTTTGCAAGAAGTTTCTCTTATGATCAAATTCCAAAAGGTCATTAGCTTGACCAAAACTCCTGTCCACCCATTCATCATAAAAATCTATAAAATGACAACAAAGGTTTGTAATTATGTCTTCCTTGCTAATCCAACAGTTTGCATTTGGCCTTAATGCTACCTCACTATTCATCAACTCATTCCATATCTCTACCAATTTTGATAATTCTAAGTAAAAGGAAGGCCAACCAACTCTGTGCATAAGAGAGAAGATTGTATCTCTAATTCTATCTTCATGATTGATGGTCAATTCCACATGAATTGCATATAATTTTGTTTTCTCTTTTTCTAACTCATCACCTATGTATAGTTGGGGTTCTTTTGGTGTATCAAGATACTCTATAATTGGGATGGTGTTGAAGGGTGGTACTAGAGGACAAAGAGGATAGGCAATCCTAAGTTGACTAGGTTGTGTGCCTATCATTTCTTTCCCCAATTGTTTCTCCCTTAGAGTAATTGTACCTTCCAATTGATCTATCTTCCTTCCTCTTTGTTCATATTTCTCCAAAACCCTTTCAAATTTATTATTTAATTCCAAGAATTTTTTCTTATCCTTGGAAGCAACTATGACTCCAAAATCAGCCATTTCTTTGGTCATCCAAGCAACTCTATCACAATCCACCTCATCTACCCTATAAACCATGAGACTGCCCATGTGCTTAGAATCTAAGACCTCTTGAATTCTAGATTTGTCTTTTTTTTGAATGGACCAATTTACCAAGGCTTAATGATCATTTCTATACTCCAACCCCTTATGGGATTCCAAGACTTCTTCCCCAGTCTTAAACTAGGTGTCCTTTGCCTTTCTTACGATGTCAAAAATTATTGCATTGGAAATATCCCACCCTAGCAGTATCATAACCCCCAAATCCTTTAGTATCTACCTTCCCCCTTTAGGGTTTATTTGTGAAAACTCTCATATGAGGCTAGCTTTGAACTCTTCTTCAATTTCAAACCCCTACTTGTGAGGTTGTTCTATTTTAATCCTTTTGCATCTTGCCTCAAAATTTCTAATATTTCTTCTCCACAAAAATAGGGTAAATGCTCTAGAGTTTAAAAAGATTTCATCATCTAAAAATTTCTGAAATGCCTACTCTACTTATAGATCAATTTCCCCACCTTGAAAATCTCCCATAGTAAGGGCTAGTTTTGACATGGGTGGCTCTTCAGGCATTCCTTCTCCTATCTTAGCAACTCTTATAACAATATACTTCTTTCCTCCCATCTATTTCAATTGCTCCATTAAAGAGTCATCATAATCTATATTGAGTGAGGTTTGTGTGGGAGAATATTCTTCAACCATAGAAGAAGAACCCTATTCTTGTTTTTTCTTCTTTGCAATAGACTCAATAGGTGGGCTTTGCACAAGTTGTACACTATTTGCTACCAAATACCCAGGTCTCTTTTATAGTTTATATTGGCCTAGGTTTATGATTTCTCTACTAGGTAACCTATTCTCTACCTCAATGGCCTTATCTAAATAAGTTTGAGTTGGGATTTCTTTTTTCTCATTTAGGTTTGCATAAAATTAGCAAAGTTATTCATTAGCATATCCATTTTAGCACCCCAATATTTATTATCATCAAGGGGGTTATATTTTGGTTCAAAAGAATTAAAAAATTCAAGCACCTTACTAAACACTTTCCACTTTTCTTTTTTGACCTTTTATTCTTGTAGTGAAAAATGATTTCTAATTAAATCTTTGGGGAAATAAATAATATGTACATGAGATTTATCTCTTGTTATATCCTTGAAAAAATCACAAAACCCCTTAGGATCTATGAACCAAGAATGGGACTAGGTCATCTGATACTTGTATAGAAACTTTTCTAACTACCTCTAGCCTTTTTTGACAATTTTTTTTTTGTGAACAATAGTAATTTGAGGGGAAAAATGTACCTTCATATCTACCAATCAGCTCATTTTCTTCCTACACTCCTACCTTCCATAAGAGCTCTGCAATCCACACCTTTAAAGGCACTGGATATGATAGCACATTTGGTTTTCCAAGGAAACCATAGACTTTAAACATAGTAGAGGCTGCACATGGGATAATGTCTCCCTAATTATGGCTCACCTTCAATCCTTTAGCATGATCCTTTGGTCTAATTAATCCCAACAAGGACTGAGCTATCCTAGGATTATCTCTATTCAGTAGAACTATGAGTTTGGAAGCAAAATATGTATCAAATATGACAAAGCTAGCATCAGTGACCTCCCATGTCATGTCTACACTTCACAATTGAATAGGGAGCTTTTCTCCATCTTTCTCTAGTTCTAGCTTCATTCCTTAGAGAAAAAGGTGACACCCTTGTATAGACATATATACATCAACATAGACTATCAATGAAAAGGTTTTTCTACTTTTCCCTTACTGATACCCATCAATCCACCATGAATTTCCTCCACTAAATATGTCACAAAATAAAAATTTGAGCTCATGCCACATTGTAATGTCTGAGAAATGACAAACACAATAGATGCTTGGATGTGATCCTAGTCATCTATCCCAAATATCTTGCAAAGGGAAAAATAAAGTGCCTAAGCCTTGGGATTAAAATACTTTCTCAAAAATGAATTTGGAGTATTCACTATTACGAATGGCAACTAACATTTCTTAACAAAATGTTCTTGCAATGGCCCACCTCTTAGGTATATTTTATGAGTATCATAACTAGATTGCAAGTCTTCCAAGTCAATATTCTCATGAACTGCATGGTTAGGGTTCAAACTAAAGACCTTCGTAATTACCTTTGGTAAAACTTTGAAAAGGTTATGCCCAACATGATTTTTCACTATCCTTGAAATATGGTCATACCTCTTTTCTATCATGGCCAATGGTTCATCATCGTAGAAAAGCCCTAGGATAACTAACTTGCCAATATCAAACTCCCATACATTTCTTAGAGGAGTATCATGCTTTCTTTTAGAAAATCATTTGTAGAAAAGCTCTAAACCCCCAACAAATGTCTCAAAATTCCTTAACCAATTTTCCTTGTTTTAGAAACCCTTACTAACCAATAACCTAGGGTTTTTTGGTATCAATTATTTTCCTTTGAGAATTCATCGATAAATTTTGGCAATTATTCTAAAACATCATCACACATGACCCTTAACTAGCAATCCACCTTTCCCAAAAATCCCTTTGCATTAGCATCGTATCTATATTATTTCAATACAATTGTAACTACTCAATTAACTAGATATTTTAAGTACTTACCCAGATGAATTTTTTAATTTACAAAGGATTCTATCTACAATAATTCAAAGCTTTGAGAAAATGTATTTTGATCTTTGAAAAATTTCACACTCTAAGAATTATGTATCCTAATACTTAATAGTGAGAGAAATCACAACTTTTATGGCAATTAGCTCCACACAAATTTGCATTGATCAGAGTTAATATTCTAATAGTTGTATTTCAAACTATGCTACAAAATTTGAACCCTAGCTGTCGATTTATGCAAAATTAGACAATCAAACTTTTAAAAAAAGAGTTGTGCTACCTTTTTTCGAAACAAGACACATGTCAAAACCTCACTTCCCCACTTTGGCTAAAAATTGATCACCTTCATAATGTGGTGAAATGATGATCCTTGATCTTAATCTTGATTGACAATCCTGAGGGATCCTTATTAATATTGCACTTACTCTAAAATTTTGGGTCCACTGATCCAACTCAACATCAACCTTCACTTACACATTGTACCTCTAAAAAATTAGGTTAAAAATTTTGGCATATTTTCCAACCTAGCATCACATCAAAACCCATGAAACAACTAACCCCAGCATGCCCACATGTCATAACCACACTTTCCTCCATTCATTAAACTTTAGATACTTTTGTAATGTAGGGATTCAAGAATCCTCGATCCCTTTTTGATCAATAACTCAATAAATTTTACCTTCTTCTATCCCTATAATCATTTTAAACTAATTGGAGAATACTAGCCTATCATCTACTCTGATAGATCCTTTTGTAGCCCACCAACTAAAATTTGGTCCCACTTTATGCATTTGTCACAGTATTGCTTCCTTGCTTTGGTTAAAACCTAAGCACCTTCAAAAATCGGGGAAGCAATGATCGTCGATCTTAATCTTGATTGACGATCCTACAAGATCAACCATTTCTTGGTCTAGTCAGCATTCTTATCCAATGAGGTAAGACCACTCTGTCAAATATTTTGACTTTTCTACTTATGTGCCCCATGAAGAAGAATTGACCCACCAATTCTACATGGCATTACTATGCTTCCCCACTTTGCTTAAAGTTTTGACATTTTAAAGATGTAGGTATACACCCATCATTGATCTTCTTTTGATCAATGGTCAATGAACTAAATTCAAAAAAGGTTAAAACTTTTAGAATAATGCTTCACAAATTGATGCAAGGTAAACCCCTGGTTAGGAAGGAAATATATAATACAAAAAAGGATTTTTTTGTGAAAAATCAAGAAATTACAAAAAAATCACTATAATAAAGGGCCTATTCTCTTCTTTTGAGACTTAGGGAAAAAAACACTAGGGAACACAAATTTAGGGATTTTTATCTAGGGCAAACATCAATTTGGAAACACACAACCCCCTTATATTGAAAAGGTAACCAGATTTTTCAGTGTGATTTTGGAGAATTTCCAAAAAAGTGAAAAGCTAGGCCAACAAGTGTGGTATTGATGTAGGATGGTCGTATGATTACTTATGAGTCTAGAAAACTCAAGGACCATGAGCTCAACTACCCTACTCATGATTTGGAACTTGCAGTTGTGGTGCATGCACTTGTGCATTGGAGGCATTTCCTTTTGGGACACATGTTTGAGCTACATAATGATCATAATAGCTTGTAGCATATCTTTACTTATCCAAACATGAATGCAAGACAATGTCACTGGATGGAGTTCCTATGTGAATATGAATTTGATGTTCACTACATTAAAGGGAAAGGAAATGTCATCGTAGATACCTTGAGTAGGAGGGGACATGAGATATCAATTTTATCATTGGGAGTGGATTTGTGAGGTCATATCTTAGAGGCTTTTGCTAGTGACACATGGTATGAAGAGGTGAGGAAGGAGATATTGGATACTATTATCTAATTGTGTGTTGTCTTTGATGTTACACAAATGTCATATCAATTATCAGTCAGTGTCTACTGAGCTCAATTGGTCAGAAAAGAAATTCTCAGTGTCTATCATGCTCAGTTGGTTAGCAAAGCAAATTTCAAAGTCTACCAAGCATTCTTGGAAATGACTCTATCGAGACAATGTCTATCAAGCTCACTCAGGCATCAAAGGAAAAGTGGTAGAAA